>JAXQQM020091382.1:0-386277 GCA_034641835.2 Pinus albicaulis
TTATATAACAATTTTTGTAATTAATCAATTTAATTTAAAAGACAAAAAAAACATAAGTACTTTGAAGATAAGTCTTAATATCTAAATTTTATATAATATTAAAAGTATTTTCAAATATTTCATAGAAATTAAATACTCACCAACCACCTAATAATTAAATTCAAATTTTGAAAATCCTAAATTAGAATATTCTATTTTCTACTCTACTTTTTGAATGCAACAGCTCATTTTACTAATAAAATTTATTATATTTTACCATATTCTCTCAATACTCTTTCTCTACCCATTTTATCAGCAGGAAATTAACTATTGGTCTTATATTGCTGCCCACTCTAAAATTCGAGTATGAAACCCAACATTTCAATATCATTGAAATTAATTTGTAGTGTCTAAGCTTTTAAAAATAATTGCCCCAAAAAAAGAGAGTTTTTCTCGTCCTTCTCATGAATCCACAAAAAAATAAAATCAAATATATCACGCAAGCAGTGTTTTTCGAAAAAAATCCTAATCTTTGATCCTAATCCATTAAGAATAAAAGTAAAAAAAATAAAAAATACGTAGTTTTAAAAAAATAATTGAATTGAAAGAGAAATAAATAGAAATAAAAAATATTCTCTCGTCTTTCCATGAATGCGCAAAATAAAATAAAATAAAATATATCAAGCAAGCTGGGGTTTTAGAACACAAAACTAATCTTTGATCTTAATCAATTAAGAATAAACATAAAAGTAAAAAGAAAAAGTATGTTTGAAAATCTTTGAAATTTATTTGTATTGTTGAAGCTTTAAAATAAAAATTCTCCCGACCTGCACATAAAAATAAAATCAAATATATCACGCAAGCTTGTGATTTTCGAAGAGAATCCTAATCTTTGATCTTAATCAATTAAGAATAAGCATAACCGTGAAAAGTAAAAGTGATAATCACTGTGGAGTAAAGCAAAAAGGAAAAGAGTATTAATCATTGTGGAATAGAGTAAAAGAAAAAGAGAGTTAATCATGTGGAATAAGGATGAAACTAAAATGAAAAGGAGATCAGAGGTTGATTCTCTTTGCCTAATTAGATGCTTGGCCGGCTGTAAGTTTTGAAGAGATTGCACGAAAATAATTAATCGCATGGATGTACTCACCATGTTATCGTCTAATAATGCCTCATCAAGCCTGTAGAAATATACTGTTTGAATAACTTTTTTATTGACATGAGATCAAAACTCTTGCAGGTCTTAAAAACATATATATATGAAGAGAGATTTATATGTTCGAGTTATAAGAGCCAATGGTGTAAGATGGATATATTCCTATTCTCGAGGCTTTCTTAGGAAAACAAATATATTCATGTTCCTTTCAGGTTGTTATATGATTATATTTTAAGATTGGAAGAGCAAGAATAGTGGAGTCTCTGTTTATACAGTTTGAGAAACTAGTTCGTGAAATGGTTGTCCTCGAGGATGGGCAGGGAAGGCTATACATGATAATCCTGAAATTAATTTGGTGGTGGGGATGGCTGACTGGACAACTCCATATAAGTGGAACTGTGACAGTTTTGGTCAGTTTTCCTGATTTAGGAATCACGTGTATAGACAACTTAGTTGTTTTCTTAAGTGAAGGGATACTATGGCGTGGGTAACAGAACGTACCCGGCAGATTTTAACGGTGGCGCCCCTAACAACGACGAGCAGACCAGATGCGGCAATCAAACCAGCAGAACCTCGACCAACAACTCGCCCAAGAACCTGTAACAAGAACCGAACCCGTAAATATAAAAGCCATCAACAGATGTACAAACATGAGATAGAAGAACGGCATCGTTTGCAATAGAAACAGAACATACCTCGACCAGCAACTCGCCAGCAGAACCTCGACCAGCAGAACCTCGACCGGCAGAACCTCGCCAGCAGAACCTCGCCAGCAGAACCTCGACCAGCAGAACCTCGCCAGCAGAACCTCGCCAGCAGAACCTCGACCAGCAATCAACGACAGAACAGAAAAAGTCGCGCGGAACTCACCCAGCACAATCAACGACAGAACAGAAAAAGTCGCGCGAAAACAATGAAAACAGTAAACTGAGACACTTCGCGGGCGATTTATTTATAAAAACGTAGTTCGGCCGAACTTTCAACTGAGTTCGGCCGAACTGCCATTTCCAGTTTTCCAAACCTCCGGCAAAAATTCTGTTTGCTGGGCCGTCACTGTGCCGTCAATATAAACGGACTCAAAATTTCGGCCGAACGTACTAAGACAGTTCGGCCGAACTATTATAAAGTTCGGTCGAACTATTGCCGAAAAAAAAATTTTGCCCCCGATTCTCACAAAAGTGTAACCCAGCTTCACGTTTCCGCCCATATAGGTGAAAAAATTCCAGTTTAAACAATATTTCCAGAAATTTATGAGGAAGGAAAAATCATAATGGAACCTGACACAGTTACAGAAACAAGAACTCAACAACTATGAAATCGATGAATTTCAGAGTATCTCATCAAGTGGAAGAACTTCCCACTAACGATTCCACATGGGAGGATGATAATTTTATAGAAAAGCATCTTGAGCTACTCAAGCATTGAGAAAAACACTTTCTTGAAGGAGAGGGGCATGTTAGGTCCCTATATTGATAGTGTAGTCCCTTATTGTTTTAGTGTAGCCCAATTATTGTTATTGTTATACCCTTGTACTCACCATATTGTTATTATTGTGCCCCATAAAACTTGACTATTGTTATTGTTGTGCACTTACATTATTATTTTTATGTCGGCTAGGATTATATTCTGACCCCATGGACTCCTATATATAGAAAGGAGGTTTTTTCATTTGAATCATCCAAGAATTGTTTATTTATGGTAATGTAAAGGAGGTTTCCCCCTCAAAGTGGTTGATTTCTAAGGCATTGATCTCTCTTTTATTCTATTTTTGGAGCTGATTTCATAACATATTCATTTGTCACAACATTTTCTTGGAACAACTACTATCAACAACGTTTGACATCATGATTAAATTAATTTTTAATAAACAAATTCTAAATCTATACTAGTGATGTTTCACCATATATACATCTACATTCTTGAAATGCAAAAAAAATATTGTGACATGCTTCCTTTAAAAATGTTGCATATGCATTAGTTATAAGCATATAGCCATCAATGCATGTCTATAAACAGTACCACATTAAATAATATTTCTACATGCATAAGTACACATTCTTGCAATACAAATCACTACAACTGTCCAAAAATTCTTTTAAAGTAAACTAACACATAAGTTATGATATCCATGCATGCGAACTACATGAACTTCATCAAATAAAAATCCCTTCAACTATTAATTTTGGTGCATGCAAATACGTAAAGAAAGCTAACACAATGAATGTTGTTCATATGCATGCAAATGCGTATATTTTCCAAAAATATATCTCCCAATGTAGGCTAAGAAAATATGTTGTAATTTAGCACATGCAAATGTATATTCTTTCCAGATGTTAGGAAGATGAATCCTAACAGAAATTTCACATGCATATACATCTTATTCCAAAAGAAACTAAGATAATGGTTATGATAGCATACAAGTAATCACATATAGTTTTTTTAAATAAATATAGTTCAATAGTTCTTCTATCCATGCAAAGAACATATATCTATAACATAATGAGTATTCTTTGTGCATGCAAGAGCTTAACATAATAGCCCTTATTTAATGTATGCAATACATATTCCCTTCTCAAGAATTCTACGATCATTAGCTATTATTTTCATGTAACAAATATATAGTTATTTTGCAAAATAAAGTTAATGTAACCTCAATTCTCTATATTTTTACATGCAAGTGTATCATGCTTCCCTTTCTAGAAATTACCATAGCTAACCATATTTTATGCATAAAAAAAAGTAGTAATAACATGGTTAACTTAACTATTTATGCACCTAAATAAAGAAATTGAAAAATTCATTTAGTGAGGAAACCTTTTCAAGATTATCTACATACAAAAGCATATTTTCTATTTCACAATAACTACCATTGCATGAAACAGGTATTTTTTTTACACAATATAATAATTGTTTCAAGAAAGAAACATGCATTCTTGTTCTTGTATGAAGAATATCCATATCCATCTTTTAGGAAGACAATTTTTATTTTCATCAATTCATGCACAAAATTCTATGCAATATTTTTTAACTTAAATCCTTCTAGTCTTTAAACAAACAACATGGGTAATATATGCATATATATTCACAAAAACACTTCCAAGAGAATTAATCTAATTAAATTTTTTGTGTATGCACAAAATTTCAGAACATGCATACTATATTTTTTACATAAGATGCATATGCAATATTATATATATTTTTAAAGGACAAGAAATGTTCCTTTCTCTTCTTTTAAATACAAAAATATAGATATCCAAATTCTAATTTAAGGAATAATGATAAGAGTAATTATCTCTTGAGCGTAGTATCTATGAAATTAGTGACTTGCATTAAATGTTAGATGACTTTAATGAAATTCAGTCACCATCATCCTTGTTCTAGAGCATTCATACCCAATGGATGCACCGATGGTGGAACTTTATCAAACCAAGAAATAGACATCTTTACACAATTTAACCCCAAGAGACATAATCTATTATATTGGAAGGCATGAACTAGATCTGGGTTGAACTCTCGTGCCAAAATACTAGCTCGGTAATATAGTTTTCTTATGCATTATATAAATTTATGATCCTACGCTTGTTTGGGACTCCAAGGAATATCGATAAATAGGTGATTGGACTGTAATTTAACAATACATGAGTCTAGCGATTTTCCAGCTTACTTAAAAGATAGTGGCATGCTCACATGATGTGATTCATAGTGTTGCAGATATTACTGCCCATCTAATTGTTGTTCGATGGGTAGGAATTATATGGTGTATTTCTCATATCCCATTGACTAAGAAAATAATAAAATGATAAGGAAATCCCACGGTGGTTTGTAACTGTTTTTAGACTTGACCCTTTCTTACACATTTTGTGGGAGTACAATAGAGATATTACAAATAACTATTGATATTCAAATATATGTTTATAAAAAATTAACTAAATTAAAAAAAAAATATAAAATAAATAAATATTTTTCTGCAATATAGTTTTTGTGACCATAAATAAGGCATGAGAGGATAAAACATTTTAGAATGTGCTTTGAATACTAATCAGCATAGATCTATTTTATCTCTCAATCTATCAAGCACTCAAGCACTCAGAGGGATCAACTCTATCAAGATTCAATTTTTCTTAGTGAAAAACTCCAACAAACTTTTTCACTTTTAAAGCTCTGATTCCTCACCTCTCTTAGTATATATTTAATTAAAATTAATCTATGATATTTTTTTATAATATTATTTAAATTTCACATCTTTATATAGAAAAATATGCTAATTTTTTTTTTTTTGTAAATTCGGTGGGACCTATCTATTTTGTATTTATAATTATAGGACAGGCTACAAAATATAAAATTCATTCTATGGCTTCAACCTTCCCATAGGAAACCAGGTCTGTTGGCCACCTGAATGCATGGAAAGCATACCAAAATTGAAATAGTTTCATCCTTCTATATGTCTCATTAGCTATCTGTCCTACTACTGTAATTTTTCCAAATTTATGACATATAAGAAGTTCATATACATTCAAAAAGTGCATGAAAGCTAAATACTATAAAAACTATCCATCTGAAGAGGAAACAGGGGCTGGGTCCTTCACAGTGGCCCCAGGCATGTCAACTTGCTGCATTTGCTAAAGCAGCTTCTCTATGCGACCAACCCGGTCATCCCTTCTCTGAATGTGATCTATTTCTTGATACTGGGTAATGTTAATATGTTGCATCTGGTGCTGGATGTCCTGAAACAGTTGTTGAATGCACGGTTCTACCTTTGGATGTTCAACTTTGGCATGGGCAGGATGGAAACTCTACATAGCTTTTGCTAGGAGACATTTGAGAATCCAGTAAGTGTGAATAGTCGGATTAAAAAGAGTAAGGTGACCACGGGTATTGCCTGGGTCTGTGATGAAGTCCAGAATCTCAACTTCAGTGTTATTGTCCTCACGATCTATCTGAATGTCTCTTTCCCATCCTCGTATTTCTTTACGAACAGTTGAGGAATTACCCATGACATAAGTGGCAACAAGGTTCTCTAAATGTTCCTGGCTTGTTTTACGGCCTCATTTCTTTTGGATATGTTCCAATAGGTCCTTCTATTTGCCCTTGGCAGCCTCAAACCGTGTGCGTCTCCTCCCCATAATTGGAGGAATCCTATGCATGCATACAAACAGGTAGATTGAGCTAGTAAGGAGGTGGGAATTGATGTGATAATCGCCCTTGTTCACCCTTTGAGAATATATAACTCTGTTTGCAGAAGAGGAACGAAAATAGTCTGTAAAAACCCAATGCAGTGGCTTATATAGAGGGATAGAATTACTAGCAGGAGGATTAGGAAAATAGAGGGCTGTGGAATGTTTAGCCCTGTACCAATACCTACAGTTAAGACTGTCTAGTCTGCTGCCAATGAACTTAGTCGACTGCATACCGGAGGAATTGGCCAGGCGCACTAGAGGATCTAGAACCAGTCGAAAAGTATACGTAGCTTGACATGTTCGAAGCCTTTGAGGCTGATTGGGGAAAATACAGCGATAATCCACAGGGTTGTGACAGGGGAAAGTCAACTTAACAATCCAATTCCGGGGACAACGAAGGGTGAAAACCGGGAACAGAGATGTCCACAGGCAAGAAAAGATCATTCAATATTCAGAATTCAGAGTGGAACTGAAAGGGTCTTGTGCTGCCATTTGAGCATGGAAAAGGACCCAAAAATTATCCCTACTGAGCAAGACCTGAATTAGAATAAAACGTAGCACACACCTATCATCCCAATGGTTTTGTATAATAGTGAATAATTTATCTGGCCATATCTTTTTCGGGGTAACTGCTTGAAGGGGAGAGCTAACAAGTATAATGCATGGGTCTCAAAAACAGGGTGGGATGGGGTTTAACTTGGGAATGACAGACCAGAAAATCGAAGATAAAACCATGACTACATTGATTTGCATAAACCGGGACCTTATCTGGACTAGAAACACCATGAAAATGAACAGGAGGACTGATACATACCCTGAAAGAATGGCGAAATTGGTAGGTTGATTTGCGGTCCTCCTCTTCTTCTCCCAAGCGTTTGCATGCACAGAGCATTGCATGAACAATTGGGGAGAGAGGGGGCGCTTACTTACCTTCATCAAATCCTTCTTTCGATGCTCTGACATAACAACCTGACAGGTTTGTGAAAAAATCATGTCGATCCAAGTGATCGCACACTTCATTGATATGTTGGGATGGTGCTCCATAATGGATCTTAATTTCCCGGGGGATGAATAGCTGCCATATTTCCATGAGCTTTCCTGCCTGTCAGTTGATCACACCGATCGGGGGGGAAAATATGCTAATTTTAATTTTTTTTAAAACTTTGATTTAATCTCTATAGAATATCCATGGAAAATTTTTAGTAGTAGTCAGGATAAAGGGTTTAAATATATCTCATAAGTAGTTATAACTATTTTTATTTTATAATTAATTAAAAGAAACATGTTTTATAAACATGCAACATTTAGGAGTTTTGACCAGAATCAAACTAGTTTTGTTTAGCGAAATCTTAACTTCTGTTGTTTAAAATGGGTTTCTAATGGCATATATGGATTCAACACATGGCACTAGAATTGACGAGAGTTTAGAATTAATGAGAGTTTACAACTCAAACTTGTAATTACAAAAAATATCTCCCATAATTTAAATTGGAAAATACTAAAAACCTTTCAAACTATAGAATGTATAGACTAACTGAAAAACAAATGTTATACAATTAGATTAACATAAGATATTTATAAACTATTTTCATTGGGAAATGAATTATGGTTGTTGGGCATGTGTCATTGAGAAGCCACCGTATTGGCCCATGGTATTGTAACAAAGCTTATTTAAAAGTTAATAATATCCATGGTAATGTAGGGGTGGATGTCCCTCATTAAAAAATTAATAATTTAAATATATCAATATTTTTAACGAGGGATATCCACCCCTACATCCTTTCACTTCTCGTCTCCCTCCTCCTTTCAAGAACCTTTTTGATCTAGTTCCTTTGGATGTTATTGGATCTCTTCCATTTCTTCATCTTCACCATTAGAATAATGCGAGTCTGGAAATTTCCATATGTTGTGAGCATTTTGCAAATTTCATGTTTGGACTTGATAGTTCCAAAATGGGAGAAGAATATATATTTTTTGTTTTTTTTTTTTTTGTAAGCTTGGTAGTTCCTTTCTTTTTTCACTTTTTTCATCTTTTTTTTTTTTTAAGAATATTATGTAACCTTACCCATACCAAATTTCTGTAACCACCATCTAATCCAAGAAACCATGGAGTTATAAAGAGACCTTCCCTTTCCCAAAACCGTGTTCCTTCATTTATGGCATATTCCAAGTCTTTCTTATTAAATAACTAGACCACAAAAAACCCTCCACACACAGATAAATATCAAAATCTTTAGTCCAATTGGGGAAGATCCACTGAGGTAGATATTGAGATTTCAGTCAGAAACCATTAAATAAATATATGATAGATTTGGATTTTAAAGCATTGAAAATATCATTCATTTCTAGTAATTTTGTTGACAGATTTGGATCCTTCTCCATCTTCTCTACTATGTATGGATTTTTGGATTGTTTTTTGGGTGTGGCAATTTTCCCTCTCAAAGCGTCCTTAAATGAAACTGGGCCCTGCCATAAGAATATGATATAGGTGGAATCTCTTGGGGCTCCACTTTGCAATCCTAAATTTAAGATAATGGTGGATTTCCTTTGTATACCACAATCATTCAACTAAAACATATCCTGCAACACCTTTCCCACAAAAGTCATACTTTGTAAATATTTTGGTATACCTGAGGTATTTTAAATATTTTTATTTATATCATTCACTAGATTTGTTCCCCAAACCCTCAGCAAGATCTATTTTCCTTTAAGAGTTTTGAAGAAAACATGGAACAACTCCTCCTAATATAGATTAAGACTCCACGGTCTCTTCTCTCTATGTCTTTCCATAATGAGAGATTTTCCACTTAAAGTCTTTAGAAAAAATTGAGATTCTTCCTTAGTGTTCAGATCTGAAGCCCCATGACTCTAATCTAAGCATATGAAAGCTCAAAATGTAGATATGGAGTGTATTTTTTCTAGACATCGTCGATGTAATCCAAGTTCTATCTACCTTCAAGATTTAAACTTTACTTGGATTCTGATCCAAAAAAAGAGGACTCGAGACCATGCACAAGACATGGATCTAGATCACATTTGCATGATATGGATTGGGTGTGAATCTCGTATGGAGTCACTTATATTTCCAATGCCTTCTTCAAGATGAGGTTTTGACAGGCCTCACTATCAAAACCCTCAAACATAATCTGTAGCCCATTTTCATTTTCAAAAAGAGAGAAACCTGCATAAAACTTGTTGTTGTGAAAATTCAGGGTTTGTTGGATCATTAGAGTCTCTCTACCATTAAATATTGCAACTCTGATCCAAAGCTTGATGTTTTGTGTTACAATGAAAAACCTAACCATTTCGCCTATTGTTCAGATTCTCTTAGCTTTATCATCTTGTTTATTAATAATTGAGCTAACATTTAAACATTTACTCTCATTTCATTATTTTTAACATTTTTCTATAAATTGAACCAACATTTTTCTATTTAAACTCATTTAAAGGCACTACAACATCTCCTCAATAATGAGTCCTATATTACTCATGATGAGTTTTATATTACTTTTAACCGTTTATTACATGATGGCATAATATGTTGTTGGCGTTAGCACAATACAAAAATTGAAAAAATAAAGTAAATGATATAATAAATATGTGTATTCTAATATCCCAAGGGCATTTCGATTGGATATCACATGAACGTGAAGTGGTATAACCTTGTGATTCACGTGTAAATGTGAAACTTGGTATAACCTTCTTATTCACATATAAGCATGAAACCTTCTGATTCACATGTAAGTGTGAAACCTCATGTCACCAGAGCTACGGTACAACAGTAACTTACTTGTCCATTCCTCTAAATACAATATGCATGTGTATTAATTAAAATACTTCAAATTTATAAAATAATTTTAAAATAGGAATATAAATCTATTTTCCTTATAGTCAATGTAAACAATAAATTAAAAAAAAAACAAAAAAAAAACTATTGAATATAAAACAAAAACAAGATCACAAAACATTCCAAAAGACTTTATGAGATCACGTAATGTTTTAGAAGCTTTTATCATCATATTCTTAATTGTAAAAATCTAAAATTTATTATGAATATTTTATTTATATTATTAATTTTAATTTTAATTTTTTAAAAAGATATTATATCTTCTAATATAAATATATAAAATAAATTATTATAAATGGAAAAGAATTACTATTTAAAATATAAATAAAAAATATTAACCTATTAAGTCATGGGAAGACATGGAAAGGCATGTTGTAACACCATGTAAATCATTGGCATTTACAATTTTTTCGGAACTATTCTTATTTAATTACCATGTTTAATATTTAACGAAAACAGTGGAAATCAAGAATTATTTAGGATTTTGATTTAGTTAGAAACTACCCCCAAATACAACGAGGGAAATAGGCTCGATTCTTGGAAAACACTCATTGTCAAAAAACTTAGTCACGAGTTCATTAGGGTTTTCTGTGGTTGCAACTGTCAGGTTTCGTGCAGTTGCAACTGTCAAGTCCTCAACAATATAAAATACAATATGGAGGGAGAGGCATTGGGGAGTTCCACTATTTTAATCTTCACATCAATTCTATTCTTCTTGACGTCTTTGAATTTCCAGATGCATTGGTGTAGCAAGGATTTATTTCATTCTATCAATTTCTCTGTGTTTTGAAGCCCCATATATATGGGTGGGATTTAAATCCCTTCTCAATTTTTTTCTCAATGCAACTGTATGCCTGGAATTTGGATACATGCTTTTATCATTTGAGCCAAGTTAATATTCACACTCACAGTAAAGTTATTCTCATATTTTCTTAGAGATTTAGTAAAGGTATTCTCATAGTTTCTTAGAGATTTATCGAGTCATAAACATATTCTCTTTGATAGTTTCTAAGAGATTTATTTACTTTGAATTATGGTGAGAAGTTGTGTTGAAGGATACTCTTATTAATGCATGTCCTAAAGGTTAATGTATGCAACGATGTCCTTTTCTTAAGGTACTCTTATTACTGCATATCTGAAAGGTTAAAGTATGCAACGATGTCATTTTATTGATACATATGTAATGAATAAATATAAGAAATTAACATGAAATAGTGAACGGTATGAAATGTTAAAGGAAGTGAAGAAAGTGAACTTGCTTCGATTAACCTTGGAGATATTTAGGTGAATGAGAAAGTAACCATACTATTTCTTGAAAAAGTTAAATATGTCTTTGCATAAAACATGCTTTAATTCTAGTTATTGTGGTATTTGGTTATAAGCATGCAAATACTATCTATCTTGCTTAATTTATTAGTTTAATTAATTTATTAGTATCTATTTTCTTGATTCCTTGGAAGGAACATGTTTGGTGCTAAATTCCTGGAAAAAGGAATACAAGTTATAGATTTCTTGAAAATAATAATGTCTTGAAAAGGTTGCATGGATAGATGAATTGTGTCAACATCTTGATTTAGGTGTATACAAGGTTAAGCTAACCTTTTTATTGCTTCCTATTTTTATGCATGAAAGAAAGTTATCTACGATAATTTCTTGAAAGGGAAGAATGAGAAACTACATGTAGAAAGACAAAGAAACTAGGTTATATTAGCTTCTATTTGAAGAAGAAGTATTTTTTTACATGAAAATAATAACTAAATCATGGTAGAATTATAAAGAAGCATGAGAAACTACATGTAGAAAGACAAATAAACTAGGTTATATTAGCTTCTTTTTGAAGAAGAAGTAAGTATTTGTTTACATGAAAATAATAACTAAATGATGGTAGAATTATAAATAAGGGAACATGTTGTACATACATTAAAGAAGAGCTATTATGATAAGCTCTTGCATGCGTAAATAATAGCCATTGTGTTATAGAGATATATTCTTTGCATGGATAGAAGAAATATTGACTTATAATGTTTCTTTAGGAAGAGTTATATGTGATTACTTTATGCTACCATAACTATTATGTTAGTTCCTTTTAGAATACGATCATGCATACGCATGCAATTTTTGTATTAGCTTTTCTTGGAAAGAATATACATACTTGAATGTGGGAAAGGATAGCATGTTGTGTTAGACTACATTGGAAAATATTGTTAGTATAATCTTCGAAAAAGAAGACATGTATTTGTATGCTTTATTTCATTAGTTTTACAAAAAGGAAAATATTCCATGCTCTGTTTTGTTAAGCATTCCTTTGGAAAAACTCTTTTGTGAAATATATGCATTTGCATTCATGGGAACAACATTTGTCGTGTTAGATTTCTTTACATACACCAAAAGTAATAGTTTAAGGGTTAGTTATTTTGATTAACTTTATGTAATTCACATGTATGAAGTTTGTAACTAATATATAAGTTTCTTTTAAATAAATGTCTGGACATTTGTAGTGATTTGTCTTGTACGAATGTGAGCATGAGCAAGAAGTGTCATAATAATGTGGGGATTATTTTGACATGATTGATAATTACTTGCTGACACTAAGGTAGTGATGTTAGAAGAAATCATGTTGTGATATTGTATTCATATCCCCTGTATGCACATGAAAGTGTTAAAGGATCACTTAAATATTTATTATTGATTGATTGAAGCTTTATCTAATCATGCTATAAAAACTTGTTGATGACATCCTTGACAGGAAACGATGGTGACTTGTGAAAAATGATAGATTAAGTTTAACATGGTGGCAGATAAATAATTGATGGTCCATGGTCCAGGAAAATAAGTGAGAGTTGCAAGATGGTGTTACAGGATGGTTTGTTGATGGAACAACCAAGCCACAAAGATATAAAGATTGAATATTATCAGTAAATGTTATCATAATGATTGTAATGGCTTTAAGTTATATAATTTGTATTTAAATGACATTCCTTGTAATATTTTAACGCAATCATGGTTTTCACCCTACGAGGTTTCCAGAGTATATGGGTGTTCTATTATGTGATTGCCTATTGTGTTATTTTAATGATGTATATTCCTTGCATGATGTGATGTTGATAATTTAAAAGCACTTTCCTAATTAATTTGGCTAAAGGAATCATGAAATGAATGCAGAGTTACATCATACAGTTTATGTTAATAAACTACAAAAATGGTTGTTAATGATTATGCAACTTACTATTCCTCTACTAAAATTACTCTATGAAATGATAAACATTATGTCTAATGATTAGTGAAGAATCTTGAATAGTGATTTGGATAGTTATCCGTGGGTAATTCATATAAAAATTTATAACTCCTTGCATTTCCATGTGAGGATATAGATGTATGTTACACATGCTTTGTTATACATTTATCTAAGTTAATTGAAATATATTCGAATGATATTTTGTAATTTTTAGAATAACCTATGTAATAAAACAGTGAAAAAGAGAAGAGTTCACATGAACACTAATTTAAAATAAATATTACACATAATTAATTAGAAAATTATTTTTATAAATTTGAAACAAATAAAAACATTTTAGATTAATATAAGAAAATATCATCCGAAATAAAAATACCAAAACCAGGTGATTCCACTAGAAAATTAGAGAGAATTTAGACCCAAACATTCTCCATTATTTATGTAATAAAAATATCAAACTAGGTGATTCCACCATAAAATCAAAGAGAATTTAAACCCAAACATTCTCCATTATTTATGTAGTCCAAAAATAGATAGTTCAAACACCGGGACAACGGCATCGACACTTGCGGGTTATTTATGATTTTAGTGAAGATGCCATGGTCGTGGTGGTGGTGGAGGATAGACGTCACTGAGCCCACATCTACGCCTCGAAAATGACATGGGTTTCATTTCATGGCGTGGTGGGCTTGGTGGTGGTGGTGAAGCACAGTCGTTGCTCAGTCCACAACTAAGCCTCGAAAACAATATGGATTTTGTTTCATGGCGTGGTGGTGGTGGACAGGCCCCAAAACCACCATGGGTTTCGTTTCATGGCGTGGTGGTGGTGGTGGGCAGTCACCACTCAGCATACAGCTAGGCTTTGAAACCACCATGGGTTTCTTTTCATGGCATGGCCACCATGGGTTGCTTTTCATGGCATGGTGGTGGTGGAGGACAACCCTCACTTAGCTCACAGCTAGGCGTTAAAATCGCCATGGTTTTGGTTTCGTCCCCTACAGAATGTGGGTCATATCTGTGTTGATGCGGTAATGGTCCTCTCGGTTTTATGATTTCACTCCACATCGAATCTATGCTATTCACGTCCAGCTGCAAGTTTGTAGATCATTGATTAGCAGTAGCAAGATTGATAATGAGAATGAACACGATGAGCATGCATATTATCACGTGATCAACCTTTTTACCCACTGATTGCCAAAGATTGAATTCCCACGCTCAGTACACAAGAGGATGGTTGAACCACTTAAAGGTAGATATAAGAAGTCCTTACATCCATGCAGGCAAGGAAACTGAAATATATATAGATGGTTTGGGCTGACTCTGAAATGGGGGTCCATTTTGTCCCACCTGATTAACAACCTAGTGTTTCGCGATATTTCAAGAACTTATTAGAAACCTGAACCTCTTTCTTTCTTTTCTTCTCTTTTTTTTCTCTCTCTTAGTTCTTCTCTTATGTTTTTTGGTAAAAGAAATTTATTAGTAATGTATAAAGTATTTTTATCAGTAGTGTATAAATTATTTCCATTTTTTTTCTGATCTTATTTGTCTAATTTGAAATTCTTGTTTAAAATTGAAATTGTATTTTTTTGAAAAAAATCATTTTATCTATAAATTAGACTATACCTTTTTTTAATTCATTTTAGCCTTAAATGTTATTAACCATTAATAAAATATAAGTTGGAGCATGTAAACTTCTGTCATCCATATTTATTTTATCATAAATCTTCTGGAAAATCACATTATCAGTTGAGAAGTCGACCCATGATTGTGCTCATGTAGATCATTCAATATAAATAATGCAGATATGCAATGTTCAATGTCAAAACCATAACAAGAAATTAATGAAAATGAACGTTAAGAAATTAAAATATTATTAAACCTATTCAATATAGTTAGAAACAAGTATTAAAATAATTAAATTGAATGAAAAGTTAATCAAATAATAATAAAAATAGTAAAATCAATAAATAAAATAATAAGGTTAAACAAAAAAAAAGAAACCAAAAAATCACAATTAATTTACCATTTTTAATAAATTATTAATAACCCAAAAATAACAAAAAAAAAAATTAGCATTAAACCTAGTCAATATAGTTGGAAACAAATATTAAAATATTTAAATTTGAATAAAAAATGAATAAACTAATAATAAAATTAATAACTAAATAATGATAAAATAGTCAGAATAACACCGAAACAAACAAAAAAATAGAAGTTATGGAATAAATTAATATCTTAAGAAGTTCCTAACTCTATGTTTGATTTTTTCTTAAAATTCTATATGATTTTTTCTATATTTTCCCAGAAATATATTATATACTTTCTTTCTTTTTAGATATATAGTGGAACATTGAAAATTTAGAAATTTATGGTGCTTAATAAGTAAATAATTGAATACTATCTGGAAATTAATTTGAAGTGCGGAAAAAAATGATCGCTCTGAACTCTGCATCCATGAACTAGGGTTTGGAGGAATTTGGACGGGTTTCTCCTGGCATGCCCTCTACCCCAACCTCGAGGCCCCTTTCATCTACTTGTGCACAGATAAGCTTATTTATGGAGGACAATAGTGGGGGGACGGTGGATCCCCCCTCCTCTGGTTCACCCTCTAATGGAGCGACGGCAGGGGCTGACAGCGACTGTTAGCAAACCTCTGGCCCGCTCCCTGACCCATTTGGGACGTCACCTGTAGCGAAACAACCAACAGTAGCAGTTGAAGAAGCAACAACAGTCACATCCTCCATATGCATACCCAAGGCAACAACAAGAACCAATATTGAGTTCTCGACTCGTCGAATCAAGGAAAGAACCCAGTGTATCAAGGACCATGCCTTGATAGGCAAGTTCATGGGATTCCAGCATACAGAAAAAGCCCTTTTGGATTGGATCGCCTCCAAATGGAAACCGAAGGGCCATATCGATCTACATCTATGCGCCAAGGGTTTCTTCAATGTGATTAGCACATGCATTAATGACAAGAACCGAATCCTGGATGACAGTCCATATTTCGTACACTCAGCAGGTATATATCTATACAACTGGGTCAAACGCTTCAATATGGACAAAGAAGATTTCATTTGAGCTGCACTATGGGTTAGTCTCTACAATGTACCACAGTACTATTGGGACGAGCTAACCCTTCAAGACATTGACAACTCTCTGCGTGAATTCATAAAAATAGCAGAAGAGAAAAAGAACAACAAGCATGCAACTTATGAAAGGATATGCATATACATGCACATCGCAAAGTCTCTCCCTGATGAGGTAAGCCTGATTGATGATGACTATGAATAGATCTAAATAGTATATTATGAACATGTTCCATTTAGATGCAGGAAATTCCACCATCATGGGAACCTTTTCAGAGACTACCCCCTAAATCAAAGATCCACTCTCAGTAATGCCTCCACAGACAAAGACACCGAAGGGTTCACGAAAGTCTGTCAAAGAAAAAGTCATACTAGGAATTCAAACACAAACCAGAGAAAAAGAGATCCAGCCACAAGAAATCATTTTGAATCCATAGCTATATAGAATGAGGATGAGAATGAAATCCCAAGAGACTCAGATCTACCCCCTTAGAATAAATGCCAAACTCTAGAGGCCCAACAGACCAAAATCCATTTGGAATCCTTTCTGCAAACCAAGTCCTCAATGCATATTATGGACAACTCAAAAAAAAGGCAAAGGCGTAGCCCTAGAATCAATCCCAGAAGAAATGGAAGAATAACCAGAGTGTGTTGGCTACCAATACCTAGACATTATGGGGCTTGAAGATGCATGAAAGAGGAAATTATTTCTCTCAATACCCCATCCGAAGATCCAGAAACTAGAGCAATTCCTCATCAAAGTTCAACAGCTACCCTCCCTTGGCATTCAAGGTGGCACTCTCCTAAACACCAAAATCATTCTGAAAACGAGGAAGAAGAACAGATCTGTAGCAACTGGTCATCATGGGCAGAGAGCTAGTAGAATCAGGGTGTTATCCCAAGTTAACCAAGTTCTACTCAGTCTTTCCCAACGCCTCTCAATGAAGATCATCTCATGGAATATCAGAGGGCTAAACAACCTCTCCCTCCAAGCACGGGTTAATCAAGAAAATAATCACTGAGGAAAACCCCACAATATTCTTTATGTAAGAAACCAAATGCTCTAGCTAAAATCTGGATACCATCTTCAACGAACTCTGGAAAGGCTGCAACACCCTATCCATTGACGCATGTGGAGCTTCGGGAGGCCTAGAAATTATTAGGAACCCCCAATTGATCACCCTAGAGAAAAGTCAGCCAAATTGCCATTTCATTCAAGCCTCCTTCCACCTGATTGGAACCAATTCACGGACACCTCAAAAATTTCTACTTCCCACAGTTAGTGCTATAAAAAATAAAGCGTTTAAATAGCATAGCAGATCTCAAAAATCAGGGAACTCACCCTCTCTAGATGATTGGAGGAGACTTCAATGTGATCACTGCCATTCAGAAAAAAAAAGGAGGAAGGACACATCTTGACATGGATAGCACCAAATTCTAGGAATTCATCCAAGGTAATCATCTAATAGATCTACAAACATCTAATGGCATATTCACTTGTAATAATCAGAGGGGAGGATCCCGTCAAATTGCATCAATATTCGATCGCTTCCTCATCACAGAAACCACCATCACTCTAGCCACCATCACTCTAGGGGAGTTGGAAACCACCATCACTCTAGCCTTTGGTTCAGATAACTGGCTGATCCAAATTCAATGGAAAATACCTAGTATTTCCACACCCAAGCCTTTTCACTTTGAAAATTTTTGGCTCAAACAATGGGGGTTTAAATAACTCGTCTAGGTTTGGTGTGCTACCCTCAATCCACCCTTGGGCACAAAAATGTATCAGTTCCAACATAAGCTGAAGATGCTCAAATGGAAAACGAAACTGGGGAATTAGAACACCTTTGGCAATATCTTCCATGACCAAAGAGAGATGGAAATGAAAATTCATAAGCTCCAACAAAAAATCATCTCAGAAGGTAGATCAGTAGACTAAAGAGTGATGGAAAAGGCGCTAACAACCCAAATTGAAGAAAGAAGAAGTCAAGAAGAAATCCTATGGAAATAGAAATCACGTATTTGTTGGCTCAAAGAAGGAGAACAAACAAATTTTTTTTCTCTTCTCCACAATCAATCATAGGATGCACAATATAATCACAGTCCTCAAGAATCAAAATGGGGAGTTTATGGAAAACCATGAGGACATCACAAAGGAACTTCTCAATTACTTCAAATACATCCTCAAAGAACCCAACACCCAGCGACAAGAGGCTATAGAGAAAATCACACATCATATTCCAAAACTAGTCAATGAGGATCACAGTAGGATGTTTCTCAAAGCCACAATCTTGATGGAGGTCGAACAAGCGGTTTTCCAACTAAAAGAAGGGAAAGCCCCATGTGCGGATGGATTCACCACCAACTTATTCCACTTTTCTGGGATACCATCAAAGAGGAGGTTTGGGGCATAGTGGAGAAATCTCAGAACAGGCCAGGCCAATAGCACTCTGTAATGTTATTTACAAAATAATTTTCAAATTTATAGCTAATAGATTGAAGCAGCTTCTTCCTATGCTCATCTCTTTGGAGCAAACAGGATATGTTAGAATAATTCCCTGATGGAATTATTCTAACCCATGAAGTCATCCACTCCTTAAAAACCTCAAAAAATCCTGGCATGCTTCTCAAAATTTACCTTTCCAAGGCCTTGACATGTTCAACTAGAAATACATTCAACATGTACTTATAGCCTTTGGTTTTTGCCATACTTTGGTTCACTGGATCACGAGCCTGATATTCTCTCCTTTCTTCTCTATCCTAGTCAATGGCATCCCCTCGGAAACATTCAAACCCTCCAAGAGTATAAGGCAAGGTGATCCTCTCTCACCTTTTCTCTTTGTACTTATGGCCGATGTTCTGGACCGCCTGATCAAGAACTTGATCCGATCTCATGAAATTAAAGGCATCCCCTTACACAATCAACCTCCCATTTCTCATCAAAAAAATTTGGATGACAACATGATCGTGGGTCACCCGTCTGTGCAGGGAGCTCGCACCCTTAGAAACCTTCTTAACAGTTTTTCTGAAGCATCTGAAACCACTTTCAACCCCCAGAAACTTCAAATATTCTTCTTCAATACACCCACTATAACCAAATGAAATATTTCTCGCATCCTTGGGTTGATCACAACCTTTCTATACTCCAAGTATTTGGGGGCTCCCCTCACGGACTCAGTTATTAAACACTCATCCTAGAGAGAGCTATTGGACAAAATGGAGACTAAATTGTCCACCTAGACCCACCGCTCCCTAAACATTGTTGGACATCTAGTTCTAATCAATTTTTTTCTTCAATATCTACCCATATACCTCTTTTCCATTCTAGATAAACCAAATGGGTCCTCAAAGCCATGCACAACCTTGAAAGAACTTTTCTCTGGGGTGGATCCAAATACAAGCACAAATGGATGCTAGTAAAATGGAAACAGGTATGTATGACGAAAGCTCAAGGAGGAATTTTCAACAACAACATCATCATGGGCGCCAGTGATGGAAATGGGTCTCCTCCCCACAAAAACCGTGCATAACCTTATGGGCAGAAAAATATGCAATAAATTGGCCTAAGGAGGAACTAATCAAATTCAATATTACTCTTTGAGGATTCCAAATTTTGAATGCAACCAGTCAACAAAAATATTTGATCCAAACTCAAAACTTTTGGGGACTACACGATGGGGCTCAAGCTCTGTTCTGGGAGGACTCATGGCAGCAAATGCCAAGCCTCTCCTTAGTCTTCCTTTGCCCAATCTAGAGCATGGTTTTATAGGAAATATAACAAAACTGTGTCCAGGACTTTTGGACGAATGATGTAACTTAAGGTTTTAGGAATTGGCTTCCAAAAAATAGATGGAAAGCAGACTAGAACAATTAACAACACAAAGATATTTGGGAGGAATTAAAAAAAAAAAGGGATAATAATATATTAGCAAGGGCGAGACCTACTCCGTTGGGGCCATACTCCAAGTGGAAATTACTCAACCAAGGAAGCCTACCATCTTATTCAACCTATGTACCCTGGCCCCACAAATCAGCTATGGAAGAAGATATGGACAACTAAGCTTTGGCCCAAAGTCACTAATTTTTTATGGTTGTTAAGTAAAATACACATCCTCACATGGGAGAACCTCATGAAAAGAGGCTTTATGGGTCCTTTGAGGTGTCCTCTATGCCAGAATGACACCTAGATTATCGATCACCTGCTAGACCTCTGCACCATATCTACATCTTTCTGGGATAGGATCAAGACCCTCTACAGAAGATCCAACTAAGATCGAGGCAACATCACCAGCACCATAAAATGGTGGAAGGGTAACCCCTACTCCAAAAATCTCCTAAATCATCTCTAGCAGCTCATTCTGGGCCTACTCACATGGAGCCTCTGGAATGAACGAAACAAATTGATATTTAAAGATGCAGCTTTAACTCAAGAGTAGATCTAGGCCAAGCTACATAGCAACTTAAAAGAAACTCTTGCCTTGGCACACTGGGGGAAGGATGAATTCTCAAAAACCACAGCTAAATAAACCATCTGGAAAAATTGTCATATGATTATTGAACCCCTCATGGTGAATTACCCCTCGCACATAGAAAGGATCACCTCTCTTGAACATTCGAATCCATCCCCTGTCGGATTTTTCAAATGCAACTTTGACAGAGCCTCCAAAGGCAACCAAGGGGAATCCAGATTTGGGGGTATATTTAGAGACTCTAGCGGCAACCCATTACACATCTACTACGGAAACCTGCAGTGGGATAGAAAAAACTCCACGGAACTAGAGGGGCTTATTCATGGTATCCCCATAGCCACTGACCTTAATTTTTTCCCACTACAAATGGAACGAGATTCTCAACTCATCATCCAAGATTCCACAAGCATCCTCCTTGTCTCTTCATCTATAAAGGTCTCCACCAGCTAGAGGCTTGCCAACCACCTCAATCATCTGGAACATCTGTTGCAGCATCACAAGGCCATGACTTTCCGCCATGTGTGCAGAAAGGAAAATACCGTATCAGACCTCTTGGCCAACAAAGGAGTGGATAGAAACTTAACGCTCTACCATTATAATTTTCATCATATTCAGGATGAAATCCTATGTGAGAGTTGCCTCACTCTCCACCAAAAGGATCAAATTTCCCTGGATGTGAGTGACACATCCAGATAGCGTGAGGACAACTCCTTCCATGCTTAGGCTAACGCTGCCTTGCAACTCCAGCTCTAACATGATGCGAAACCTCAAAGCACTAATCATTTTTACCAGTGCTCCTCCACACCTGGCCTCTTCCCACACCTCGTGTCACATGAAGTCACACTTCGACTATCCCTCACTGCCTCTACGCTCGTGCCACATGCCTTCAAAAGGCACAAAAGCTCCTCATTCAGCCATTTCATTGCTTCTCCAGACGGTCCTGAGAGTCATCACTATTATTCCCCTTGCCATCATGCTACTACTCCAGATGGTCCTAAGAGTCATCGCTATTATTCGCCTCACCATGATGCTGCTACTCCCTCTTTCCTTACGCACCACAATTTCCATCGCCCTCCATACTACACACTCCCCCCACCGTGCATCCCCTGTTATGAGTCCCTTGCCACGCGCCCTCCTGCTGCGTGCCCATCCCCTTGTGATCCTACTTGTTGCATGCCCCCTACAGCGAGCACCCCTGCTGCATGCCCTCCCTTAGTGCATCTCCCTGTTGCGCACCTTCTACGGTGAGCACCCATGCTTCATTCCCTCTTGTTGCACGCACCCCACCCCCCGTTGCGCGCCTCTACTGCACACCCCCCTATTGTACGCCCCCCTTCTCTCGGCCTAGAATCACTATCGGTGACCCTTTCTCTACTCAATAGCCTCTACATGGCCCCTTGCCAACATCAAAATCCCATCAGGGGCAGCTACGAAGGCGCGTTCTCGGGGCGCTATTACCGAGGCCAAGACTAGCATCCGGAATCCATCGAAGGCTCCTCATCAGGAAGTCATGAAAGGCAGGCTACTCAAACACCTGACAACACCCAGGAAGAGAATGTATTGAATCTAGAGAATCCTAAGGGTAGGAGAGGCCCAAAAAAATATACCATAGTGCACTCTAAGCTGCCCACACCTCAGAAAACTAAGCTGCTCCCTGTTCACGAGTCTGCGGAGGAGGAGATAGACATTTGGATCATGGATTAAGATGGCGTCTTGACCAAAGTTTTAGATGTAGAGTACCCTGTTTCTCCCATCGTTCGCACGACCCCTCCAAAGCCTCCGCATGAGCCCACAGCTGAGGAGGAAGCCACGGCAATTGAATATGGATGCCTAATTTAGGAGGAGGAGCACACAACTTAGGAAGATGAAGGAACCCTATGACTTCTCTATAGCAAGGTTCATCTATATTTTTTGTCAACTCAGGACATACTTCAGCCATTTTTTTTTCATGTGTGTCATTGAATATTTTTTAAAACAAGATTGTATGATGCTATTAATGGGTTGGTTTCCTCCCAGGAGACAACCCCAAACCTATTTTATTTTGAAAACTACCAAGGCGTGGATTGGCTAAGTACTCTTTCCATCTCTGCCCAAAGCCTCTGTAAAGTTTCTTTTATGATTTTAATATAGTTTAACCTTAATTATAATAAAAAAATAAGTCAATAATTGTGCATTTTAAAATAAATAAATAAAATAAAATGTATAATTTAATTAATGGACATAATGGTTTTTTTGTTAGATAATTTTTTTAGTCATCTTTGCTTAAAATTTGGAAAATATTTTTTTTTCTTTAGTAGAAAGTGTATTTGTATCATATAATTTTGAGTTTGGTTATCAACAAATACAAAAAGCATAAAGATGTTAAATTCATCAAAAAATTTCAAATGTTTTCTCTTATCCAATAGGAATACATGATTTTTCTCACGAGAAAAAATATAAGAAATGAAAAGAGGAGAGTGTATCTAAGCAATGAAAAGAGGGGTTTTGGTAGGTGAATACCTTACAAAATGACCCCAACAAAACACAAAAACTACAACATATAACAACCTAGTCTAATTTATAGATAAAATAGATTTTGATTTTTGGTTGTTTAAAATACATTTTTGAATGCATGAATGGGCTCAACATCCTAAAAAACCCTTCATGCACTTGAATTGTATAGATTAATCAGCTTAAACTCAGATTTTTAAAAATTTCTTCTAAATTTCGGTTAAAATTAACAAAAAAAATTATTTGAAAAAATTCATTTCATATATTTGTTAGAACACACAAATATTTCATGAATATGAACCTACTCATTTCATATATAGGTTCATTTAAGTTTGGGAAATTATTAGTTTTTGGAGTGCTTGAGATGGTTGAGTAACATACCATGAAATTCAATTTCTTGATCTAATATTCAGGCTCCTCAATCATCCTTCTTAGAGCATCCATTTCTTCTTCATATCGGCTTACTATTTAGTTCAATCCTTGAATATCATCCAACTCACTAGAAATTACGGTACATTGATCATTTTTTTCCAATATAATAGTTAAGATGTCCAATTGAATAACATTTTCTCACTAAAAAAGCCGATTTAAAAGGATTTTTCATTTGGAACCCTTTTTTGCTTTATGTAGCTATCCAACAGACACAATATGGCCAATTCTAAGGCCAAAAAAATTACAATTTTGTAGGCTAAGTGTCAGAGGGGAGATGCGGCATCACACCTTCTCAATGGTGTTAAGACCACTCACATACAAATAAAAAGCCTTACCCATGCTCCATAGTCCCCCACAAAAGACAATTGCTTACAAAAAATGTCCCTTCCAACAACAAAAATTACACTTTAGATGGAAATACAAAAACCAAAGGTCACAACAGTAGAGATATTCTTTCACAATCTTACTGGAAAGATCAAAATAATTAGACCATATAAACAAGTTCCCCTTCAATCCAAACAAAATATAGTGTAGATGGAAATCCCGAAAACAAAGGTTAAAGTGGCAGATAAATACTTTCACAATCTCAAAGGTGGGATTAAAAAAATTATACCATTTGAATAATTCCCATAGAATTCCAACATAATGCAATTTATGGAATTCACCTACATTCCTCCTTGAAAAAATGTTCTAAAAGGGTGATTCCCCTTCTTAATTCTCACTAAAAATATCCCTTTAAATAATGTCTCTTACAAGCAAAAGGTTGCAAAGGAGTCCCATTCTAAGATAAAAGAAAACCTTGCTATCATCATAAACTTTCCAATCCATTGAATATTCCTAACTTCCATAGCTTAATTAAAATATAAGGAAGAAAAAAATGCAAGACTTAGGGGAGGGTGACAACGTGATAAACATAAGAAAACTCCATAATCAAGTCCGATATTCAAAATAGAGTGAAAATGAAGATATTAGAGGCATGAATAATAAAAAGGATTAAAAGCACTAGTTTGGGGCATATTGTTAGTTCAATTTTGGAATTGGTTTTAGAGAGGAGAGGAGAACCAAAAGGATAAAGCAAGTGATCAAGAAAAGTATGGACAAGGACAAAAAGGATCAAGCAAGAAAAGGTTGGATGAAGTGGATTTAACAAAAATAATTGTAGGTAACACGATGCATGTATTAATTCCTAGATGGATTTTTCATGCATGGAATATGCATGTGTGTATTTGATTCATTTTTTGTCATTGGAATTTTTTTTTTCCTGGTTTGATAGTTGTTTCAACCTTGCCTTTCCATTTTTGAATTGGCATGGTGTGATGGGATTCATTATCGATTGAGCTTTAGATTGTCAGAAGTATTTTTGGATCCAGGTGGGGTGGCATCAGGAAAATACCAAGGGTTAGGGTGGATATGGTTTTCTCTAGGAAGCCTCAATAGGTGGCTACAAATAAGAAAATTTCTTAAGGGATGGTGAAGGAATTATTAGGCATCCAATCTCAGCTTGGTTTTGTGATCTTAGGACCAGTTTAGGTGAGACCACAATAGTGTGAGGGTATAGGTGGTTTAACCTATGGATTCCTTTGGTTGTTTACGCATCTATTTATCCCATGAGATACCACATTCATTCTTGGAATGCAACACACCGGTGATAGGATAAAAGAAATATTTGGTTTAGCTCAATCTATGGTCAGGTGGTACATGGAAGTCCCTGACATGGTTAGTTTCTCCATATGAATGGTAAGATATCTTTCCCCTTGTAATTCATGAGTAATTATACCTTTTATTATTTGGATCTAATGGTCATTTTATCAATGTTATTTATTTTTTTATATGGTGGATATAAGCATCGTTTTATGACAGATTCAACTTATGGCTCTTATCATGTTTTTTCTTGTAAATGACTAGTTAATGAATGCATGACCTAATAGCTAGTATTCCAAATATTGTGAGAGGGAATTATTCCTTCTTTATGTTTCTTAGATACGTTTTAGATATCTATGTTAGATATGCATTCATGACCCGTAGATTTCATGTTTACGATGTGTTCAACGGAATAACTGTCATGGTTAGACCGGGTTAAGTCAATTCCTTGATTAAGTTTTGTGTTAGAGACCTTTTATTTGTGTCATTTATCATTATGGAAAGTTGTGTCAATGTTACACAGTAATTTGTCACCGTCCCTACCATTCCCCGTCCCGCACAATGGAGGACCCATTATGTGACCTGTGAACACTGTCATGCTTTGAAAACATTATCAATGCATCCCTCTGAGTATGAGCTTCATTTTCCCTTGAGACATCTCCTTGCAAAACTTATGAAAAACAGCTCTTTTTGCATTGGCGCGGGTAGGCAGTTCAGTGCTCGCGCCAATCAGGGAAATCCTGTAAAGAGGTCGCGCCACTTGGCGCTCTGTCATAGAGCAGCAATCGCGCCACCCATTTTAAGGACTGTTTTTTAAATATGGATGGCGGAAGTTGAGTTCAAACAAACTCACAAACCACTGCCTATCTTGAGTTGGGAGGTTTGGCTGCGGGAGTTCTATGGAAAGGAATTGGTTTTGCCACCTCCCATGGAACCTTCCTTGTTGATAGGGCCAATCCCATAATAATAGGGATCCCAACTCCCTCCTTCCCCATCTATAAAAGCTTGCTCAGATCCATGGCAAGCTGGTCTTGAAGTGCTGAAGCTTTGCATCTCCCTATTCCCAAGTGCCTTTGTGTTGTAAAGAATCCCTTCTTTCCCTTAAGGCCCATTTAAGCGAGGAGACCATTGTTACGAGACTCTGGAGAGGTTTCCCTTTCCCTTGGCGAGCTTTGCGAGACGCGGACGACCGGAGACCCGTTCGAAGGAAGCTGCGACGTCAGAACTTGGTTGTAACTTCTATTCGTTTATCATTTTAATAGATGACTATGATTATGGTTCCACTCCTTTTTCCATCATGTTAATGCGAGTAATATCTTTTATGACCGATGTTTAGTTACGTATGCTGGTTCCTATGCATGTATCTGTTCGTTTCTTCTGTGTGCAGGTGTTCATCCACGGAGATCGTGGAAGGATTGTGATCTGCCAGGGCTGAAGGACGGGGACATCTCTTCTTCGGATCTAGCGTTGGAATCCAGGTAGGCTCTTATCCCAAGTCTTTCATTCGTAACTAGGAGCTTGCGTCATAGCATTGTTTGTTTGTTGCTAGACCCCTGCTGGGCTAGTAGGGATCGCCTCTGTCCGCAGAGGGGATTTACCTCCTCAAAAAATTGGCGACTCCGCTGGGGATCGTCCGGTTTTCCTTGTCCCGCTTATGATTGTTTCGCCTTGATTGTTTCTCCTTGCTTGATGAACCTTCTGGGTTGGATTCTTTCATTATTTTAGCTTCTTGGTTTGCTTAGCTTGTATTGGTCTGCCTTCAGAGTAGCTTGTTTTTTAATTTTTGTTGAAGAACTCGACTGGCGTGGTTTTTAACCCCACAGTCGCGCCACTTGGCGCTTGTTGCATTTGTCTGTCTCGCGCCAATCGGCCTCTGGCGCCAGTTTCAAGCCCACAGTCGCGCCACCCCTGTGACTTTTTGAGTTTCTTCATTTTTTTAGCTTTCTGGACTTGACCAGTACTTTTCTTCTTGATTTCCTGATTGTCTGAGTGTGTTGGAGTCTTGTTTGGCTGGAATTCACCGCTATCCCTTGGTTGTTTGCCTCTATCTACCGATTTCACGTTTTGAGCCCTAGGGCATCTAGTGGCTTAGTGTATCGAGCCCTCCTTGGGAGTTTTGGTGTCTCGATTGTCCTGTCAACTTGTTGATTGATTCTTCGCGCTCTCTTGACAGTCTTTGATTGTTTTGTTGCATTTTTTGGGTGATTGTCCATTCCTTCATTCAGAATTCGTTTGTCTTGCTTTGGACCTAGATCACACGGTCCATCGGAAGCTGTTGAGTCTTTCTTTGCCTTGAGAGACTTTGGGTCGATTTAGAGATTTGGTTGCTTGCTTTGTTGAGTGAATGTTGCTTGTTTCGCTCTCTTAGATATCATTTCTCAAATTGTTCCTTTTTTTTTCAGTGCACATTAGCCATTAAACATTGAAAATAAAAAAAAAAATCTCTTTTGTTTTGATTAATTAGTGCAAATTGTGATCTTTTCCATATCGCTAGTGATTAGTGTTTGAATGAAAAGTGTGCAATTGCATTAGTTGCATTAGAGACATTCTTGTTTGTATTCCGTTCATTTCGTTTGCATAAAAGCTCTCAACTCTTATTTAACTAGTTTTCATCGAACGAAATGTTGCATTGTGGCATATAGCTTGCATCTAGGAGTCTTTCGAGACACTACATACGATAGGGCCTGGAAATTGAAACTTAATTGAAGATCAACCATAAAATTTATTCAATTAACCTAAGGCAACATTGGAACTTAACGAAACATATTTAGAAGGTCTAGGCTAGAGACGTGTTCCGGCGTCGTTAAACCTAGCAGCTGTCGTTCGCCTGTTGGCTTTAGACAACGCTAGTACGGACTTGTGCTCCCCGTACCGTCGCGTATATAAAGGGAGACCCCTCTAGGTTTTCAATCCTTTATCCACAGGAAGCCGAGTCTGCCGCCCTATACCCGTGATACACCGAACACGGCATTCGGGGAGACTACCTACACGTACGGAAAGTCCTTGGTCGATTTCTGTTTCATTATTGAAACCAAGGTGTATATTGCAGTTCACGGATATTTGGTACACCCTTTGTGCCTAGTTTTTCCTGAGCAGTCATTTGGTCTTTTCTGACTCCCTAAACTTGAAAATACCGTCAAGCGCTTGTCCTTTCACGCTTGTATCAACTCTGAAAGAGATAGAGTCATATTTTTATCGTTTCTCGACTCTTAAAATATGAAACGGTAGGATTTGTTTATTTTCCAATGTGGTAAAATCAATCTCCCACGATTACACACCCGTTTAGACGTTGCTTGTGACTGTTTGATCGTGTGTCTTAACTCGTTTTCAGCCCGTGTGTGTGTTTGCTCTTTTCTTCTAGTCTTTTGCCACGGTGGCGGAACCTTCGGTTTCGTCTACTGGTAGTCCTTACACGGACGATTCTTCAGAGGCTTCTCAGCCTTCTGTTGAACCACAGCAGCCTGTTGTTTCCGAGTTCCCTGACGAGGGACCGGTCCTCGCCGAGCAACCCTTTGGAGAACCAGTTGAGTTCAACTGGCCCTTTTCGGACCCTGTGTCTGAATTGAGATTAGGAGCTGATTTCCTTTCTCTTACATCGGGTTCACCGTTTGTTGCTGCTGTCTTTCCTCCTAGTCCTCGCCGTCTTCTACGTGATTTAACGGCAGGATCAACCATGAGTGATTCTGGTGAGGAAATTCCCGGGTCTGATGACTATCAGCGCATTCCTCGTAGATTGTTTGAGGGAGACGATTCTGAGTTGGCTACCACATCGTCAGCTGGTCCTTCTTTGCCGCAGGGATACAGATCTCTGGGTCAGATTATCTCAGCTGCTGCCTCTATGGGGATATCATCTCCTGCTTCGAGGCCAGCTGCCACTACACCCGGGGTGTCTCCTTCGACGCCCGTCACTTCTGTTCCCGTGCGGCCCACTGTTTGTGTAGCTGCCTCTTCTGCTGTTGTCTCAGCTACTAGGGCTGGGCCAACTCCTGAAGATGTCTATTTAGCTACTGCTATACCGGATAATATTTCTCCGGAGGAGTATCGGTTGTTTTTGCAACAGCCGAACGCCGGGGCTGGACAAATTCCCCAAGATCCTTACCAATCTTTCTTTTCGCACTATGCACAGGACGGCACTCGCGTGTACGGTTTCCCGGGTCAGCTTGATGAGCATGGGGACATTTTTCATCTTCATGCTCAAGGTTTACCGTACAACCAGGCTCAGAACCTGCAAGCACAACCTTTCCAAGGCCAACCTGCAGGCCAACCTGGCTATCTGTACGACCCACAGGGACAGCCCATCCAAGGCTACTCTGCGGGCCAGAAGGGCCATTGTACAATCCGCAAGGACCATATTATAGCCCTGCTGGTCAACCTGCTCAGCCTCAGCCGGGGTATCAACAGGGATCGGCCTATGGTCCTGGGGGGCAAATCCAGCCTTCTTTACCAATGCAACCGCAGTATCCTGCTGTTTCTAACGTTGCATATCAGCCGGGACCACTTTATGGTTCTGCTTCAGGTCAAACTGGTTTTCAGCAAGCACCTGGTCCTGTTCCACCACCAGGCCAACCGGGTCATCCGGTACAACCTGGTGTCCCGCCTCCAGGCCAACCGGCTTATTCAATGCAACCGGGGGCTCATTTACAACCAGGTCAACCTGCGCAACCAGCGCCGCCTGTTTATCCGGGCCAACCTGTTCATTCAGGGCCGCCCCCGCACTCGGGCCAACCTGTTCATTCAGGGCCGCCCCCTCACTCGGGCCAACCTGTTCATCCAGGGCAGCCCCCTCATTCCATTCACTCTGCTCAACAGCCTGTTCATTCAATGCCGCATCCAAATCAACAGCTGCGCCCTACGTACCAGGCTCCGCAGGGTTCCACTTATCAGCAGTCTACTCATCCTCAGAGTGGTTATTATCCACATGGTCAATCTCAACCGAACTATAACCACTCTGGAGGCTCTCAGTATCCTCCTCCTCCTCACGGTTCTAACTATGCTCAGCAGCCAAATCCAAACGCTGCTTATACGGGGCAGACGCCTAATCAGGGCCCGAACCCTGGTTATCAGGCCCCACACCATGGTTACCAGCAACCAAATCAGTCTGGCTATATGAATTATGCCCCTCACGGTCAGAATCCTACGGGACAGAACCCATGGGGGCAGGGATATTCACAACCATCGTGGAGCATGGGTACCGGACCTTATTCTGGGACTGGCATGGGAATTAACCCTCCATTGCCGTTCCTGGCTACCTTGGATCTGCCGGACGTTTCAAAGTTGACCAATGATCCAATTTCTCATAATCCATATTGGCCTCCGGTTCCAACCAAGATACCAGGAGATTGTCCCAAGTTTGAGGGCAAATCTGGCGAAGACCCCCAGGCGCATGTGATGACGTATCACCTCTGGTGTTCGTCTAACTCTTGGACTGACGATTCGGTTCGTCTGCGTCTTTTCCAGTGTACTTTAACAGGAGCTGCTGCTAAGTGGTACATAGAGCTATCCCGTGGTATTTTTCAGGATTTCAACTCGTTAGTTATGGCTTTCCTCACGCATTTCCAGTTACCAGTCCGGTATGAGACTGGGACGCACCTCCTGTCTTCCCTGAAGCAGGACTCGGCCACTCACATCTCGGATCACATCCATGAGTGGCGGCGCCGTCGTCGACTGATCAAGTTCCACATACCTGATCAGATTTTGACTCACTGGTTCACCACCTCCTTTGTCAATAAAATCGCTCAGGATATCGCGATGGGAGCGTGTGTGACGGAGGAACAAGCTATCGCGCGTGCCCAGTACCTGGATCTTGTTTATTCGAAATCTGGCACGCTTTATGACATCCTGCCTGATGCTCCACGGCCCGGAGCCACAAAGGCCCCGCCTACCCCTACGGTGGATGGTGTCATTGGTTCTGTTTCTCAAAATTCGAAGAAGTCTTCGAATGGGAAGCAGAAGGCTAATTCTTCCAATAATACCTCTGCTAATCCTGCCTCATCCGATTCTGGTAAAACCGCGGAGGTGAATGCCGTCCAGGCCAATCCTGCAGACAAATCCTCCAAGGGGAAAAAGAAGGGCAAAGGCAAATCAAAATCTGATGCCCCGAAACCGGAATCCAAATCTCGAACTGAGGATGGCTCCCAACGGAAGCCGAAATTCCCTTGCCTCATCTGTGAAGGTGACCATTATACTAAGGATTTTCCACGACGGTCCGAAGTTAGTCAACTTCTTAAAGGCTCAAAAGGGACTCCGGCTGTTTTAAAAGAGCCATTTCCATCTCAGCAGACCCAGATGGTCGAACAGGCGTCACCATCTGCACCGTTTGGGTCTCAAGTTTTCATGATGAAGACTAATGCACCTATCACTATCGCTACGCGGTCGAAGGACTACAGTGAATCACGGCAGGCACCCGGGAAGGCGGTTGCGGATGGGCCACCTCCCCCACCTGTTTCTGGTTCATTGGAAATCGAGAAGCCGACTCTCGAACCCGTTGTGAAGCCACCTCCCAAGGGTGTTCTTCGGAGATCCTCTTATAATCCAAATGCTCGTGCCGCTCAACATTACAGTATTGTTGAGGATCTGGCACAGGCGCCATGTGCTATGTCCGCACTTGAGGTTCTTCAAAGTTGTCCTTCACAACGGAAGGCTTTACTGTCTGCCATCGGTGGTATCGATCCCGCCGACTCGAGCCTTCTCACCTTCGATCTGGAGAATTTTACTCCCCGGCTTCCACATCAAATCGCTTTGGTTATTCAAGTCGGGATTAACGGTCTAAACATTCATAGGGCCATCGTAGATGAGGGTGCATCTACCTGCGTTATGTCCTCCGCTTGCTGGAAGGCCATCGGCTCTCCAGCCTTGTCGTCATCTCCCAATGCCCTTGAGGCATTTGATGGTCGAGAATCTAAACCCCTGGGCGTTCTCGAGAGTCTTGCGATCACATTACAGGGGAAAACTGTCAACGTGGAAGTGGAAGTGGTTGACGCTAAACTCAGCCATGCTTCTTGGCGCGGTGGACCCATGCTGCCATGCTCTGCGTGCGAGTCTCACCGACTTTCGATTCATCCAGTTCCCTCACGAGGGCGATTGTCACGGTAGATGGGTTGATTTTTTACCTCTAGCTCTGAGAACAATGTGCCATACGTGGATCAAATTCCGAATCCCCCAGACAGCACAGGACCTGGTCTTTTCAAAGACCCAGTCCTCATGGGTATATTCCCCGCACCGCCACCGAATACCGCTCAAGTCAACATGTTGTCCAGGACTGATGACCCCTGGCTCATTCCTACACCTGAGCAGGTATATGAGTTTGGAGAATCCATGCCTTTAACGCCAGTAGAGATCAGCTACTGTGAGATTGTTGCTGCATCGGACCCTCCACCTCCTCAGCATGCTCCGATGAGCATGGCTCATGACGTCTACTCACAATCCCCCTGGCTTGGTCAGGCTGATTCGCCTGATCCTCTTAGAGAGACTTTTCCCTCAGATGAGGCTATAATTGAAACTATGTCTCTGGAGGAGCTACCCTGGGGCGATGGGCATCATCGTTCCTCGTTTATGCCTAGCTTGGGGGCAATGACTGACTGTCTGGAGCGCTATGCTACTCAGGTTCCTTCCCCTCCTCTTCAAACACCGATCTTGACGCACGAGGTCTTTTCGGAGGGTAATCTGAGTAACATTACTCAAACTGTTCCTATCAACATCTCTGTTAAACCGGGGATTGTTGAGAACATTCATGTGGGTGTGACTTGTTCTCCCGAGGAGATTCAGGTCTATACGGAACTTTTCAAAGAATTCAGAGATGTTTTTGCATGGTCCTACGAGGAAATGCCGGGAATTGATCCTAGTATTGTCGTGCACGAGATTCCAACCTACCCAGGTGCGAAACCCGTGCGCCAACGCTTGCGTCCCATGCATCCTCGAAAAGCCGCCGCTATCAAGGCGGAGGTTGAAAAACTTCTGAACGCGGGGTTTATTTATCCTATTCCCCTTACAGAATGGGTGTCCAATATCGTCCCTGTCGATAAAAAGCAGGGTACCATTCGAGTCTGTGTGGATTATCGTGATATCAATTGCGCCTGTCCTAAGGATAATTATCCCACTCCGTTTATCGATCAGATTATCGACGATTGCGCCGGGAGTGAGATCTATTCTTTAATGGACGGTTTCTCAGGTTACAACCAGATCAATATCGCACCTGAGGATCAACATAAGACCACATTCATCTGTCCGTGGGGCACTTTTGCATATAAAAAACTCCCGTTCGGCCTAAAGAACGCTGGCGCCACGTTTCAGCGTGCGATGTCATATGCCTTTCATGATATTCGCCATATTGTCCAGCCTTATCTGGACGACTTGCCTGCCCATTCGGGTAAGCGAGAGGATCATCCTGAACATCTTCGCCAGATATTTCTTCGTTGCAGACGCTACAATATTAGGCTCAATCCTCATAAGTGCGTCTTCTGCGTCGATTCTGGCCGTCTTTTAGGCTTTATAGTCTCGAAAGACGGAATTCGCCTTGACCCTTTGAAGGTTGAGGCCATTATAAATCTCCCGTCACCCTCCTCTTTGTATCAACTACAGAGTCTGCAAGGGAAAGCGAATTTTCTTAGGCGCTTTATCCCGAATTATGCCGAGGTGGCCAAAGGATTCACTCGTTTGTTAAAGCAGAATGTTCCCTTTCATTGGGACAAAATTGCTCAGGAATCCTTTGAGAAGCTGAAGACATTGCTAGTCAATGCTCCGTTGCTTCGTCCTCCGGACTACCACCGCGACTTTACTTTGTATCTAGCCGCCACATTAAGCACCATCGCCATGGTCTTGGTGCAGGATGACGAGAACGGTGACGAACATGTTGTTTATTACCTATCTCGGAACCTTCTCGACTCGGAAACGCGTTATGCACATGTTGAGAAGTTGGCCTTAGCAGCCGTACACGTTGTACAACGCTTTCGCCATTACATCCTTTTGCGCACGATAACAGTGGTTTCAGACTGCAACCCTATGACGTATATTCTTTCTAGACAATTACTAGGGGGCAAGTACTCCAAATGGATCGTCATCCTACAGGAGTTTGACTTGGAGTTCACCACTGCCAAGTCAACTAAATCACTGGTCTTCGCGGATTTGATATGTTCTCTCCCTACAGACTCTGTTCCCTCACACTCTGAAGACCATATACCGGACGAAACGCTGTTTCTTATCGATACTCGTGATCCTTGGTATGGTGACATCATAGTGTATCTTCAGACCGCGACATTTCGGTCTGAGTTGGATAAAACTGCCCGCCGTCGGATTCGGCACCAGTCCCAACCCTACCGTATCGTAGGAGATACCTTATATCGCATTGGAGTAGATTAGTCTGATTTGGAGTTCACCACTGCCAAGTCAACTAAATCACTGGTCTTCGCGGACTTGATATGTTCTCTCCCTACAGACTCTCTTCCTGAACACTCTGAAGATCATATACCGGACGAAACGCTGTTTCTTATCGATACTCGTGATCCTTGGTACGGGGACATCATAGTGTATCTTCAGACCGCGACATTCCGGTCTGAGTTGGATAAAGCTGCACGCCGTCGGATTCGACACCAGTCCCAACCCTACCGCATAGTGGGAGATACCCTATATCGTATTGGAGTAGATTCGGTGCTCCGACGATGCCTTACCTTGGACGAGGCTGAGAAAGTCTTGAATGACTGCCGCAGTGGCGCCTGTGGTGGACACATGTCCGGATATGCCACTGCCCAAAAGATTCTGAGGGCAGGTTATTTCTGGCCTTCTATATTCAAGGATTGTATCACTGCAGTCCGAAAATGCCATCCGTGCCAGATTTTTCAGCGCAAGATGCGCGCGCTGCCGTTGCCTTTGCATCCCGTTATTACCTTCGGCCCTTTCGCGAAATGGGGCGTGGATTTTATGACGTGTAACCCTCACTCGGCCGGGGGGCATGCGTATATCATTGTCGCCGTCGACTACTTCACTAAGTGGGCCGAGGCGATGCCTACACTAGCTGCTGACGGAAGAACGGCTGCTTCATTTTTATTCAACCATGTTATTGCACGATTCGGGGTTCCTCAAGCTATCGTCACTGATCACGGTACTCATTTCCGCGATTACATGATGGCGGAGCTGAAAGCTGCGTTGGGCCTGCGTCACGACAGCTCAACGCCATACTACACTCAAGCGAACAGTCAGGTTGAAGCAGTGAACAAGGTTTTGGTCACCATGCTTCAACGAACAGTTGGGATTCATAAATCCAGTTGGCATCTCCAACTGTTCTCAGCTCTCTGGGCGTACCGAACATCTGCTAAAAGTGCAACCGGATTCACACCATTCCAACTGGTGTACGGTCTAGAATCCACTTTGCCGGTTGAATGTGAAATTCCTTCGCTCAAATTAGCTGTGGAGCTCTTACCGGATACTTCTCCTAAGGAAGAGCGTCTTCTGTATCTCGAACGGTTGGATGGAACCCGTCGTCTAGCTGCTTTGATCATCGAAGCACAAAAGAAGAGGGTCAAATCTCATTTTGATCAATCTGTTTCCCCCCGTTCTTTCATCGAAGGAGACCTAGTCCTCTTGTACGATCAGGCACATGATAAGCTTGGTGCCGGGAAGCTCCAGCCCATGTGGCACGGTCCCTATATAGTAAAACGTGTTTTGAAAAATGGGGCCTACGAGCTTATAGACTACGAAGGAGTTCCATTGGCGCAGCCCAGAAATGGGCTGTACCTTAAGAAGTACTACACCTGAAATGATTTTTGGTGTGGTGTGTGTACATAGGTGTGTGATTGTCATTTGTGTGCATGGTGTGGTGTGATTTGTAAACATCTTTCTGCTGATCGGGTCTTCCTGGTTGTGCAGATGTCTATTCATCCATTTGTTGGCTTCGCGGATGGTGCCTCCCGCAGTACCAGGAATCTGTCTTCCGCAGCCTGGGTAATCTACAATCCTGCTGGTGAGTTGATCGACCTGCAAGGTGTGTGTTTAGGACGTACCACGAACAATATCGCGGAATATAACGCCGTGTTGGAATTATTAACCGAGGCAGTAAACCTTGGTATCCGTGAATTGCTCGTGTACCTAGATTCACAGCTTGTAGTGTTGCAGCTGAACGGGCACTATTCGGTAAAAAACCCGTCCATTTTACGATTGTATTTGCGTATTCGATTACTGGAAAGGAATTTTGAATACATTACATATCATCATATACCCAGACATTTGAATACATTGACAGATGCGGTAGCAAATTTGGTGTTAGATAGACATTTGCGCAATTTATAAATCATCATCACATGTAAAGAAGACTCATCCAGAAATAGATATGCATATATATAGATATCGAAATGTTTACATAGAAGTGTGTCACATAAAACTCAAAAAATATACATAATTGTCTTAATACATCCGGAGACACTATGTCTCTCAAAAATAGGTGTGGCTAAATCCTAGAGACTAATCCGCATGGTGCTCATGATAGCACGTCACTGCACGCACTAGCCGCCTCAGGATTCGGTGGAGCCGGTTTGGAACTCCCACCGTATGGCGCTGGTACTCCATCGGTACGTCTGACAGTCGGGCATAGTCTGGGATCCCATGGACGATCCCCTCTAGGTTCTGAACCAGTGCCTCTCCTCCGGTACCTTCCCCCTGGATCTCAGGGGCGAGTTGTGTTCTCCGGGAGATAGGAGACATCCCGGCTGGTCTCTCAGGTCCTACATCTACATGCATATATAACTGTGTTAAGACAAGTGTGTATTAACAAAAAAAAACATATAAACATAAAAATCAAAAATATGAGGTCTTACCCAGCTCCTCGTCCCAGTCGTCTCCTTCTGGTAGCGGGAGATCTGGGTCCCCTGTAAAGTCAGTTCCCGCATAGGGCCAATCTTCCACAACGATCAGTTGGCGCCGTAACCACCTAAAGAACTCGGGCTTCCAGGACATCTGTTGCCCGCCTCCAGATCTGGGCATCAGTGCTGCCCAGCGAGCCATTCTCGACTCTCATGGTACGGGACTCGCCACATGGGCCTCTTGGCCCTGGAAGGTTGGTATGCGTTCCAGAATGAACGATACCAAGATGGAACCATACCCAAACTGCTTCAGTTTGCCCTGTTTACATTTGGTGAGCTGCCTTTTCATGTTGATGGTCACAGCTGTTGCCCAATCATACAGTCGGGGACCCATGCATTCTGAGGCTAATAGGAGTTGAGTCTTTGTAGCCTCGTGCGGTGCCTGCGATCCAGCAGCCCGCGTAATGGTGTGGAGTACAACTCTCAGTGCTAGATCAGGGATGGTTGAGATGTATACCTTCTTACTCCCTGTTCCTGTTTGTGCCCCACGGCACACCCGCGCCATTACTTCTTCCATCTTTTCCCTTGATGGTCTGCTCCCAGTCAATACAGGGATTGGACCCCTGCGGGATAATCCAGTAACGAAATAAATGTCAGTGACCTCCAATTCCAACACCTGGTCTCGTATTCTGAATACTTGGTCATTTTCATCCCAGAGGTTGATCAGATATTGGAGGAGCTCAGGCTGAGCTAGTAAGCATGGCGTGAGGAAGAACTTTTTTAAGCCACAGTCTCTTAGAGCATTCATGCAATCCTGGCTTTGCATGGCCTCTTTGTCCTCATCTCCGTGTTCCCGTTCCTTCCATTCAATTTCCATTCTGACTGTTTATCTGCATTCACATGGTCCAAAGCCCTTGATTAGATCTTTTGTGAGCTTCAAAATTCAAGAAATTTGGCATAAATAGCAGAATTTTAGGCGAAAATTTGGGTTCCGCCGCTGGCGCGACTGTTTTGCTGACAGTCGCGCCATGTGGCGCGGGCCCTTTGGTAAAAAGAGCTCAGTGGCGCGGGTCCGTGCCCGATACCCGCGCCACTTAGCCCGGCCCTAAAATTTCAAAGGTGCCCTTACAGAGCTGATTTCTAAGGGAAATTCATTAAAAAATGTATGGAAAGAAAGAGAAAAGGAGCGCCTCTTACCTGTCACAGACGAGACGCTGAATGGTTGCCTGGATTGGTCGCAATCGCCGTCAGAAGATTCTGCTCCAAACGGACCACTGTTGCTCTCCACAAGGTAAATAGTAAAAAGTAATTTCATTTTTTACCATTGGACATATTTATAACTTTTCGACGTTAAAATTAGTTTTAAAAAGTTATTTTTTGTCGAATATTTGCATGTATTATGTCGAAAATGGATTTTACGCTTGTTGGGTATGTGCAGTGGCAGGTATTTGCGACTTAAAAGGTGGAGACGAGTTGTATTTTATACTTTTTCGGACTCGGTAAATACACGAAAAAGTCACTCTCGAGTCATCTTTCAGCTCTTTTCTGACTCTCTAAATATGAAAAGATCGCCGAGGCCCTTGTCGTTTCGATCTCGTTAAAATGGACACGAATCGACATTCACCCGGTATAAGTTTAACCCTTTTTCGGGCCGGGATGGATTGATTACGAAAAAGGAATACCCTAGCCTATTGCGACTAGGAGGTTTTCCCGGTTATTGTTTTCTACCTTTTCGGATCTGGGGAACTATTTACGAAAAGGGACCTGTGGAGTTTTCTTTTCCGCTGTCTTTTCAAACTCTCTAAACATGAAAAGTCGCCGAGTTCTTCCTTTGTCAGACTCGTTAAACCCTGATGACATTGGATTTCGTCGAAATGACGTTCTCCGAGTTTCTCCTTCCTAGGACTCGTTAAATGCACTAGGATGGATTCGCCCGAAGGGCAGACTTATATCACAAGCATATGCTATCCCCTTCAAGCTTGTTATCAAAAATAATTGGGGTACTCGCCAGAAATGGTGGGGGAAAAATGGAACCATTGTCGTTGTCGTCGGCGGTATGTCGCTCTTGAACATGGCACTTGTCTGCATTCGTGTCGGGTTGGGGACATCTCATCTCGTTGTTTCACTTTGCTTCCATGGGTTTGGGTAATCTCTTTTGACCTCTCATCTGTTCACTGCCTCGTCGCCATGACCTTTGATCTGTTGATGTCAAATACTACCAAGTCCATTGTCGTGCCGTTTATATGTTCAAGAGAAGTTGACCTCTGCAAATATCAACCTTCCTCTGTTTCTCATATGATCCTGATTCACAACAAAACATTATGTTCCTCTGTCTCGTGTCGATGATGTGGGAATCATTATGGCCCACCTTCGATCGAGGTCACTTCCTGTCGACTTCAACTCATTATCCAGGAAGTTGGTCTAGAGACTCCTTATGGTACCTTGGAGCCTGCATGCCTCAATGGCAGGTTCGTCGCATTCGACGAGAGGTTTACATCATTTGGCCTCCGATCGAGTGATTCTGCGGGTGTTCGACATCAGCTCATTTATTCACACGCCGTAGATTGTACCTGTAGTACCTTGAGGACCATTGTCATTATTGGTGGTTTCTCTCGCGTCTGTTAACAACTTTCATCATTGGTTGGTAATCAGGCGATGTTCTTGCATGTTCGACATCAGCTCACATATTCACATGCTCGAACTTGTACTTGATTGGGTCGAGATGGAGCGCAAGACCCTGGATTGTGTCTGTTGTAATCCAGGCTGCGATTGTGGATTATTATCATTATGTACATGACTCATTGATTGGATGGCTGCGACCATACCTGAGTCTATTTGTTTGATCTTAGTTGGATGGCTGCACCCATGCCCTGGATCCGGATTATAGCATACTCTGTTTCGGATGGCTGCGTCCATACCACATATATATCATGTACTTGAGATATCGGTTGTATCTTTTTGCGCAGGTTTTCCGACGGCGGGCCTTCAGTTGAACATGTTCTCGTAAAGCATTTCACCCCTCTCTCTCTCGGGCCTCATACTTTAGGGGGCATCTGTTACACAGTAATTTGTCACCGTCCCTACCATTCCCCATCCCGCACAATGGAGGACCCATTTCGTGACCTGTGAACATTGTCATGCTTTGAAAACATCATCAATGCATCCCTCTGAGCATGAGCTTTATTTTCCCTTGAGACATCTCCTTGCAAAACTCATGAAAAACAACTCTTTTTGCATTGGCGCGGGTAGACAGTTCAGTGCTCGCGCCAATCAGGGAAATCCTGTAAAGAGGTCGCGCCACTTGGCGCTCTGTCATAGAGCAGCAATCGCGCCACCCATTTTAGGAATTGTTTTTTAAATATGGATGGCGGAAGTTGAGTTCAAACAAACTCACAACCATTGCCTATCTTGAGTTGGGAGGTTTGGCTGCGGGAGTTCTATGGAAGGGAAGTAGTTTTGCCACCTTCTATGGAACCTTCCTTGTTGATAGGGCCAATCCCATAATAATAGGGATCCCAACTCCCTCCTTCCCCATCTATAAAAGCTTGCTCGGATCCATGGCAAGCTAGTCTTGAAGTGCTGAAGCTTTGCATCTCCCTATTCCCAAGTGCCTTTGTGCTGTAAAGAATCCCTTCTTTCCCTTAAGGCCCATTCAAGCGAGGAGACCATTGTTACGAGACTCTGGAGAGGTTCCCCTTTCCTTGGCGAGCTTTGCGAGACGTGGACAACCGGAGACCCGTTCGAAGGAAGCTGCGACGTCAGAACTTGGTTGTAACTTCTATTCGTTTATCACTTTAATAGATGACTATGATTATGGTTCCACTCCTTTTTCCATCATGTTAATACGAGTAATATCTTTTCTGACCGATGTTTAGTTACGTATGCTGGTTCCTATGCATGTATCTGTTCGTTTCTTCTGTGTGCAGGTGTTCATCCGCGGAGATCGCGGAAGGATTGTGATCTGCCAGGGCTGAAGGACGGGGACATCTTCTTCTTCGGATCATAGCGTTGGCCAGGTAGGCTCTTATCCCAAGTCTTTCATTTGTAACTAGGAGCTTGCGTCATAGCATTGTTTGTTTGTTGCTAGACCCCTGCTGGGCTAGTAGGGATCGCCTCTGTCCGCAGAGGGGATTTACCTCCTCAACAATTAGCTTTGAAGGAAATGGAGGGGGAGGATCAGCTGCTCAGAAGATGAGCAACCATTCAGTAGGGGGGTGATGATGAGCTCCATCATTAGACATATTTGGAGGAGTTAATAATCACCTTTTTTCCTTCTTAGATGTTTTTTTCTTGCATTTTTATTATTATTTTGGTTTATGATGCTAGTATAGGTGTTGATTAAGGCTAACATACTCTAAGTGCCTAATATAAGGCTGAGTGTATAAAATCATGATTTATTAAGCATTTTTATAAAGATTTTATCACAAAGACTTGGAGACAGAAAGGAGAAATTATAGGAGGATTGTCCACCCTCAAAGGCAGCCGAAGGATCCCAAGGATTCTCTCCAGCAATTCAAATTGTAGAAGCAACCAAAGGATCCCCAAGGATTCTCTCTAGCAATTCGAATGACAGAGGGAGTCGAGAAACTCAAAGAGGAGAGCACTCAATCATGGTTTACTTGGACTCCAGTGGAATCAATCACCATTTTTCTAGGGAGTTTTTGGTAGCTTCCCTGTAGAATAAATAGAGCAGAGCTAGAGCTAGGAAGAGTTAGTTTATCCTAGTCTCTCTTCCATTCAGAATTATTGTTGTGAACTATTGAAGCTTTTTATTTTATTCAGGGATCAAAACTTTCAGAGATGTATGTAGTTATTCCTTTATGAAATGAGTAGAATGATTTCATTTGATTGATTTAAGCTCAAAGGGCTAGGCTCATCGGTTATGGCCCAATACATGTGCTTCGGCTTCTTTTCTAGTATTATCTTTTCCTTTTGGTCATTTATCTAGTTTCTCCTCTTTCATTTAAGTTATATCTACTTTTGATAAGTTTCATTGCTATTTTTTTTTTTTTTTTGTAGTTTTAATCGTTTATTCTTAGTGAAATAGAGAAAAACTCCAAAATTGTGGTCAAGTCTCCCCCCTCTCATCTCTGTCAATAAAGTTCGAGTAGGGGCAGACCTTCACATAGGCCAAAATTTCTTTCTATTCCAGTTCGGGGAAGAATCCTTATTACCAAGTCCAAGCCATTCCTTCACTATTTCATCCCACATTTCTATCTATTTCTCGTACATGAATCGGCAGGTGTGCTTCACTTCTTGGCACTGCTCTATCGATTAGTAATTGTCATTGATGTCAACCCAAAAAGAACCAGGGGCTACTCAGATCTTACATGGGAATTCTTACCTACCAAATTACTATATTATGGGTCACGAATATTTTTGATGGCTTCTAATTTTCGAGATGTTTCCATTGATATATAGCACGCCATGTAGTTCTTTACGATTTGAGAGATATTTGTGTTTGAAGTTTGTATCCCTAGTTAGTGGGCTAAAAGCCCATGTGGTTGTGGCATGGGTCATTGAAAAGTCAATAATTAATAATTTTTGAGCTCCTAAAATCCCTCCTACATTCACTTGTTGAAGACTCTCTCAACCTAAGCATTTATATAAATTTTGATCCTCATATCGTCCTCATGTAGGGATTTTTCTACTTGAAACAGGTCGTCGTGGAATTTGAACTCTAAATTTTTTTATGCGAAGTTTCAGAAGGTGAAATTTTTATGAGGAGAAGAAGAATTCCTGAGGAAGCTCTAGTACAAATTTAAGATGAAGGTGTGCAATATTTTCAGAGATATGATCTGTGGAAGTCAGTGTTTTTTTCAGGCTCCTAAACTTCATATCAAAGAAGTGAACTTGGCAAATTCGTCATAAAACTCTCTCTAAGTATCATATTGGAATTTTGTAAGATGTGGTAGATATTTCATGGACTTTGGTTTTTTCTATATCAATTTCAGAGCCGAATGAAGAAACGGTGAGACGTGGCACGTCGTACAAGTTCGCTCTACTGAACTAGTTCATAATTAGGTCATTGTGAGAGATTGGGCATAACTCTCCCTTGAAGATTCCAAATTTGTTCAGACCTCTGGCATTGGAAATAAGACTCAAAGGATTACTACAGAACAGAAAATCACATATTGGGGATCTGAAATAACATATATACACTAGATTCAATATTGATATCCTAGAAGGAAAGAAAAAACAAGATCATGTGTTGTCAAGGGCTGCAAAGGACCAGACTTTCTAGGGTAGAAAAGAAAAGCAAGGAGTAGCAGAGGGTAGCATGACACGAGAAGCAATCAAGGTGTAGAAAAAAACTAAGAAGTTCAACACATGAAGTCTTCAAGTGGGCAGCACTGCATACAGTCATTATAAAGGTATCATTGTTCTGAGTCATTGTAAATGTATCATTGTAAAAATTGTCCAAATGCCTATCTGCCAAGAGTTCAAGAGGTAGTGTCGAGAGGTATAGGATCATCATTAGGTGGTTGTGTCATTGTTAGGGTTGTGGTCTAGTGTTTATTCTTCTTCTGCATCATTCTATATCATTGTAAAGTGGACCATTTTCCCTGGTACGGGAGTCCATTCTTCTTTTATTCTTCTATAGGGTGCTAGGTTGGTGCATGAAGTCACCAATAGGTTCAATACTGTGAAAATTTCAGGGTGGTAGGGAGGTGCTAGGGTGAGTTGTAGCTCATTGGGTGTTGGGGCATCCGTTCAGTTGACTACTGAAGAATCTCGGGCGTTCGAGCATCCATCTAGTGGGAGCTGGAGAAGAATGATTTTCTAGATTCTAGGAAGTTGGAGCTTTATTTTCAATTGGAGTTGATGTTAAAGAATTATTAGAAAAGCATTCACATGGTTTTTTTCCTAGAGAGGGTTTCCACCTTAAAACCATGTGCAATTTTGTTCCTTTTGTTTACTGCTATCATTGTACAAATACTGTTCATAATTGAAGATTAACTAATTATCTAAAAGATTAGAATAATACTAATTGAAAGGAAAACTAATTCAGCCCCCCCTCTCAGTATTTCCAACATGCTCTTACGATTCCATTTCCCTCCTTTACTTCTCACCTTAGCACTGCACTTACCTTCTTTCGCACACAGTTAAGCTCTTCAGCCTTACTTCTCCTTTTTTTTCCATTCATGGCCGCCTTACCCTTTTTATGAAAAACATGTGAAAAACCATATAGAACCACGAAAAACCCAACCTCTGCCTTTTCTCCTCGAGACTCCTGCCACCATACGTCGCACTTCACAATCACAACATTTAACGATTACCTTAACACTTATCGCCCATTCCTTACGATTGAGATATTTCAAAATCGCAAATCGCACTTCACAGTGATTACCTTCTACCGTTAATACTCACCAATCATTCTTTACAATTGCAAAATTGCAAATTGCAACTCTTAGCTTTTTCCAGTGCCACATCATCCCCATCACACATCGCATCTCGCAGAACTTACCACATCGCAAATCGCATCCCGTAGAACTTACCACATCTCAAATCACATCCCGCAGAACTTATCACATCGCAAATCGCTACCCGCAACCTTTACCGCAACACAAATCTCATTTCACACATTTTAGTTTATTCCTGTTAATCCTTACATATATCCTTGTAAACTTGTGATATTGTGATTCGCAACCCGCCACATCACTCTTCGCACTTTCCACTGCACACCATTTATTTATTCTCGTTAATTCTTACCGCTATCCTTGTAAACTTGCGATATTTCGATTCGTGACCCGCCACGTTACACTTCGCAATTTGCACTGTGCACCGTTTAGTTCATTCAATTAATTCCTTACTGCCATCCATTTAAACCTGCGAAGATGTGATTGTGACATCGTACATCCCAACTTTTGTTGTCCATCACATTCCACCATCACATTTCTGAGTTTTTCTCACTCTGAAGTCATTTATTGCATTATAATAAGGTTTCCTAAGGGTTTAACCCCCTCTGTCCACTCCAAAGCCATTTCTCATGCTATCATAAATATTTCTAAGGGTTTAACCACCTCTTTCCACTTCCAAACCTCATTTCATGTGTTAAACCCCACATTGGACCTCTTAGCCCTTTTTCTTCCCTCTAAGCTGCAAATTAATTCTTTTTAATTAAAATTAAGACATGGATAGTTTATTTGCATGGATAGGATTATGGTAAATATAGCATAGGATAGGTGGAGTGCATTTAGCCTTTTGGCCAAGTTAAGTGTGGTTTAGAATTAATTTCCTTTCTCCTATTTGTTTCTTAAAAATTAAATTAGTTTCATTCTTGGTGTTCCTTTTCATCCATTTAGTTCAATTTTCTTTATGTCAGTTCCTTCCACCTATTTACTTTCTAGTCGTTCACATAATTTAAGAAATAACACCCTTTCGTGAAGCAGAAGAATATGACTTGAACAAATTGCATATGCTATGTATATAGCACTATCACCTAAAAGTTCATACGAACCTGTGTTTGATAAAATAAAGTAGGTTAGCCCTTGGGATTTGCAGCACTCTTGGTGCAATACCAAGGCTCACCACTTTTTGGCATCGTTATCGGGGAGTTGTCTAGTAGATATTTTGATTTTGTTTTAGCATTGTTTTCTGCCTTCCCTTCTTTTCATGTCACTTCAGTAGTATTGGAAAAGTACAAAAAATATCTTATTTTCATGCCTCGTAGAACTAGGAATACTCAAAGGAAAAAATTACCTTAAACCCCCACATCACCTCCTAGCCACCCTTCACTCTTCTTCAGTGGAGGTGAGATTGAACCCCCTATAGGAGAGCCTCCTGAATATGTTGAGGATCCTATTAGGGAAGAAGAAGAAAACCTTGTTTCAATTGAGGGACCTGCTTAACCTATCTTTTAAACCACGGTTGGGATCCAAAGAGAATTTCCCATAAGAGAGACATATGGTGACACTAAGTTGAAAAAAATTAGCCCCTCAGATCTTCCACAGTTCCATGGACTTACCTTTGAGGACCCTAACACATTCATGTTTGAATTTTCTATTTTTTGTAGGACTTATAACTACACCTTTGATGATTAGAAGTTCAAGATATTCCCATCCACCCTTAAGGATCCAGTTGTGCGTTGGCTCATGGGTCTATCTGGGGATAGCATCACTACATGGGCACAGATGGAAGAGACCTTTAGAATCAAGTAAAAAGACTACTGTAGGTCCAAGGAAACTAAGGATGAGATATTTAGGATGACTCTAGGGCCTGACGAATCCCTAAATGTTTATGAAGAGAGGTTTCAATTGAACTATAAAAGAGCCAATTGTACTCTTGATCCTAACTCACTCAAACTTTTACTTCTTCGAGGGATCAGTGAAGAGATGATAGAAACCTTGAAAATGTTATCAGGAGGATATATCTACCAACAACCCTATGAAACAATCAAAATTGTCTTCCGGAACCATTCTAGGGCATATAGGAAGAAGGGCAGAGCTAGCCAAAGTACATCCAATACCCCTTCCTCTTATACCTTTACAGAACATGATATTGGAAAAATGATAGAGGACTTCAAAAGTGACATGCTGCACACCTTTTCATTGAAAATGGACACAATGCAAGTCAAAATGAAGCAAGAGGAAGTAGAGAGAGCCTTGTCCATATTTTGTCCTAGATGTATCAGAAACACCCAAGAAATGAATTTCCATTGAATTTCATAGAGGTTTTCTTAGTCAGTGAAGAGAATCATGCCAAAAAAAAGTGTCCCTCCTTACCTGAACTTAAAGTTGTATATCAAGGTGGGGAAAAAATGGTAGAGAAACTTTGTTTCATCAACTAGAGAAGGCCTCAGTGCCCTCAGACATATCAACAAGGTATGAAAGGTGCACCTCACTCTTCCTATTACAACAATCAGAGTGAACCCATGCAACCTTCATACACCCCCACTCCCCTATCCTAGTCTACAGCTCCTACTTGGCCTTTCAACCCTTCATATCATCCTCAGCTAGTAAACCTACCATTTTACGAGTATGTTCCAAAAAAAACTTAGTGGAACATTCCATCCCAAGGGTGGAGGCCTTAAAAAAATCAACTACATACTCTAATTCCTCCATCCCAGCCTTAACCTCAGCTTACTCATGTTGCTCCACCTAGGCTACCTATACCTGCACATCCCAATTCAAACATGAACAATAGATAGGAACAATAGGATCCCAATGGAGAAACATCCAATCCAGCTTATGCTGTGGAGATACAGGAGGTTAATCTCAGGTCAGTAACAATACTCCCAGACAACCATCCCCCATATCCACTTGTATAGGTTGGGGAGGAAAAGGAAGAAGATAACACTCAGATCCAACAACCTCCTTTTCCCAAGCGCTTGATCCACCCTAGTGAGCACACCCGAGAGGAGACTGAACTCCTGGAAGAATTAGAAAATTTGTGTGTAAAGATACCACTTCTTGAGGCCATTAAGGATGTCCCTATCTACAATAGGCTCATCAAATAAAAGTGCTTCAAGAAACTGAGAAGGAGGAAGAGAGATATCCCCACCATCAATGTGGTAGGAAAACTGTCTGACCTGATTCTAGGGAAGTTGATATTTCCAAAATACTTGGACCCTGGTAGTCATTTCCTGATGTACATATAGATGGTGTCATAGTCCCCAACACTCTGATTGATTTATGGGCTACCATCAATATCATCAACAAGGAAACTATGTTGAAATATAATCTCCAAAGGGATTTTGAGAAAAACCACAACAATTTTGCAACTTGCAGATCAATCTAGAGTAACTCTGAAAGTAATTGTTGAGAATTTTATGGTTACCATTGACTATTGGGAGTATCCTACAAATTTCCTGGTCCTACAGCCAAAAAACAAGTTTATTGGTTATCCTCTCATCTTAGGGAGACCTTGGATAGCCACTCTAGACACTTATATTAGTTATCGGGCCGAAAACATAACTATCAAAAATGGGCCTTTGTCTGAATACCTAGAGTTATATCCTCCAGCCTAGCCTTCCATTGATCATGATATCCCTTTATGGAGGGATGATGAAGAAGATGAGTTATATAATAATGCCCTTATGTGTACCATAGATTGTATCCTTAGAGGGGGGCAGCTTGATGAATATGAACTCATCGACCATGCCATTCAAAACCAGTCCTCCACTAACACTCCTCTCGAAACCCTAGTCAAAGAGTCTAAAATCCAAACTTGGATGGAAGTGCGATCAGTTGAGACAACCTGTAAAACCACCAAGGCTGTCGATTTTGGCCCATCCAGATCTCTGAAAATCAACCGAAACCTCTCAAATGAAGAAGAGAAGTAGCTATGCCAGCTTTTGAAAGAAAATCTTGAATCATTTTCTGGGGACTACAAGGACATGAAGGGGGTGCATCCTTCAGTATGCCAACATCACATTTACATCAAAGAAGGATGAAAGCTTGTGAGACAACCCCAACGAAGAATGAACCCGTCTCTGAAGGACATAGTAAAAGAAGAGATGCAGAAACCATTGAACGTAGGGTTCATATATCCTATATCTAATAGTGAGTGGGTATCTCCTCTTGTCCTAGTCCCAACTAAAAATGGGAAGTGGTGAATTTGTGTTGATTATTGAGAACTTAATAAAGCCACCAAGAAAGACCATTTCCCTTGGACCTTGATAAACCAAGTCTTGGATGACCTTGCAGGGAAGAATTTCTTTTCCTTGTAATATGGGTTCAGTGGGTACAATCAAATTCAAACTAGCCCTGAAGACTAGGATAAGACCACTTTCACCTACTCTTGGGGCACTTTTGCTTATAGATTCCTACCCTTTGGGTTATACAATGCCCCAGCCACCTTCCAAAGGGCTACCTTGAGCACCTTTTTTGAGTTAGTCCATGACTCTGTCAAAATCTACATGGATGATTTCACAGCATATGGGGATGACTTCCAAGAATCTCTCTCTAATTTGGGTAAAGTAATAAGAAGGTGCATTGAGATGCATCTCTCCTTGAGCCCAGAAAAGTGTGAATTCCTTAAGAAAGTAGGGGTTGTATTAGTACACTCCATATCCCAAGTAGGAATACAGGTAGACGCGAAAAAAATCACTATCATCGAAAGGTTACCTGCTCCTCAATAGTAGAAAGATGTCAACATTTTTTTAGGCTTAGTTGGTTACTATAGAAGGTTCATCAAAGATTTCGTCAAGATGGCTTCGCCATTATTTGGGTTATTGGACAAATATTTTGAGTTTATTTGGTCTAGTCCTTGTCAATAGTCTTTTGAGCTCATGAATGAGCAGTTGACTACTGCCCCCATCCTCCGAGGTCCAAATTGGACTCTGCCTTTCCACATCCACATTAATGCATCCGACAAAGTTGTAGGGGCAGCATTAGGAAAATTAGAGGAAAAAATTCCTTATGCCATTTATTTCATCAGCAATAAATTGTCCAAATACAAGCTGAATTATACTATTAATGGGAAGGAGATGTTGGCCATTGTCCAAGCATTGAATAAATTCAGGTATTATGTCACTGGATATCAGACCTATGTTCACACTAGCCATTGAACCATCAAGTATTTAATGAACAAACCAGATGTTAATGCTAGAATAATTATATCATTGTTACTTTTGCAGTAATTTGATTTGACTATTGTTGATAAACCTAGAAAGGAAAATGTTGTTGCAAATTTTTTGTCCATATTAGTTCTCCCTGTAGGTGAAGAAGGAATGGTGGATGACCAGCTACCAGATGAACACCACTTTTCCATACTAGCACTCTCACCAGGGTTTTCTGATATAGCCAACTACTTGGTTGCTGGAAGACTCCCTCCTAATATTTCATTCAGGGAAAGGATCAGAATCATCAGAAAAAGTGCCCCTTTGACATGGATTTGGGGGAATCTCTTCAAGCTAGGCCCTGATAAAATCCTATGAATATGTATGAGGGAGGAATAATTTTTTGATATCCTCTCTGAATGTCATGACAGCTCATGTGGAGGCCAATTTGCTGCAAATATAACTTCTTACAAAGTTTTTCAGGCAGGTTACTATTGGCATACCCTTCACCAAGATTCCAGAAGATACACCAGCAGGTGTGACCAGTGCCAAAGGATGGGGAAACCCACACAAAGGGATGAAATGCCTTTATACCCTCAGGTGGCCCTTGAGACATTTGACAAGTGGGGCATGGACTTTTTTGGACCCATCGATCCACCATTCAGAAAAAATAAATATATCATAGTCTGCACTGATTACCTAATAAAGTAAGCTGAAGCAAAAGCAGTGAAGGTAGCAACTGAAGAAAAAGTAGCAAAATTTCTAAGGGATAATTTGTTTTAAAAGTTTTGATATCCAGAGAAATAGTCACTGATCAAGGATCACAGTTCACCTCTCACCTCATTGAGAATATTTTCAGGAAGCACAAGATTAAGCATAGAACTTATACTGCCCATCACCCTCAGGTGAATGACAAAGAAGAAGTAACTGACGGAGATTTATAGAGAATCCTCACCAAGGTTGTGATAATTTGCAAAAAATATTGGGCAGATATATTGGTAGAAGCTACTTGGGCCTACATCATCACTTGGAAGACAACAACACGATTCACTGCTTATGAACTAGTCTATGGTAAGAAAGCTCTACTTTCAGTTAATTTTGAATTCAATACTTTAAGAATGGAAGTTGAATTAAATCTAGATCTAAAAAATGCCCAAAAAGAGAGGTTGTTGCAACTAAATTGATTGGATGAGTTCATAATGCAAGCCCTTCTTCACACAGAGGTAGTTCAACTGCAAAGGAAGGTATGACATGACAAGAAAATCAAAGAAAAGACCTTCCAAGTAGGAGATTGGGCATTGTTGTATGATTCAATATTTAAAGAATTCAAAGGAAAGCCGATGAAAAGATGGTTTAGGTCTTAAAAAGTGGAGAAATTCTTTGATAATGGCGCATTTCAAATCAGGACCATAGATGAGGAAGTGATCCCCTTGCTTTTCAATGGTCATAGACATAAAATTTAGAAGAAGCCTTTGTGAAGGGCAGAATTTATCAATTCAATAAGAAGAGAGGTGTATGTGATGGGAAAATCCATAGTTTCCCACACCTCCTGAAAGAAAAAAGGAAAAAATAATAAGCTTGTTGGTTGAAAACCTCGATGGAGGCAACTCACTTGCTCGGGAAAAAAAAAAAAAGAATAAAGATCCATGGGTGAAAACCTCTCTGAGGCACCCAAGGAAAGTTTGTGGGTTTAAAACCTTCATGGAGGTAGCCCAATTTATTTCTAAAAAAAGAATAAGAAGAACAAAACCAAAAATTGCATCTGCATCACTATGTTTTCCATGTTTTTTGTTTTGCAGGTTTTTAGTGGTTTCTGAAAAACACAGGGAAGAATTCATCTTATTTTCCCTTCTTCTATCAAGCCTTCCATCCCATAATTCACTCCATTCATCTTCATAACTTCCTCCATCACCTGCATACACCACACTCCTCCATTCCTAAGCCAATGTAGCAAGAGAAGAAACACACAAATAGACTGCTACAAGAAGGAAGTTCCTTCAAAGACATAGTTGCTCATGGAATTCCAAGAAGAAAAACAAGGGTAGCTACATAACAGACTATAGGAGAATGATAATGCCATCCATGGCATCTCAAGCACCCCTCACGACATCCATATCAGAGAGAAACAACAAACAAATATTAGCATATCATTCAAGAAGTTGCTCATTCATCAAGATACTCACTCAAAGAACAAGAATATGGTGAAGAAAGCAGCATCTAAAAATGCTTGTCTCAAAACTATAGCTTCTGAAACTTCCTTAGAAACAATAGGTAAACTTAGGTATAAGCTCTCACCCCTTGCTACGCATTCATAATAGCTAGAAAAAATTAATTTGTAGACCTAGAGTTTGAGGGGCAGAAAGGTGGCTGGTTAACTCGGCCACCACCGTGAGGTATGGCTGGAACATGCCACATGGGCATGAAAAATAATTTTTTTATAAGTGGAGTCGAGGAGAATGAGGAGAGGGACCCATGTAGTCCATCCTGAATTAACAGGAAGGAGGAACCAATTGTCTACAATAGAATTGGAGCTAAGTGGAGTTATATTGGCACACCAAATTTAGCTGCATCATCTAATAAAAGGAGATTCCATCTCATCCAAACCAGTGAATTGAAAATTTTTAGAGGGAGAGGACCAACGGAAGCATGGAGTGGTTGAAGAAGAATAAGAAGAAGTACCAGAAATAAAAAAGAAAGAAGAAACATGTGTTAGAACCATACGAAACAAGAAGAACTAGAACAAGAGGAGGAAGAACTAGCAGAAACAAGAAGAACCAAAGGAAGAGAGAGAGAAAAAGGGCCAAATAAAAATGAAAGAAATTACCATAAAATTCATAGAGATATAAGAAAGTGGGTGCGATATAGACTCACAACCCAACGTCATGTCCCCTCACTACAAAAAGATAACTGCCACCATGGCTCCTCTGAGTGCAAAAAGAAAAAGGCAGAACTCTAGGTATTCCAGAGTTGAAAAGAATCAAAGAAAGCCAAAAAATTCTCCCATAAGCCTGATCATCATTGAAGAATCACCAAGGGGGGAGGATATAATCGATAAAATAAATCTGAAGGAGCAGCTGCAGAAGGCACGGGCAAAGAATGTAGCACTAAAGGTGCAGTTATAGCAAAAAGAGGAGCATGTATCCACCATCACGGACTTATGCATACAAGCCCTTCAACACAGATTCCCCTCTGACTCATATGTTGTGTACCTCAAATAACCATGGTTTCTATTTCAAATCAACATTCTAGCCTCCCATGGATCACTCCCTTTCCAAGATTGTAGGAAATTCATGAAGTTCTACAAGCAAGCTAGCATAGCTGATCAGTCAAGGATGGCAAAGTTTTATATGCATAACTTTGTGCTGACAAATTTGGATATTTGGGACCCCAATCCTACAATGGGGGATATGCAGTTAGTGGCTCTAGCATCTTGGATGGTGAACAAGGACATTAGAGCCAAAGAGATATGGAAGACCATGGGAAGAATAAATAGAGAACCCTTATATCTCATACTAGAAGTGTTCATCCCAAGAGGAGTCATCCTTAACCATCGAGAGATTGAAAAGGACCCTGCATTGGTTGAAAGCTACCTTCAGACTCAAAACGAGGTGATAGGCCACTTTGATGATGTTTCTAGGAAGATAGAAGAGGAGTGCATTATGGCCAGCCATAGGAGTTGGAATAACCTCCCACATAGCCACAAGAATAGGGAGTATCATACTCTTGAAAGAATGAGGCGTTCACTGGAAAGGGAGCCATAATAAAATAGGGCGATGGAGGCCAAAAAGATTCGATGGTTGGGACTAAAGCTTAGCCCACCTTTACTGCTAGGGCTGACTGATGAAGAGGACACAAATGCATAAGATAGAGAATGGGAGAATGTAGAAAATAATGATGGATTTAACCCCCTTGGGGAAAATCCCACACTTCTTCCTCAGGAAATCACAGGGGCTATCAAAGCATTGAAGGAAATGGAGGGGGAGGATCAATTGCTCAGAGGATGAGAAACCATTCAGTAGGGGGTGATGATGAGCGCCATCACTAGACATATTTGGAGGGGTTAATAGTCACATTTTTTCCTTCTTAGATCTCTTTTTCTTGCATTATTATTATTATTTGGGTTTATGATGCTAGTATAGCTAGTGATTAAGGCTAACATACTCTGAGTGCCTAATATAAGGTTGAGTGAAGAAAACCATGATTTATTAAACATTTTTATAAATATTTTATCATAAAGAATTGCAGGAGACAACAAGGAGAAATTATAGGAGGATTTTCCACCCTCAAAGGCAGCCAGAGGATCGCAAGGATACTCTCCAACAATTTTAATTCCACAAGTAGCCGAAGGATCCCCAAGGATTCTCTCCAGCAATTCGAATTCCAAGGGCAACCGAGAAACTCAAAGAGGAGAGCACTCAATCTTGGTTTTCTTGGAGTCTAGTGGACTCAATCACCATTTTTCTAGTGAGTTGTTGGATGTTGCCTTGTAGAATAAAAAGAGAAGAGCTAGAGCTAGGAAGAGTTAGTCTATCCTAGTCTCGCTTACATTCAGAATTATTGTTGCGAACTATTGAAGTTTTTTGTTTTATTCAGGGATCAAAACGTTCAGAGATGTATGTAGTTATTCTTTTATGAAATGAGGAAACTAATTTCATTTGATTTATTTAAGTTCAGAGGGCTAGGCTCGTGGGTTAGGGCCCAATCCATGTGCCTCAGATTCTCTGCTATTATTATATTTTCCTTTCTGTCATTTACCTAGTTTTTCCTCTATCATTTAAGTTAGATATGCTTCTCATAAGTTTCATTTCTATTTAGTTTTTTTGTTTTTGTAGTTTTAATTGTTTGTGCATAGTGAAATAGAGGAAAAACTCCAAAACTCCAAGTCTCCTCCTTCTCATCTCTGTCAATAGTTTTTGAGTAGGGGCTGACCTTCCCATAGGTAAAAAAAAAAATTCTGTTCATGTTCAGGGAAGAATTCATATTACCAAGTCCAAGCCTTTCCTTCACTATTTCATCCCTCATTTGTGTTTTTTTCCCATACAAAAATCCACAGGTGTGATTCACTTCTGATAACTTATCTTATGCTTCTATTTCCCTCCTTTACTTCTCACCTTAGCGTTGCACTTACCTTCTTTCGAACACCCTTAAGCTTCTCAACCTTACTTCTCTATTTTTCTCGTTCACGACCTCCTTACCCTTTTTACGAAAAACACGTGAAAAACCATACAGAACCACCAAAAACCCAACCTCTACCTTTACTCCTCCAGACTCCTGCCATGATACGTTGCACTTCACAATAACAACATTTAACAATTACCTTAACACTTATCACCCAGTCCTTGTGATTGAGATATTTCGAAATTGTAAATCACACTTCGCACCGGTTACCTTCTACTGTTAACACTCACCGCTCATTCTTTGCAATTGCAAAATCACAAATTGAAAATCTTAGCTGTTTCCACTGCCACGTCATCCCCATCGCACATCGCAAATCACATCCCGCATAACTTTCCATGTCGTAAATTGCATCCTACGGAACTTATCACATCACAAATCGCCACCTGCAACCTTTACTGCAACATAAATCATAATTCACACATTTTAGTTTACTCCCATTAATCTTTACCGCTATCCTTGTAAACTTGCGATATTTCGATTCGCAACCCACCATGTCACTCTTTGCACTTCGCACTGCGCACCTTTTAGTTTATTCCTCTTAATCCTTACCGTTGTCCTTGTTAACCTATGATATTGTGATTCGCAACCTGCCACGTCACTCTTCGCACTTCGCACTGCACACCATTTAGTTCATTACATTAAGTTCTTAGTGCCATACATTTAAACTTGCGAAGTTGCGATTGTGACATCGCTTATCACAAATTTTTTTGTCCATCGCATTCTGCCATCGCATGTCTGAATTCTTCTTTTTCCGAAGTCATTTCTTGAATTAATAATGTTTCCTAAGGGTTTAACCCCCTCTGTCCACTCTTAATCCATTTCTCATGCTATCATAAAGCTTTCTAAGGGTTTAACCCCTCTTTCTACTTAAAAACCTCATTTCATGTGTTAAACCCCCCATTTACCCTCTTAAGCCTTTTTCTTCCCTCTGAGCTACAAATTAATTATTTTTAATTAAAATTAAGGCATGGATAGCTTATTTGCATGGATAAAGAGTATGGTAGATAGCTCATAGGATACGTGGAGTGAATTTAGCCGTTTGCCCAAGTTAAGTGTGGTTTAGAATTAATTTCCTTTCTACTATTTGTTTGCTACAAATTAAAATAGTTTCATTCTTGATATTCCTTTTCAGCAATTTATTTCAGTTTCCTTTTTTTCATTTCCTTCTAGCAATTTACTTTCCAATTGTTCTCACAATTTAAGAAATAGCACCCTTTCGTGAAGTAGAAGAGGATGACATGAACATATTGCATTTGCTGTGCATAAAGCGCTTCACCTCAAAGTTTGTACGAACCCCGGGTTGATAAAGTGAAGTAGGGAAGCCCCTGGGAGTTGCAGCACTCTTGGTGCAATACTAGGGCTCACCATTTTTTGGTGTTGTTCGAGGGAGGTGTCTAGTAGATATTTTGATTTTGTTTTAGCATTCTTTTCTGCTTCCTTTATTTTCAGGTCACTTCAAAAATATTGAAAAAGTACAAAAAAGATCTGATTTTCATGCCTTGTAGGATTAGGAATACTCAAATACAAACCTTACCTAAAACCCCCACATCACCTCCTAGCTAGCCTTCACTCTTCTTCAGTGGTAGTGAGATTGAACCCCCTATAGGAGAGCCTCCTGAATATTTTGAGGATCCTATTTGGGACGAATAAGAAGACCTTGTTTCAACTGAGGGATGTGCTTCACCTATCTTAACCATGGCTAGGAGCCAGAGAGCCTTTCCCATAAGAGAGGTAGATGGGCACACTAAGATGAAATACATTAGCCCCTTAGCTCTTCCACACTTCCATGGACTTACCTCTGAGGACCCTGACACATTCATGTTTGAATTTTTTTGTTATCTATAAGACTTATGATTACACCTATGATGATCAGAAGTTGAAGCTATTCCCATCCAAACATAAGGATGCAGCCTTGCACTGGTTCATGGGTCTGCTTGGGGATAGCATCACTACCTGGGAATAGATGGAAGACACCTTCAACAGCAAGTACAAATACTACTATAGGTCCAAGGAAAATAAGGATGAGATATTTAGGATGACTCTAGGGCCTGATGAATCCCTAAATGATTATGAAGAGAGGTTTCAATTGAACTATAAGACAACCAACTGTACTCTTGATCCTAACTCACGCAAACTTTTACTTCTTCGAGGGATTAGTGAAGAGATGATAGAAACATTGAATATGTTATCAGGAGGATATATCTGCCAAAAACCCCATGAAACAATCAAAATTGTCTTCTAGAACTATTATAGGGCATTGAGGAAGAAGGGCAGAGCTAGCCAAAGTACATCCAATACCCTTTCCCTCTTCCACCTTCATAAAAAATGATATTGGAAACATGCTATAGAACTTCAAGAGTGACATTTTGCAAACATTTTCTTTGAAAATGGACATAATGCAGGTCAAAAGAAATAAAGACGAAGCAGAGAGAGCCCCATATTTTGTCCTAGATGTACCACGAAACACCCAAGAAATGAATGTCCACTGAATGTCATAGAGGTTTGCTTAGTCTGTGAAGATAATAATGCCACAGACAATTTTCCCTCCTTACATGAACTTAAAGTTGTATATCAATGTAGGTAAATAATGCCATAGGAACTTTCTTTCATCAACTAGAGAAGGCCTCAGGGCCCTCGGCCATATCAACAAGGTATGCAAGGTGCACCTCGCTCTTACTATTACAAAAATCAGAGTGGACCCATGCAAACATGGTACACCCCCACTCCTCTATCCTGGTCTACACATCCTACTTGGCCTTCCAACCCTTCATATCATCCTTAGCTAGTAAACCAACCAGTTCAACGGTATGTTCCACAACAACCTAAGTGGAATAATCCATCCCAACGGTGGAGGCCTCAACAAAATCATCTACCTACTCTAATGACTCCACCCAAACCTCAACCTCATCTTACTCATGTTGATCCACCTAGGCTACCTATACCTACATATCCCAATCTGAACCCGAACAATATACATGCACAACAGGCTCCCAGTGGAGTAACATCCCATCCAACTTATGTTGTGGAGATACAGGAGGTTAATCTCAGGTCAGGAAGAGTAATCCCAGACAACCATCCCCCATATCCACCCGTATAGGTTGAGGAGGAAAAGGAAGAAGATAGCACTTAGATCCAACAACCTCCTTTTCCCAAGCGCTTGATCCACCCTAGTGAGCACACTTGAGAGGAGACTGAACTCCTGGGAGAATTAGAAAATTTTTGTATAAATATACCACTTCTCCAGGACATTAATGATGTCCCTATCTACAATACATTCATGAAAGAAAATTTCTTCAAGAAACGTGGAAGGAGGAATAGAAATACCCCCACCATCAATGTGGTAGGGCAACTGTCTGACCTGATGCTGGGGAAGGTGATATTTCGAAAATACCTAGACCCTGATAGTCTAGTTGTTGATGTAAATATAGATGAATTCATAGTCCCCAAAACTCTGATTGATTTAGGGGCTTCCATAAATATCATGACCAAGGAAACTATGTTGAAACTTAATCTGCAAGGGACTTTGAGGAAAAACACAACAATTCTACAACTTGCAGATTCGTCCAGAGTAACTCTAGAATGAATTGTTGAGGTTGTTATGGTTACCATTGACTCCTAGGAGTATCCTACAGATTTCCTGGTCCTGCTGTCAAAAACCAAGTATAATGGTTCATCTTAGGGATACCTTGGTTAGCCACTATAGACGCTTATATTAGTTTTCAGGCCAGAAACATAACTATAAAAAATGGGCCTTTGTCTAAACACCGAGTGTTATATCCTCCAGCCCAGCCTTCCATTGATCATGATCTCCCTATATGGTTGGAGGATGAAGAAGATGAGTTATATAACACCACCCTTATGTGTACCATAGATGTTATCCTTAGAGGGGGGCAACTTGATGAAGATGAACTCATCGAACATTCCATTCAAAACCAATCCTCCACTAACACTCCTCTTAAAACCCTAGTCAAAGAGTCTGAAATATAACCTTGGATGGAAGTGCAATCAGTTGATACAACCTCTGAAACCACCAAGGCTATCGATTTTGGCCCATCCAGATATCTGAAAATAAACCCAAACCTCTCAAATGAAGAAGAGAAGTAGGTATGCCACATTTTGAAAGAAAATATTGAAGCATTTGCTTGGGATTAAAAGGACATTAATCCTTCAGTATGTAGACATCACATTTACATCAAAGAAATATGCAAGCCTGTGATACAACCCGAAGGAAGAATGAACCCGGCTCAGAAGGACATAGTCAAAGAAGAGCTGCAGAAACTATTGGATGTGGGGTTCATATATCCTATATCCGACAGTGAGTGGGTATTTCCTCTTTTCCTAGTCCCAAAAAAGAATGGGAAGTGGTGAATTTGTGTTGATTATCGAGAACTTAACAAATCCACCAAGAAAAACCATTTCCCTTTGCCCTTTATAGACCAAGTCTTGGATGGCCTTACAGGGAAGAATTTATTTTCCTTCTAAGATGGGTTCAATGGGTACAATCAGATTCAAATCAACCCTGAAGACTAGGATAAGACAACTTTATCCTGCCCTTGGGGAAAATTTTCTTATAGATTCCTACCCTTTGGGTTATACAATGCCCTGACCACCTTCCAAAGGGCTGTCCTAAGCATCTTTTATGAGTTAGTCCATGAATCTCTTGAAATCTACATGGATGATTTCACACCATATGGGGATGAATTCCAGGAAGCTCTCTCCAATTTGGGTAAAGTACTAAGAAGGTGCATTGATATGCATCTCTCCTTGAGCCCAGAAAAGTGTGAATTCTTGAAGAAAGTAGGGGTTTTTTTAGGACACTCCATATCCCAAGTGGGAATATAGGTAGAACCGCACAAAATCACTAACATAAAAAGGGTACATTCTCCTTAAAAGAAGAAAGATGTTAGGATTTTCTTAGACTTAGTTGGTTACTAAAGAAGGTTAATCAAATATTTTAGCAGCATGGCTTCGCCATTATTTGGGTTATTGGCCAAATATTCTAAGTTTATTTGGCCTGGTCCTTGTCAGGAGGATTTTGAGCTCATTAAGAAGAAGTTGACTACCGCCCCCTTCCGCCAATGTCCGAATTGGACTCTACCTTTCCACATCCACACTGATGCATCTGACAAAGCTGTAGCGACCACATTAGGAAAATTAGAGTGCAAAATCCCTTATGCCATTTATTTCATTAGCAATAATTTGTCCAAAGCTGAGTTGAATTATATTGTTACTGGGAAGGAGATGTTGGCCATTGTCCATGCATTGAACAAATTCAGGCATTATGTCACTGGATATCAAATCGTTATTCACACTAACCATGCAACCATCAAGTATTTAATGAAAAAACCTGGTGTTAATGCTAGAATAATTAGATTCTTGTTAATTTTGCAGTAATTTGATTTGACTATTGTTGATAAACCTGGAAAGGAAAATTTTGTTGCAGATTTTTTGTTCAGATTAGTTCTCCCTGTAGGTGAAGAAGGAATGGTGGATGACTAGCTTCTAGATGAACACCTCTTTTCCATATCAACACTCTCACCATGGTTTGCTGATATAGCCAACTAATTGGTTGTTGGAAGACTCCCTCCTAATATTTCATTCAGAGAAAGGAGCAGGATCATCAGAAAAAATGCCCCCTTCACATGGATTAGGGGGACTCTCTTCAAGCGAGGCCCTGATCAAATCCTAAGAAGATGTATGAGGGAGGAATTTTTTTTTATATCCTCTCTAAATGTAATGAAAACCCATGTAGGGGCCACTTTTCCTCAAAGAGAACTGCTTACAAATTTTTGCAGGCAAGTTACTATTGGCCTACCTTTCACCAAGATTCTAGAAGATACACCAGTAGGTGTGACCAGTGCTAAATAACAGGGAAACCCATAGAAAGTGATGAAATTCCATTACACCGTCAGGTGGCCATTGAGACCTTTGACAAGTGGGGCATGGACTTTGTTGGACCCATCAATCCACAATCCAAACAAAAGAAATATATCATAGTCTGCATTGATTACCTGATAAAGTGGGTTGAAGAAAAAGTAATGAAGGTAGCAACCGAAGAATAAGTAGTCGAATTTCTGAGGGAGAATGTTTTTTACAAATTTGGATATTTAGAGAAATATTCATTGATCAGGGATCACAATTCACCTCTCACCTCATTGAGAATATTTTGAGGAAGCACAATATTAAGCATAGAACTTCTACTTCCTGTCACCCTCAGGCAAATGACTAAGTAGAAGTAACTAACATATCTTTAGAGAGCATATTCACCAAGGTTGTGAGCAACAACAAAAAATATTGGGCAGATATATTGGTAGAAGCTACTTGGGCCCACAACACCACTTTGAAGACAACAACAGGATTCACTCCTTATTAACTAGCCTATGGTAAGAAACCTCTACTTTCAGTTGAGTTTGAATCTAATAATTTATGAATGGCATCTGAATAAAATCTATATCTAGAAAATGCCCAAAAAGATAGGTTGCTGCAACTAAATGGATTGGATGAGTTCAGAATGCAAGTACTTCTTCACATAGAGGTAGTTCAACTGCAAAGGAAGGTATGGCATGACAAGAACATGAAAGAAAAGACCTTCCAAGCAGGATATTGGGCACTATTGTATGATTCAAGGTTTAAAGACTTCAAAGGCAAGCTGATGAAAAGAGTTTTGGGGCCTTACATAGTGGAGAAATGATTTGATAATGGTGCAATTAAAATCAGGACCATAGATGAGGAAGGGATCGCCTTGCTTGTCAATGGTCACAGACATAAAATTTACAAGAAGCCTTTATCAAGGGAAAAATTCATCAATTCAATAAGAAGAGAGGTGTATGTGATGGGAAACTTCATAGTTTGCCACACCTCCTGAAAGAAAAAAGAAAAAAGAAAAAACAATAAGCTTGTGGGTTGAAAACCTTGATGGAGGTAGCTCACTTGCTCAAAAAAAAAAGAGAGAGAGAATAAAGATCCATGGGTGAAAACCTCTTTGAGGTGCCCAAGGAAATTTTTTGGATTGAAAACCTCCATGGATTCAGCCCACTTTCTTTCGAAAAAAAAAAAGAATGGCACAAGAACAAAATAAAAAAATGCATCTGCAACACTGTGTTTTTCTGTGTTTATTGTTTTGTAGGTTGTTAGTGGTTTGTGGAAAACACAGGGAAACATTCATTTTCTTTTCCCCTCTTCTATATTGCCTTCCATCCCATCATTCAGTCCATTCATATTCATAACTTCCTCCATGAACTCCATACACCACACTCCTCCATTCTTGAGCACAATGTCACAAGAGAAGCAGCACACAAATAGACTACTACAAACATCAGGAAGTTCCTTCAAAAACAAAATTTTCATGGACTTCCAAGAAGAAAAACAAAAAAAAATGCATAACAAAATACAGGAGAATGAGAATGCCACCCATGGCATCTCAAGCACCCCATGCGACATCCACAACAAAGAGAAACTACAAACAAATATTAACAGCTCATTCAAGAAGCTGCTCCTTTAGCAAGCTGCTCACTCAGAGAAAAAGAAGATGGTGAATAACGATGCATCTAAAAAGGCTTGTCTCAAACCTCCAGCTCCTGCAACTGTTTTGGAAACAACAGGAAAACTCAGGTATAAGCTCTCACCCCTTGCTACTCATTCATAATAGCCAGAAAAAATGAATTTGCAGACTTAGAGTTTGAGGGGAAGAAAGGTGGCTAGTTAACTCGGCCACCACCTTGAGGTATGCATGGAATAAAAATGGGAGTATACACCACCTGTGCATGTAAAAGAAATTTTTTTATCAGTGGAGTCAAGGAGAATGATGGGAGGAAATGCACAGTTCATCCTAAATTAACAGGGAGGATGAACCAATTGTATACGACAGAACTCGAGCTGAGTGGAGTTATATTTGCAATCCAAACTTAGATGCATCATCTAATAAAAGGAGATGCCATCTCATCCAAACCAATGAATTGAAAATTTTTAGAGGGAGAGGATCGACAGAAGCATGTAGTGCTTGAAGAAGAAGAAGAAGAACCAAAAAGGAAAAAGAAAGAAGAAACCCAGGGTAGAACCAGAAGAAACAAGAAGAATCAGAAGAAGAGGAGGAAGAACCAAAAAAAACAAGAAGAACCAAAAGAAGAAGAGAGGGAGACAATAGGCCAAATAAAAATAGAATAAATGGTCATAGAAGTCATAGATATAGTAGAAAGTTGGCAAGAAACAGACTCACAACCCATTGTCACATCCCCTCACTAAAAAAAGATAACTGCCATCATGGCTCCTTTGAGAGCAAAAATAAAAACGCAGACCTCTAGATATTCGGGAGCTGACAAGAAAGACTAAGGGGTGCATTGGAAAGGGCACCATTATACAAGAGGGCAATGTAGGCCAAAATATCTAATGGTTGGGACTAAATCTCAGCCCACCTTTGCTGCTGGGGCTGACTGATGAAGAGGACACATATGCACAAGATAGAGAATGGGAGAATGCAGAAAATAATGATGGATTTTAACCCCTTGGGGAAACTCCCACACTTCTTCCTCAGGAAATTAGGGGGGTTGTCAAATTTTGAAGGAAAATGAAAGGGAGGATCAGTTGCTCAGAGGATGAGCAACCGTTCAATAAGGGGGTGATGATGAGCTCTATCATGAGACATATTTGGAGGTTTTCATAGTAACCATTTTGCCTTCTTAGATCTCTTTTTCTTGCATTTATATTAGTATTTGGGTTTATGAAGCTAGTATAGGTGGTGATTAAGGATAACATACTCTGAGTGCATTATATAAGGTTGAGTGTAGAAAATCATGATTTACTAAGAATTTTTATAAATATTTTATCACAAATACTTGGAGGAGACAACAAGGAGAAATTATAGGAGAATTTTCCACCCTCAAAGCTAGCCAAAGGATCCCAAGTATTCTCTCTAGCAATTCGAATCCCACAAGCAGTCGAAGGATCCCCAAGGATTCTCTCCAGCAATTCGAATTCCAGAGGCAGTCGAGAAACTCAAACAGGATAGCACTCAATCTTGGTTTACTTGGATTTCAGTGGACTCAATCACCATTTTTGTAGGGAGTTGTTGGTAGCTACCCTATAGAATAAATAGAGTAGAGCTAGAGCTAGGAAGAGATAGTCTATCCTAGTCTCACTTCCATTCAGAATTATTATTGTGAACTATTGAAGCTTTTTGTTTTATTCAGGGATCAAAACTTTCAGAGATGTATGAAGTTATTTTTTTACGAAATGAGCAGACTGATTCATTTGATTGATTTAATTTTAGAGGGCTAGGCTTGTGGGTTATGGCCCAATCCATATGCATCAGCTTCTTTGCTATTATTATCTTTTCCTTTCTGTCATTTAGCTAGTTTTTCCTTTGTCAGTTAAGTTAGATCTTCTTCTGATAAGTTTCATTGCTATTTAGTTTTTGTGTTGTTGTAGTTTTAATTTTTTATGCATAGTGAAATAGAGGAAAAATCCAAAATTGTGGTCAAGTCTCCCCCCTCTCATCTCTATCAATAGAGTTCGAGTAGGGTCAGACCTTCCCACAGGAAAAAATTGCTTTCTGCTTGATTTCAGGGAATAATTCTTATTACCATGTCCTAGCCTTTCCTTCACTATTTCATCCCACATTTATGTCTATTTCACATACATGAATCCGCAGAACTGCTTCACTTCTAAGCACTACTCTTACTCTTCCATTTCACTCCTTTACTTCTCACCTTAGCGCTGCACTTACCTGTTGGAAATTGGATAAAACAACGCTCCCTGTGTATTTTGTGACATGAACTAACCACCTCTCATCGATCCTTATCTCTCGCAATGTGATTGTTGAATAACACCTGCGTGTTTTCGTCTAACAATAATCATGATTCCCAACAAGTGGTATCAGAGTGTAGGTCATGAGTTCAATACACACCTGGCTCATGTTGGGGGGGGATATTGTTGGACATTGGATAAACCAATGCTCCCCATGTATTTCGTGACATGTACTAACCACCTCTCATGGATCCTTATCTCTAGCAATGTAATCGCTGAATACCACCTGCCAATTTTGGTCTAACAGTAATTGTGATTCCCAACATTACCTTCTTTCAAACACCCTTAAGTTCTTCAGCCTTACTTCTCTATTTTTCTCTGTTCACGAGCGCCTTACCCTTTTTACGAAAAACACGTGAAAAACCATACAGAACCACCGAAAACCCAACCTCCTCCTTTGCTCCTCGAAACTTCTTCCACTGTACGTCCCACTTCACAATCGAAACATATAACAATTACCTTAAAAATTATCGCCCATTCCTTGCAATTTAGATATTGCAAAATCGCAAATCGCACTTCGCACTGGTTACCTTCTACCGTTAACACTCACCACTCATTCTTTGTGATTGCCAAATAGCAAATCACAACTCTTATATTTTTCCACCACGATGTCATCCCCATTGCACATCGCATCCTAAGGAACTTAACACATCGCAAATCACATCCCACATAATGTACCACATCGCAAATCGCATCCCACAGAACTTATCACATCGCAAATTTCCACCCACAACCTTTACCATAGTGAAAATCACATTTCGCATATTTTAGTTTATTCCTGTTAATCCTTACTGCTATCCTTGTAAACTTACAATATTGTGATTCGCGACCCGCCACATCACTCTTCGCACTTCACACTGGGCACCATTTAGTTTATTCATGTTAATCCTTACTACTATCCTTGTAAACTTGCCATATTGTGATTCACGACCCACCATGTCACTCTTCGCACTTCGCACTACGCACCATTTAGTTCATTATGTTAAGTCCTTACTGCCATCCATTTAAACTTGTGAAGTTGTGATTTTGACATCGCACATCGTAACCTTTGTTTTCCATCGCATTTTTGAGTTCTTCTTGCTCCAAAGTCATTTCTTGCGTTATAATAAGGTTTCCTAAGGGTTTAACCCCCTCTGTCCGCTCCAAAGAAATTTCTCACGCTATCGTAAATATTTCTAAGGGTTTAACCCCCTCTTTCCACTTCCAAACATCATTTCATGTGTTAAACCCCCCATTATCCCTCTTAGCCCTTTTTCTTCCTTCTAGGCTGCAAATTAATTCTTTTTAATTAAAATTAAGGCATTGATAGTTTAGTTTCATGGATAGGAGTATGGTAGATAGATCAAAGGATAGGTGGAGTGCATTTAGCGGTTTGGCCAAGTTAAGTGTGGTTTAGAATTAATTTCCTTTATACTATTTTTTTCCGCAAATTAAATTATTTTCATTCTTGGCATTCCTTTTTAGCAATTTAGTTCAGTTTAATTTCTGTCATTTCCTTCCAACAATTTAATTTCCAGTTGTTTTGATAATTTAAGAAATAGCACCTTCTCGTGAAGCAGAAGAGGATGAAATGAACATATTGCATCTACTATGTATATATCACTGTCACCTCAAAGTTTGTACAAACCCCGAGTTGATAAAGTAAAGTAGGGAAGCCATTGGGAGTTGCAGCACTCTTGGTGCAATACCAGGGCTCACCAATAGGAAGAGATTGTTTTAAACTCTTAAATTTTTTCTAGCCTATAAATCTCTGAGATGGACAAAAAACTTGGTTTCCTACGAGCATCTTGAGGCCAACAGAAACATATATTAATGTAACCTGCTTAATGAATAGCCAGGTACTACCAAGTTTACCAAAAAAAAAAAAGTTAAGTGTTACTAAAATCGTTAACTTACCCGGTTTGTCTTCACTTAAAACTCTATAAAGTTAGAAATTATATTTGGAATCATACATCACCTCTGTTCAATACTAAGAAGGATGAGGTTGCTCCCTTCGTCCTCAAAAACTTCGAGCTGCCCTATTTTGCAGGAATATTTGATGAAGCCTGCAAGGTACGAAAATATACCACTTGTGGGTACGTGGAAAGATATTCAAGGAGAAAATTCTTGGAAGGGGTTATTAGATCCCATAAATCCTATTTTGAAAAAGGATATACAAAGATATGGTTATTTTATAGATTTATGCTATGATCAATTTGATAGGGAACTTTCCACCAATTATTTAGGAGGGTGTAAGTACAACCTTGATAAAAATTTTGAGTGTTGTAAAAGGGTTGGTCATTTTGGTAGTTTCGGCTATGAAGTGAGTAAGTATTTGTAGGCAGAAACTGATGCAATGGGGAGGATGATATAGCAATCTGTTTGGATTGGCTTTATTGTAGTTTGCACAGATCCTCAAGAGATATGAAGACTAGGACATTGGGATATTGTAGTAGCCTAGAGAGGAACTGAAACACACTAAGAATGGATACAAGATGCTAGATAATTTTTAGTTCCTACTCGATTATATTTTAGTTGTTTCAAGCATAAGGTTTTCAGAGTCATTGCAAACACTATTGCTCCTTTGAGGAACAAAGTCTTGGGACATCGATTATTAGCTACAACTAATTTAAGCGATAAGGGTGTCCGAGTAGAGAAAGGATATTTAAGCTGCTACATCTCTAAAGGAGAAGATTCAAGATGTGCCAGAGGTACTATTATTTCTGAGATTCTACGACTTGTGGATAAATATAAGGATGGAATTTTGAGCGTTAATTTGACCGGACACAACTTGGGAGATGCCCTGGCAACGTTAAGTTCATATGTCATAAGAAAATTTCTCAACTTAAACTTTCTGGCACTACCTATACCTATGAATTTATTTTCATTTGCAAGTCCACACGTATGGAATAGGTAATTTTCCCTATGAAAGTGGTGTGGTTGGTGAATAAGAGGGATTCCATTCCCAAAGTTCTTGGATTTCTTTTCAACGATAATTAATGGAAATGTTTAACAAAACTATTGAATTGGCTTCCTTGAACATATTCTCTTGTTGGTCTACTGTTTGTTTTGGACAACAATGGCATCCACAATATTGATCCTGCTTACACCCACAGTTTGGGCAGAGAGTGTCTACTCTAGTTGTTGTGGCCTATTAATTGAAGACCATCATATTCCATTGAGATCATATTAATAAATCTGTACAAGAAAAAAAAAATTAAGATGATTGTTGGAAATAGAGCTTTTATTGGTATTTTGTTTTAATTTTTTGTCCCTTTTTATCACGATGAGCTTCCTATGAGCAAATCAAGTTATCAAGAAAAAAAAAATTATAGGGTAAAACTAGTTAGATGATTTTGGAAAAAGTAAACCCCTTCTCTGTTGTTCTTATATCTTTTGTAAGAGACCAACGCTTACCTAACATACTTGTTAAGAATTTCGATTTCACCATAGATTGAGAGATGTTAAGAAAACATCATTTATGATTTTTTATTCATCGGATTTTATGATAAGACTAAAATTCTAATTAAAGTGAAATCTTAATTATATCATTTTAATGCAAGCTTGCTACACACCCTGATACAATTTAGGTCATCATATATGGCACTATGCTCTCAAATATGCCAATTCTGACCCGTTTGGGTTTTTTAATCTTTATTTTAACTGGCGGTGTTTTCTCTCAGACGGTGTTGTAAATATCACACAAAAAACGAAGAAAAGTTTAATATATAAATAATTTTTATGTTTTAAAATGTAATGTTAAGCAAAAACACTCTTCTTTAATATTTATGACATATTTGTTTATTTTAAGCATGGAACAACTACTTATTGAAAATTTTAATGGATCAAACTACCACACCCTGAATGTAAAAGTCCAAATGCATTTAATGCATACAAACTTATGGGGTTTAGTTAAATGAGTCAGCACCTCAACACCCTAAATTTTTAGTTTATTGGTTGAAAAGGGAAGCGAAATTTAATTATAATATAGGCCTTTCATTGTGAGATTCACAACTTCATCTCATAGACTTGGAAAAATCATTTCCACAAATATGGGAAGAGTTCAGAAAAATATTTGGGGAAAAGGCTCTGAATGAAAAATTCTACTTGAAATTACAACTATTAAAAATTAAAACTCATGAGGGGTATCATTGTCTACACATATATAAATTATTTAAAATCTCTCACTAGGGATTGGGAAAACTACGGTAAAAGTAGAAGAGGGAGATGCTAAGGCTAATTTTCGAAACACTTTATCTCAAAATTATGATAATTCTATTTTCACATCAAGTAAATTTTGCTCATATTACTACATATTTCAATCATTCGAGAGCCTCATAGAGTAGAAATAATGGATAAGAAAGAAATTTCATACTTATACAAAGTGAAATGTTAACCAAAAATTTCTTGTTAAGCTCAATCAAAGGAATTGTGTCTATTAGGTGTAATCAAGGTGTTCAACATCATTCTAGTTAGAATATATGAAAATTTCATATGCGCGTCGAAGAAGGAACCATATTTTGTAATGGAAAATTTGATTCGCATTATGGTAAGTATAATGGATACTTAAGTCAGCACCTGAGCAGAGGTACAACCATCTTCTATGTGGGGACCTATTACAAATTTTGACCTTATGGAGTACTACATATAACAAGGAAAAGGTATATGTGAGTATAGTAACCAATGTACCTACAATACAGCCATGGGGACCACTAGAGAACATGCTCATTTATGAATTATAATAAATGATTGTATAACACATTTTTCAAATGAAGAAAATGATATAGTAACAAATAATAAACATCCTAATAGTTCAAAAAAAAGAGAAACAAGTACTGATTACGCGACACCTCAACCATATAATGTTATAAAATTTCATTATACCCATTTATAGCCAATTTGGTCCCATAATTTTATAAAATTTTGAGGATTCAAGGGAATTTTAAAGATTGAGACCCTATACATCTTATTTTAGGAAAGTTAAACTAATAAGCCATTATTAGTTGTTGTTAACCCAAACATGAGGATTACTTGAGTTTGGTTTTCTCAATATACATAGTATAAAAATAAAGGAGGATACAGAACAACAAAACCCTATACTAATACATTAAACTTCATATTAGGGAAGATGTAGCTACAAGGGTTTTAAGGAAAGACACCTTCTTCGACATGGAGTAATCCAGATTTTATTGCACCATTATTTTGAACACTTAGACCATGGAAAATGTGAAGAAGACTGTCGTGGAGCATATTTAGCAAGAAGTAGAGGTTGAAGGTGAATCCTTCTTTGAGTATATTGAAGTCGATCCATAGTTTATGAATACCTCCAATGAGACAAACGAGGAATAAATGAATATGCGAATGGAAAAATATCGAACCCAAACTTATAAAACCAAAATCAGAGTATTTTGTATATGTCGTAGAGAAACCCCATCCATTTTCATGTTCATGGTCATAACAAACCCAATCAGCATTTTGGACCACTGTTAATTATATATTAGAAATTGGTGGAAGGAAAAAAGAATAAAAATAGAGGCCAAAGAATGGTAGGGAGACATAAAACAACAAATAATAATGCCTAAAGTTGTGGTAAATGAGAACAGTGCCAGAAGAGTTCCCACTATCAATAAAGGGAGCATGATCAGACACATAAACCATTCCAGTCAGGGTAAATGGAAGGGAAAAAAAATCGACAGGGTTCAAAAAGAAATATGATTCAAAAATTGATGACCAACAAAGGGGATTTCACAACAACAAAGAAGATAAAATCTTACCGACGAGAAAATGGTGGAACTCGCTTTTGAAAATTCTTGAAACTTATAAAGTGTCCCTAGTAAATTTTAGAGGAAGTTAGGTGGTATAAAATTGCAGTGAGAATTGAGATATGGAAAAAGAATAGTAAGAAATCGATCTTACCATGTTAATATTCTCTCATAGGAAATTGCAGATAAAAGGAGGGATGGAGTGGCCATGAGGTAGAGGGTGAAAACAAAGGTTTTTTTGCACCACAATCCCTCATGTTGACCATCTCTACTCCCAACACAATTATACTAGAGAAAATACAACAAATTTATAGTAACATGTGAAGGTAAATTAAATTTTTGCCCAATTCGCGAGATCCAAGTAAGTAAATGTAGTGAGAAATTTATTTTTGTAACTGAAAAGGTATGGCTCATTAAATATGAGGAAGGTATAAATAAAAAAGGAAGAGATGACTCTAGATTTATTGTAGGGTTGATAGAGTTTAAGAAACCTTAGGAAAAAAATTCTAATTTCCTCTCTTGGCCATAAATAATTTCCTCAAAACATAGAAATGTGTTAATAAAGAGAAGGAAAAAAACACATAGAAATCCATGCTACTCGATAAACCACAGATCAATGAATCAGACTCCCTAACATGCCCATAGAATATCATCATGTCATCGGACGATGAATGCTCCCTCGTAAAGTAGCACAAAGGAAAACAATGAGACCATATCGAACATCCCCTTTAAGTTATGGAGCGATGCTAAATGCAGGAGTGGAGAGACAAATAATACCATAAAAATTCAAGCTAATACATTGAAATATGCATTAGGGTTAGCTCGACAGATTCACCACCTTTCATTTCCAACACAAAATTTCTTTCTTTCTCTGTTTGGAGCTCAAATGGAATATGACTTCACGTTGGTGAGGTAGTGTGGCAAGCGCTCATTAGGCCATATGGTCAGGAAGATGACACACCACATCAAATAGGTATACCCTCCATGCACATCACAAGCATTCCCTAGTACTATACAAGCGAATACATGTGAAATGGGTCTAGCACTTCATGTCCTTGCGACACTAATGACGGAACATGAGGTAGATTATAATTAGTATTCTAAGCCAAATAATTAGTCCTTTAACACTCACCACTCAATCTTTGCAATTTCCAAATAGCAAATCACAACTCTTATATTTTTCCACCGCCACGTCATCCCCATCGCACATCGCATCCCACAGAACTTACCACATCACAAATCACATCCCGCAGAACGTACCACATCGCAAATCGCATCCCATGGAACTTATCACATCACAAATCACCACCCACAACCTTTACCGTAGTGAAAATCACATTTCACACATTTTAGTTTATTCCCATTAATCCTTACTGCTATCCTTGTAAACTTACGATATTCTGATTCGCGACTCGCCACATCACTCTTCGCACTTCACACTGAGCACCATTTAGTTTATTCATGTTAATCCTTACTACTATCCTTGTAAACTTTCCATATTGCGATTCACAACCCGCCACATCTCTCTTCGCACTTCGCACTGTGCACCATTTAGTTCATTATGTTAAGTCCTTACTTCAATCTTTAAACTTGTGAAGTTGTGATTGCAACATCACACATCGCAACCTTTTTTTTCCATCGCATTTCTAAGTTCTTCTTGCTCCAAAGTCATTTCTTGCGTTATAATAAGGTTTCCTAAGGTTTTAACCCCCTCTGTCTACTCCAAAGACATTTCTCATGCTATCATAAATATTTCTAAGGGTTTAACCCCCTCTTTCTGCTTCCAAACATCATTTCATGTGTTAAATCCCCCATTAGCCCTCTTAGCCCTTTTTCTTCCCTCTAGGCTGCAAATTGATTCTTTTTAATTAAAATTAAGGCATTGATAGTTTAGTTGCATGGATAGGAGTATGGTAGATAGATACTAGGATAGGTGGAGTGCATTTAGCGGTTTGGCCATGTTAAGTGTGGTTTAGAATTAATTTCCTTTATATTATTTTTTTTCCGCAAATTAAATTATTTTCATTCTTGGCATTCCTTTTCAACAATTTAGTTCAGTTTAATTTCTATCATTTCCTTCCAACAATTTAATTTCCAGTTGTTCTGATAATTTAAGAAACAGCACCCTTTCGTGAAGCAGAAGAGGATGAAATGAACATATTGCATATACTGTGTATATATCACTGTCACCTCAAAGTTTTCACAAACCCCAAGTTGATAAAGTAAAGTAGGGTAGCCGTTGGGAGTTGCAGCACTCTAAGTGCAATACCAAGGCTCACCAATATAAAGAGATCATTTTAAACTCTTAAATTGTTTCTAGCCTATAAATCTCTGAGATGGACAAAAAACCTGGTTTCCTACGAGCATCTTGAGGCCAACAGAAATATATATTAATGTAACCTGCATTTTGTTAAGATGAATGAATAGTGAGGTACTACCAAGTTTACAAAAAAAAAAAAAAAGTTAAGCTGTTACTAAAATCGTTAACTTACCCGGTCTATCTTCACTTAAAACCCTATAAAGTTAGAAATTATATTTGGAATCATACATCACCTCTGTTCAATACTAAGAAGGATGAGGTTGCTCGCTTCATCCTCAAAAACTTCGAGCTGCCCTATTTTGTAGGAATATTTGATGAAGCTTGCAATGTACGAAAATATACCGCTTGTGGGTACGTGGAAAGATATTCAAGGAGAAAATTCTTGGAAGGGGTTATTAGATCCCATAAATCCTATTTTGAAAAAGGATATACAAAAATATGGTTATTTTGCAGAGTTATGCTATGATCAATTTGATAGGGAACTTTCCACCAATTATTTAAGAGGGTGTAAGTACAACCTTGATAAAAATTTTGAGTGTTGTAAAAGGGTTGGTCATTTCGGTAGCTTCGGCTATGAAGTGAGTAAGTATTTGTAGGCAGAAACTGATGCACTGGGGAGGCCGATATAGCAATCTGTTTGGATTGGTTTTATTTTAGTTTTCACAGATCCTCAAGAGATACGAGGACTAGGACATTGGGATATTATAGTAGCCTAGAGAGGAACTGAAACACACTAAGAATGGATACAAAATGCTAGATAATTTTTAGTTCCTGATCGATTATATTTTAGTTGTTTCAAGAATAAGGTTTTAAGAGTCATTTCAAGCACTACTGCTCCTTTGAGGAACAAAGGCCCGGGACACCGATTATTAGCTACAACTAATTTAAGCGATAAGGGTGTCCGAGTAGAGAAAGGATATTTAAGCTGCTACATCTCTAAAGGAGAAGATTCAAGATGTGCCAGAGGTACTATTATTTCTGAGATTCTATGACTTGTGGATAAATACAAGGATGGAATTTTGAGCGTGACTTTGACCGGACACAACTTGGGAGATGCCTTGGCAACGTTAAGTTCATATGTCATAAGAAAATTTCTCAACTTAAACTTTCCGGCACTACCTATACCTATGAATTTATTTGCATTTGCAAGTCCATGCATATGGAATAGGTAATTTTCCCTGTGAAAGTGGTGTGGTTGGTGAATAAGAGGGATTTTGTTCCCAAAGTTCTTGGCTTTCTTTTCAATGAGAATTCATGGAAATGTTTAACAAAACTGTTGAATTGGCTTCCTTGAACATATTTTCTTGTTGGTTTACTGATTGTTTTGGACAACAATGGCATCCACAATATTGATCCTGCTTACGCCCACAGTTTGGGCTAAGAGGGTCTACTCTAGTTGTTGTGGCCTATTCATTGAAGACCATCATATTCCATTGAGAATATATTAATAAATCTGTACAAGAAAAAAAAAATTAAGATGATTGTCAGAAACAGAGCTTTTATTGGTATTTTGTTTTAATTTTTTGTCCTTTTTTATCACCATGAGCTCCCTGTGAGCAAATCAAGTTATCAAGAAAAAAAAAATTGTATAGGGTAAAACTAGTTAGATGATTTTGGCGAAATTAAACCCCTTCTCTGTTGTTCTTATATATTTTGTAACAGACCAACGCTTACCTAACATACTTGTTAAGAATTTCAATTTCACCATAGACCGAGAGATGTTAAGAAAACATCATTTATGATTTTTTATTCATCAGATTTTATGATAAGACTAAAATCCTAATTAAACTGGAATCTTAATTATATCATTTTAATGGAAGCTTGCTACACACCCTGATACAATTTAGGTCATCATATATGGCACTATGCTCTCAACTATGCCAATTTTGACCCATTTGGGTTTTTTAATCTCTATTTTAACTAACAATGCTTTCTCTTAGATAGTGTTGTAAATATCACACACACACAAAAAAAAAATTTAATATATAAATAAGTTTTATGTTTTAAAATGTAATGTTAAGCAAAAACACTCTTCTTTAATCTTTATGACATAGTTGTTTATTTTAAGCATGGAACAACTACCTATTGAAAATTTTAATGGATTAAAATACCACACCTTGAATGTAAAAGTCCAAATGCATTTGATGCATACAAACTTATGGGGTTTAGTTAAAGGATTCAGCACCTCAACACCCTAAATTTTTAGTTTATTGGTAAAGGGAAGCGAAATTTAATTCTAATATAGGCCTTTCATTGTGAGATTCACAACTTCATCTCATAGACTTGGAAAAATCATTTCCACAAATATGGGAAGAGTTCATCAAAATATTTGGGGAAAAGGCTCTGAATGAAAATTTCTACTTGAAATTACAACTATTCAAAATTAAAATTCATGAGGGGTATCATTGTCTACACATATATAAATTACTTAAAATCTCTCATTAGGGATTGGGAAAACTACGGTAAAAGTAGAAGATGGAGATGCTAAGGCTAATTTTCGAAACACTTTATCTCAAAATTATGATAATTCTATTTTCACATTAAGTAAATTTTGCTCATATTACTACATATTTCAATCATTCGAGAGCCTCATAGAGTAGAAAGAATGGCTAAGAAAGAAATTTCATACTTATACAAAGTGAAATGTTAACCGAAAATTTCTAGTTAAGCTCAATGAAAGGAATTGTGTCCTATGAGGTGTAATCAAGGTGTTCAACATCATTCTAGGTAGAATATATGAAAATTTCATATGCGTGTCAAAGAAGGAACCATATTGTGTAATGGACAAACTTATTCGCATTATGGTAAGTATAATGGATACTTAAGTCAGCACCAGAGTAGAGGTACAACCATCTTCTATGTGGGGACCTATTACAAATTTTGACCTTATGGAGTACTACATATAACAAGGACAAGGTATATGTGAGTATAGTAACCACTGTACCTACAATACAGCCATGGGGACCACTAGAGAACATGATCATTTATGAATTATAATAAATGACTGTGTAACACATTTTGCAAACGAAGAAAAAGATATATTAACCAATAATAAATATCCTAATAGCGCAAAAAAAAGAGAAACAAGTACTGATTACGTGAAACCTCAGCCATATAATGTTATAAATTTCATTATACCCATTTATAGCCAATTTGGTCCCATAATTTTATAAAATTTTGAGGATTCAAGGGAATTTTAAAGATTGAGACCCTATACATCTTATTTTAGGAAAGTTAAACTAATAAGCCATTATTAGTTGTTGTTAACCCAAACATGAGGATTACTTGAGCTTGGTTTTCTAAATATACATAGCATAAAAATAAAGGAGGATACAGAACAATAAAAACTTATACTAATACATTAAACTTCATATTAGGGAAGATGTAGTTGCAAGGGTTTTGGGGAAAGACACCTTCTTCGACATGGAGTAATCCATATTTTATTGCACCATTATTTTGAATACTTAGACCATGGAAAATGTAAAGAAGACTGTCGTGGAGCATATTTAGCAAGAAGTAGAGGTTGAAGGTGAATCCTTATTCGAGTATATTGACGTCGATCCATATTTTATGAATACCTCCAATGAGACAAACGAGGAATAGATGAGTATACGAATGGAAAAATATCAAACCCAAACTTATAAAACCCAAATAAAAATATTTTATATATGTCGTAGAGAAACCCCATCCATTTTCATGTTCATGGTCATAAGAAACCCAATCAGCATTTTGGACCACTGTTAATTCTATATTAGAAATTGGTGGAAGGAAAAAAGAATAAAAATAGAGGCCAAAGAATGGTAGGGAGACATAAAACAATAAATAATAATGCCTAAAGTTGTGGTAAAGGAGAACAGTGCCAGAAGAGTTCCCACTATCAATAAAGGGAGCATGATCATACACATAAAGCATTCCAGTCTGGGTAAATGGAAGGAAAACAAAACCGACAGGGTTCAAAAAGAAATATGATTCAAAAACTGATGACCAACAAACGGGATTTCACAACAATAAAGAAGATAAAAGCTTACCGAAGAGAAAATGGTGGAACTCACTTTTTAAAATTCTTGAAACTTATAAAGTGTCCCTAGTAAATTTTAGAGGAAGTTAGGTGGTATAAAATTGCAGTGAGAATTGAGATATGGAAAAAAAAATAGTAAGAAATCGATCTTACCATGTTAATATTATCTCATAATAAATTACAGATAAAAGGAGGGATGGAGTGGCCATGAGGTTGAGGGTGAAATAAAGGTTTTTTTGCACAACAATTTCTCATGTTGACCATCTCTACTCCCAACACAATTACACTAGAGAAAATACAACAAATTAAGAGTAACATGTGAAGGTAAATTAAAATTTTGCCCAATTCGCGAGATCCAAGTAAGTAAATGTAGTGAGAAATTTATTTTTGTAACTGAAAAGGTATGGCTCATTAAATATGAGGAAGGTATAAATAAAAAAGGAAGAGATGACTCTAGATTTATTGTAGGGTTGATAGAGTTTAAGAAACCTTAGGAAAAAATTTCTAATTTCCTCTCTTGGCCATAAATAATTTCCTCAAAACATAGAAATGTGTTAATAAAGAGAAGGAAAAAAACACATAGAAATCCATGCTACTCAAGAAACCACAGATCAACAAATCAGACTCCCTAACATGCCCATAGAATATCATCATGTCATCGAACGATGAATGCTCCCTCGTAAAGTAGCACAAAGGAAAACAATGAGACCATATTGAACATCCCCTTTAAGTTATGGAGTGATGCTAAATGCAGGAGTGGAGTGACAAATAATACCATAAAAATTCAAGCTAATACATTGAAATAGGCATTAGGGTTAGCTCGACATATTTACCACCTTTCATTTCCAACACAAAATCGCTTTCTTTCTCTGTTTGGAGCTCAAATGGAATGTGACTTCACGTGGGTGAGGTAGTGTGGCAAGCGCTCATTAGGCCATATGGTTAGGAAGATGACACACCACATCAACTAGGTATACCCTCCATGCACATCACAAGCATGCCCTGGTACTATACAAGCGAATACATGTGAAATGGGTCTAGCACTTCATGTCCATGCGACACTAATGATGGAACATGAGGTAGATTATAATTAGTATTCTAAGCCAAAGAATTAGTCCTTTCTTTGTGAACCGCGAAAATTAAGTGAAGGGATAAATATGATTGAGTTCCCATACCCTACATACTCTGAAAAAAATATATAAATTTTGATAGGGAGAAACATTACATATATATACATATATTCTAGAAATTCTAAAACAAAAATGTATCCATGTGGAAAAGGTCGGGAGATTGCTAAAAATAACAGGTGAAACTCAGTTGAAATAGTAATAATAATAATCGGTATGAAAATTAGGGTACGTGACACGTTCACACTTTTGAGGGTCAAGATATCCTTCCATACCTCGAGAGGAACATAATTGAAAGTTGTGGCCACTGTATCATAGGAAAAATGGTGCACAATTTTATGCCCAATATTTCCTCAATCATCTCACTAACTACTCATTCTTTTCCTTGGAGCCATGGGCATAACTACAAATAAAAAATGAGGACAACCACTAAAAATATTTAGAAATGAAAGAAAAGGAAGGATAATGAAAATTTCCCTGAATTCTAGATCTATAGACAATAAGATCATCAATAAAAACCAAATCCACAAGCCCAAAACCTAACAAGTTACCAATTTCGCCACACTTCAATTTCATAAACAAATATTTACAAACAAGAGTAGAAATAAAGATAAAATAGGCATAAAACAAAAACATAGACCCCTACAACGACTCAAAAGGTAGATAAAAAATAATAATAAAAAAAACTTTCAAATTACAATTGAACTCGGAACTAAAATTACTAAATAATTGAGTCTAACACTACCCTATAAAGAAACAAATAGCTAGTAGCCAAAATATTTCAACTTATCCACCACAACATAACATCGGGCACCCATAACATGCAATAACAGAGAAATTGGGACAATACCCACCTAAATAATAACAATTTTGGATGAAATATAGTTACCAACAAAGTAAAACTGTCTTAAGATAAAGGAAGCTTGAGAGATTCCAGCAACCAAGGCTACCACCAAACTTGAACATCACACTCCCTAGATACCATAGAGTGATTCCCAAGGATTAATAATCGAAATGCGGGCCTAAAAAATTACCACCATACACTAATTATCAACAAGAAGTAGCCATAGATGGAGTTGAAGGTGACAACCTTGCATCCACACACACAATTTCTTAGTTGTTTTCCATCCATCATCTTGGACCTGCATTTAAAATGCCAAGTGGAAAATGGACTAACACTATTGCATTAACTCCTTCTAGAAACATCGACTTGTGATTAATACAAATGTTACGATGGGGTCTTCTCCAAAGAATCCATAACGACCAAATGTACAACCTCCATCAAGGATTTCTTTATCTTCCTCTATCGAACTATGGACAACCTGCATTTCATCTTCCAATGCAGATAGAGGCCATAGTACATATAAATAAAAAAATTTGTAACAACATCCCATATTGGCAAAAAAATCAACATCCTTGTTACATTCTTTTCTAGTATGTTGAAAAATTACTTAGTCGACATTACAAAGAAAAGCATTAATATCTTCACTAGAACTCCCTCCAATCTCCAACTCTTCACTATAATTTTCATATATTGAGCATTTAAAAGTTTCTAAATGCATTATATTATAATCTAAAAATTGAAATCCCTTATGAATAGCAATTTTAATGTCATTCTCAAATGTCATGAACTCTTGCAAATTGTTACTTGCTACCGACTAATTCTCTGCAAATACTCTCAAAAGAGAAAAGTTATCATCGTGAAAAATATCTCTAAAACCTATTAATCTGGAATTACCCTTAGATTCCCCATCAAATTTCAATTTAATAAAATTTCTTGGAGTAGTGTTCAAAGAATCATTTAAAACAAAAATAATAAATAATATCATAATTCCTAGTCAATATATTTAAAAAATCACTAGTTAAAATTATTATAATTAATATACAATATTATAAAATTTTAAATTATAAAGAAGAAGTTATTCAATTTTGCATCAAAATTGATGGTGTCATTGTAAATTAAAAAATATCTAAGTAATCATGAAAGCACATAATTATTTTTGAGTCAAATAAAAGTCAAAATGAAAAAATACCTATAGATATTGAAATGAAAATGGTTCCACTTAGTTTCAACGGTTTCTAAAATTTTTATTATATGTTTTATTTTATAATTTTTATTTTTATTATTAATGATTTTTATTTTCATTATATAATTAAATAATTGGTGTTGTATGCACAACGTTCCTTTTTCATATAGAACTATAATTCCTCTGGGAATGCATACACAAATGGGTTTACCATGTTCCTTAAGCTATTTTGTTCTAAGAAAACAATTATTGTAAGATGATTGTAGGAAAAGGTATTTTAGGAATAAGTTTAGTTCGTGAAGAGGATAAAATATCAATATTGCACTATAAAATAAATCAAAGGAAAATGCAATGTGAATTTTGGATAAAACTATTAAAAAAAAACAAATTTAATCCACTTACTTTAAAATATTCTCTTTAAATTTAGGGGAAACAAAAATAATTGTAACTTTCTATTTTTCTTTTCAATTATTTTTTTGAAGGAAAATGTATAATATGCAATTATATATTTATTTAAAACTACTTCACCTTTTGAAAACTAGTGAAACAAATTTCCCCTTGTGTTCCAAATTTGTTGAGATTAAAATATATTTTATGTAATTTTTGTGTAATAAGTCATAAAATTGTGGTTTAAATACTAACAAAGACTGTAAAATATCAATATTTTACTATAAAACAAAACCAAGCGCAATGCAATGCTAATTTTGCATAAATGTTGTCAAAATACATAAATATAATAAAGTTAAGCTAAAATATTAGAAATAAAACTCTAAACTCACGAAGCAACAAAAATAATTTAAAAAATTGCATTTTTTTTCAATCAAATTAGTTGGAATTCCAACTGATTCTTCAAATGCATGAACATTAAACAATATTGTCAATATACTCCATCCAAGGGTCACATTGATTTTCTTGATAGATATTAAAATTATTTTTAATTTCAAAACATTATTTAAAATGATTTTTAATCGAATAAATATTTTTAATTTTTTAATATAAAAAATGGATTAACTATTGAAAATCAAAATATTCAAAAAATAAACTGGAAATTAAATTCCTTATAAGTCCCAAGAAAATTTTAACCAAACCCAACCCAAAACAAATAAAAAAAAATAGTGTTTTCCCTAAAAAGTTAACGATGTTTTGGCGACACCTAACATAGATTTAAGCCTATAGGAGGGGTTTCTAAAAGCCCCTTTTTATTATTGTATCTCTTTTATGTTTTGATCTGATAATGCACCTCATGAGTGTTGAAAAATGAGCATAGAGGCCAAGCGGAGGTGTTGTTGCAAGGAGAAGCACCTAGATGTTCTCGCTCTTAAGCTCGTTCACGTCCTACAATCACGTGTGCAGGAGCCGTGGTTATGATTGTCCTAAGGACCATCATCAAGGCCCACTTCCTCATTTGCGTTCAGAGGTAGGAGGCCAAGATGTTCAACACATGTTTATTTCATATTATTTCAAGGAAGTTTTATTTCGTGTACCACACACAACCTTTGATGGTACCTATCTCCACTTCTGCATGTTCTCCTCTAATTTTAAATGTTCTTCTTTATGCTGAATTCCATAGTGTTTATAACAATTACAGGGTTGGGATTTAATTTCGACTAAGTATAATGTTGAATAGGTTAATGTTGATTTATTTTTTTCTGTTATATTCAAATTGGTCATTAAACCTCGAGGCTCTTGAATACATCAATTTTCTAATGGTATACCATATTAGATACGTTGAAATGTCCATTTTTTCTTTTCCCATTTTTAAAATTTTTTATCTTGTTAGTTTGACATTACTATATTTCTAGTCCATGAGGTGAAAAATATGATGTATTTATGAAAAAACCACCTAAATTAATCTGTAAAATCCAAGGTATAAAATCATTAGTTGTAAAATCCAAACAACTCTAGTTTCAACAATATGCTTTTTTTGATATCCTCTGCAGAACAATAGTAGAGACCAAAAAAATATTTGATATATACTCAAAACATCATTTTACTCAATATTTCATAAATGTAATGTAATTCTTCTAATGTAATTCCCACTACTGTTTGAAAAAATATTAATGCTACTCCTACCAAAAATATACCCACATTATTCAATTAGAGAAGTGAGATGTAAAATTCAAGGTTGGATTTAAGGATGTTTTGATGAGAATGATTTCTGATATGAAATTTTGTCAAATCATAGATATTGTTGTTGAAATTCATGGGACTTATGATTTATTTCTCATAATGGATTGCTCTCAAAATCTACAGGGATACTCCCCACCAATCACTCTTATTTGTGGTTACCATTCAAAGAATGGTCAAATCTTAAGAATTGATTAGAAATACTACTTGAATGACATGTTTATTGAACTTGAGGGATAAAATGAACCCATAGAGTTCACATAGGAAATTCTAGAGAATTACTCTCATGAGATTGGTTTCAATAATTATACATTAGAATAATGAGATACAAAGTTTGAACTCCTTCATTGCATTTGGACTGAAGATGAAAATTGTATGCTAGTGGATATAGATAGTGCTAGATATTCTAACCTGTATTCAACTGAAGATGAAAATTGTACAATATTGGATATAGATAGTGCTAGATCTTCTAAGATAATTAGAAGCTAACTTCTAAACATTATTCTATGATGGTTCTATGTTACATGAGGGTGTAGAGGAATATTGTACATTGATTGATCCCTAGAAAAAACATATCCTTATTTCCCATAGGCCTTGGAAAAGTTCTTGATTTGAAGGTGAAACATTTAAAAGTTTTGGTTTGAAAATAATATTATGGAAGGTAAAGAATTCCATCCACTTTATTTTTCTTCATTCGGAAAAATTCCAATCTGAGGCACGAAGATTGATTACTGAATTGTATGCTTTTAGTATTGTGTACATTCCTCAATGTAAGATTGTAGTTGTGAATACTCTAGCTAAAGTTGCTTCTAGGCTAGATTCATTAGATGATATTCTACCAACAGATTTCTATTGAAATCCTTTTTAAGCCTTTAATCCCAAACAATGTAACTAACTTGTGGGTGTTCAATTATGATCAATAGATTATCCAATTATTTGATTAGCGAGGGCATGTTTAAGAATGTAGTAATAGACGATGAAGAGAATTCAGAAGCTATGGATATTTTTCAAGATGATATGGGAAATTTAAGGAAGAATTCAATTCCAAAAGCAGTAGATATAGAAAATTTGTAAATTTCAAAACAAATAATTCTTCTATGAATTATGAGCCGATTAATTTGGGTAGAGAAAAAAGATATTTAGAACATAAACCTTGCAACTTGCTATTAAGAAGCAGAAAAACAAGTTTATATGCAATTGTTCAGACAATATAAGGACGTCTTCACTTGGATCTATGAATCTCTAAGAGCATATAATAAAAGGATAATATAGTTTTCCATGCCTGTCGAAGAAGATGTGAAACTTATCTAACATAAACGAAGAAAGGTACATCCCACATCAAATCCACCAATTTAGAAATAATTGAAAACAATTTGGATGTGAATATCACTTTCATGTTTTTCATTCTTCCTAGATTTCCAATTTAGTGTCAGTTAAGAAGAAACCGAGAGAAATAAAAATATGTTGATTTCAATAATTTAAACAAAGTTTTGCAACATCATTTTCGAGCTTGCAGCCTCCATCATGGAAGATGGCCAGTTTCCAAAGCTCTTTCCATTCATGTTCCAACGCGTGAATGATAAGTCATTAAAGGTCTTATGCATGAGTTAAGGTTAATCACCTACTCTGTCTCATTTTAATCAGGAGATCATGTCCAAGTTAAAAAATTGCTCAAAAATGGAAATTCTTAGAAATGGTTGCAATCTGAACGAATGGAAAGGCCTCGTCGCTATGATTTCAGCATTATGAACAGGACTCAAATCTGATGTCGTATGTGAAAGTTATCAAGGTTTGAAGTCTCCAGTAAACTCCATTTTTCAATTGACCAAAGATGACTTTTGAATTTGGAAAAAATTAAAAAAATAATATTCCAAGGAATATTTTGAGAATATTCCTCAGAATATTCCCTGTAATATTCCAAATGGGCCTATCACATGTGGACAAGTGGCATTGGATGGTTGGATAGTGGTTTGACTTTGGTTTTTGGTGACCAATCAAAGGGTGCCATGTGGCAAGCCCGGAGGCCGCCACGTGGCCCCAGGCCGAGGAGCAATGGTATGATAAAATTTTTATGTAGTCCAATAGATTAGAACCACGGACCTACCTCCCACAAAGAACACGCATTACAATTGCACCAAAGTGTTGGTTCTTAACACTAACGGATCATAATTACTATTTGAAAGTTAACCGAAGTTTGGTTGGCGGCAAATGAGGGCCAACCCCCACACTTCACGTGACCAGTAGATGGGAACCGAAGGGCTATCAAGCCATGGATAAATAGGACCTAACCATAAATGGTCAACATAAAACCCATATGTGACCTCCCCACGATGAAGCAATAAATGCCACGTTTGTTGTTATAATTTTTCCGCCGGCGGTTCAATAGGTCATGTGACCACTACCACTTTAAAATTAAATGCCAGTTAAACCATCCACCAAGTTTGGAGAGGAGTTCGATAAATTCAAAATTTGGGCCAGTTTAGTCGGATTATCTGCAGTTATCCCACATTTAGTGGGGTTTTAGGGGGACATTGGGCAATTTTCTTTGGGAGGTCATAACTTCGTCATTATTGAACCAAATTGGATGAAATTTTAGTCAATTTTGGGTTTCTTGCGCATTTTTGAGAGTTGGGATAGGTTTTAGAGTGAACAGAGGTGTTCTTCAGCCATTGTTTATTCAAGGAAGAGGAAAAATCCATTACCGCCATCAGGGAAATGGAGCTGTATTGGGTTGTATTTCACTGTTTGAGGTGAAACAAAAGCCATTTTTAGCTTATTTCTGTCTTCTAAAGTCAAATTCACAACTTTTTTTTCCTGTTTAGGCATATTTTTCACTGTGTAACCATTTTGAGCAAATTAATAGAGCAAGGACATGCCATTGGGGAGACTTGGACCAGCAGATGTAGCCCAGGAGGGGTGAACTGCCTCAGCATTTTTTTGTGTTATGATATGGTGAAGTTTACTTGCTGTGTATTTTTACTGTGATATATTAAAAAGTAAATTTAAATAACAAATCCTCACACATAAAACTCAGAAACATTACCAAAACTACTTTGTTTAACCTGCAAGTCATGGAGAACACTTTGCACAATAAATTATATGGAAATGGATACTTTTCATACCATTAAAAATGGTTCCATTTTCAGATCAGATGGTATCAGAGCTCAATATTTGAGCATTAGGAGTTAGATTTTTACTCTGCATTTCTTCTTATGCAAAGATATAGTTGATTGTTTTCAAGTTTTGATTCTTACTAGGCTTAAACTCAAGAGAGGGGAAGGACACTTGGTTAGTGCACAAAGTAATCCTCAACCAAGAAGGGCCAGAGAGCCACCTCCAAGAGCCATAGAAGAAGCCTCAAGCATGTCTTCAAGAGAAGGATAATCTCCTGAAGAAATTGATCCCAAAGAAGAGAAACGCATGTTCCGAAAGGCTTTCTTGAACATGAAAAAGATGGTGAGGATACTCTACCAAGAAAGGAATGATAGGCTTGTAGGAGAAGGGTATAAACATAATAAAGAAGGAGAGGGTTCTTCAGGAGGAATGAAAATTGATGACAAGTCAAAGAAAGGACATGGAGGTAATGGTGATCTACCATCCCCATCTTCATCCTCTTCCTCTACATCGTCATCCTCTACTTTGGTGTATCAATCTCACAAGTCTAAAACGACTGGTAAAAGTCCATTTTTAAAGCTTGATAGTATCCTAATGCACATAAAAGGATATAAATAACCATTCAATTCTATCCTTACCCCACTTAATCATGTAAACTGTAGCAAAAAATTGTAAAATGTTTGGCCTTTTCAACATGTGAGTCAACATGTGATTCCTTTGTTAGTGAAAATGGTTGTATCCACAATATACCAAATTCTTTGTTTCCCACTTTAAGAATTCTAGTATTCTTCCCTCCAGTTCATCTCCCATTCTTCAACATCCGCTACTTAGTGTCTCCCCTTGGATTCAATTCACTTCTATGACTAAATCTTGAAACAATTTTTTTTTTTACCTTTTTAATGGAGCTTCTGGAAAAACAACTATTCATTAAATTTCTATTATATATGAATCCATTACAATAGCTAAAAACATCACTTTGATATTGAATCTAGTTGAATAGGGTGGCTATGTGATTTAGTGGTACTGAGGACATGAAAACAAAAGAAAACATCTCCATGAATCATATTTGTAGCATTCCTTATCACAGAGAAGATGTTAGGTCCCTAGAAGACTAATGTAGCCCCTTATTGTTATTGTTTGTATCCCCATTACTGTTGTTGCTTTACCCATGTAGTATCCACAGTGGTATTATTGTGCCCCATAGAAGCCCACTATTGTTATTTTTCTACCTTTACGTTATTATTATTATGTCGATTCAGATTATATTATGAAGCCTTTGACTCCTATATATATAAAGAAGGTTTTTTCATTTCTATCATCCAAGAATTGTTCATTTATGTAATTTAAAGGAGGTTTCCCACTCAAAGTGGATAAATTTTAAGTCATTGATCTATCTTTTCTTCTATTTTGTGAGATGGTTTCATAACATTTGGTATATGAGCTTTGGATTCTAGGGTTTCGCTTCTTAAAATCGGTCATCCTAGGATTTGCACTATAACATTTTTCTGCGAAGATTCAGAAGCTAAAATTGAAACCACATGGAGCTTAAATTTTAGTGAACTTCATGCCAAAATTTGAAATCTTAGTTCGATATATTTCTGGAGATATGATCTGAGTAATTTAGGGTTTTTGCAGGCTCCAAAATTCAGTCGCAAACCGATGACCTAGGGAAAATCATCATAACTTTCATTTCAGGAATTGGATTTGAATTATGTAAAAAATTTCAGAAATTACATGGAATGTAGTTTTTTGTTTAGTAATTTCAGGGTTGAAGATTGAAATAGTAACATGTGGCATGTCATACAAGTTCTCACTACTGAACTAGTCTATAATAAGGTCATTGTGGGAGATTGGGCATAACTTTATCTTGAAGAAACCAAATTAGGTCTAGAATGTGGCATTGGAAAGAAGATGCAGAGAGCTACTACAGGAATGGAGTTCAAATCTTTGGTATCCGAAACAATAGAGATGCATCAAGTTCAATACCGAGCTCCTCAAAACGAAGAAAAGGTTGTGTAATTATTTTTAAATTTCAATTTTTTTTTTGAAAAATCAGTTGGAAGTGATTCCAAGGGCATATTGAAGCATACATATCAGTATTGGGTTCTATAATTCCTCCAAAAAAGAATTCCACACCCATTAAGCCATCAAAAAGCTCTACTATGACACATGAAAAGGAAGAATTGCAACATGATATATCAAAAAAAATTAAATAAATGATTGTTACAACTTTTTTTTATATCAAAACATATCTTAACAAGTTCATCTTGATGTTACAAATTTGTTCATATCAAAGCATATCTTATCTATTTTTTTTTAAATAAATAGAAATGCGATGGTTTAAATACTAGGAAAGACTCTAGAATATCTACACTTCATTGCAAAGAAAAACAAGGCACCTTCCATTAGCGGAATGACCACCTCATATTCAACAAGATTAAGGCCAAGACAACCATCATAATGTAAAAATGACATTTCCAAATGACATTTAATCTTTGCTATCCTACATATTTTGTCATTGCTAGCAGAGTATATTGGTGAAGCTATGAAAGATGGTATTAAGGATTAAATAAGGTACCATTTTTTTTTTTTTTTGGCCAGTCAGGCATTTACATATTATTTTTTTAAATTATAATACAAAATTACTTTATTTATTTCCAAAATTTATTTAAATTATAATAAAAATATATGTTATTTATAGTCCAAGCAAAACTAATACTAATGCAAATCTATCGCTACAGTGATGCAATAAGAACAAAAAAGAAATGTTAACAATTTTTAGTTATGTTATATTAATTTATCTTTTTTATTAGTCTTTTTCATCAATCAAAATGGATAGTAAAACTATTTTATTTTTTTGTCTCTTTCTCCTAGAATGTATTAAAACTATTTTTTTAATTATAATTTTTTATTATTTAATTTATATTTTTGAATACATAAATCAATTTAACAGAACAAAAATTCCAAACTTATTAAAATTATAAAAAAAATTAAAAACTTGTAATTAAATAAATCCTTACCAAATCTCTAACAATTACATTTGGAAAAAAAATATTTCCAATCTCTTCAATCTATTAACATAATATTTGACATAAAAAAATATATATGATATTTTTTATTTATATTTAGATATCATGTCATATTTTTATAATAGTATTTTATAATTATATTATGGTTTAACTGTGATATTTTTTTTAATATAATATTAAATTTCTTCATCCTAAATTATTATTATATAATTAAAAAAAAAAATTCAAAATAATGTTTATTTTATGTATTTTAATAATAATATAGATATGACCTATAATCACTGAAATTTTATTTTATTATTAAAATATAAATTATAAATTTTTATATGTTTTAATAATAATATAAACATAAACTACAATTATTAATATTTTATTTTATTATTAAAGTATGAATTATAAATTTATATATATTAATTTATTCCTAAACTTGATGAACTCAAAAGAATTGAATCGACGCTTAATAAATTGATAGAGAGTGCGGACTTTAACCAACTAAGGTAGACTACCCATCAAGACAATTACTATTACAACGTATATATTAATTACGTTAAGATAATTCATATCCTTTAATTTTATAAATAACTAATAGACCGTATGAATGTCGTTATTAAATATGTTTTAATATTAATATTATAGTATAATTAAAAAATATTTTGTTAAATCTGTTTTAATATTAATATTATAATATAATTAAAAAATGTTTTATTTTATTATTATTTTTTGTGATTCTGTAAAATAAAAAAAATTATAATTAAACCGATCAATATTGCTGGTTCACCACACGCGTGGTGTGGTGATTATAACAGAAAATTACACGTCCGAGTGATTCAGGCAACATTCGTGGCGGTCAGGCACATGGTAAGGTCATCCCGAAAACTAATGTCGTAGTCTAGTTACGCCGGAAGGCGTTTTATATGAGAACAACTCTCCTCCAATACTACGTGTCTTTTTGTGTGCCGTTAAATTAGATGTTAGACGATAGAAATGATTTCAACCATCGGTATTAATCAGTTACTATTTTTTAACGACATTCTATGTAAAATTTGAGTCCCAAGATTCGTTGGCGCAAGAATGTTCATCGGGTATCCTCGAACGATATGCTCTAGAAAAGGTGCCTCCCACAGCGCTCAGAGTGTGGAAAAAATCTGTTGTTTCCAGCTTCAATGGCTATACTGTTCTCGCTCATGCGGCAACCTCGTATTTAGAGTGGACGCTGCAGGAGTGGCTATCCTCACGATGCAGGCCGGAGTGGTTATCCTCACGATGCAGGTTTCTGTTGTTTTCCTTTCAGAATAACAAAATTTTTGCAACGAAAGCATATTGACTGTAGTATTTATAATTCTCTTCCGTGCAATGCTTCCTAATGTGGTTCGCTTCCTCATATTTGCTGATGCTACATTTCCTCCCAGGCTAATGCTAATAACTTTGTCCATCTGTTTTTAATAACTTTCGTTTTTCCTTTTAAACTGTGTAAATGATTTTTTAATATTTTTTTACCATATATATATCATTTCACACTAATTATTTTTAAGTAAGTTAAGATTTGAGTGACTTTTTATAATTTTAAAAAGACAATTTTTTTTACAGTCATTTATGCTTGAATTTTTTTTAAACCCACAAAGAAAATTTTTCCCTTCAATTATTTAGTGAGTATATATATTTTCATTATATATCGTAATATATATGTTATTTAGCACTAAATTATTATTTTTAAATAAATTAAGAATTGATCGACTTTTTTACTTTTAATTAAACAAACTTTTTATTATAACTAACTGTCATTTATGCCTGAATTTCTTAATCAGAATTTTGAATCCATTCTTAAGACATGAAAGTTGATAAATACATATTACAAGATATCTGTGAAATTTTACTGATAAAGTTGATAAATACGTATTACAAGACACCTGTGAATTTTTACGGATATATTTAGAATTATCAATGAAAAAAATGTTTCACCTAAGAAAATACATATTATACATATTACAAGACACCTGTGAATTTAACTATCAATGAAAAAAAAATGTTTCAGCTAAGAAAATACATATTACAAATTTTTTTTTCAATACACATCTATTTTAGATTATAGCATTATTCATGTTTTTTCCCAATTAAGGGTTTGATGAATTCTTTTTCAAAATATAATTATTAGAGTATAGTATTATCTATGTTTCTTATATTATAAACTTTTTTTTCAAAATATAATATGTCTAATGTTATAATTTAAAACTAGAGTTTTCTCAATTTTTCCATTTGTGATTATATATATATGGGAATATTAAATTAGTATATAATTAATATCTCTTTAGAGATTAAAATATTTAGAAAAAAACTAATATATAGTTAAAAAACATATGAGAATATTAAATTAATATATAATTATATCACTTTAGATTCCAAAATTTTATGAAAAAAACTAATATATAGTTAAAATTATTATTTGAGTTTGTTTTATAAAAAGAAACTATATAAAGTTAAAAAAAAAAATTAATACATATATTTTATGATTCAAACTTATATGCAATCAAATAATAGTCTTAGGAATTTTATCATTTTTTAAATTTTACTCATTTGTATATTAAAATATTTTTTTATCCAGAATTTCAAGAAAAATATTACTTTCTAGCTATAACACATTTTATGGATATTATTGCCAAATAATTTATTTTTTTATTTGGACAAACATAAATAGCTTTCCTTTCTACTAAAAATTTACTAAGTAAATTTATTATACGAAATTTGTATATTAAAATAATTTTTTATCTAGAATTTCAAGAAAATATTTATTAAAGTCTAACCATCAGATTACTAAAAAAGAATTATTAAATATTGAGAATTTATTATAAGAAATTTTTATATTAAAATAATTTTTTATCTAGAATTTGACGAAAAACATTTATTAAAGTTTAACAATCAGATTACTAAAAAATAATTATTAAATATTGAGAGAAATAATGGTGGTGCTTAAAACTATTAGTATTAAGATTTAAATAGTTACAAAACAAATTTATTTAGATTCATTCCACTTTTAAATAGCCTATATATAATTTAATTTTTAATTTTGCTTCATTTTGAGGATTAATATTGCATTTTGGGATATAAAAGTTCTAATGTACAAATAGCTTAGGTGTCTTGTTTCAAAATTTTAACAATCACATTACTATAAAATAGAATTATTAAATACTGAGAAAAATGGTGGTGTGTAAAACAATAAAATTTAAATAGTTACAAAACAAATTTGCTTAGATTCATTCCACTTTTAAATAGCCCATATATAATTTAATTTATAATTTTGTTTTCTTTTGAAGATTAATATTTCATTTTTGGATATAAAAGTTCTAATGTACAAATAGCTTAAGTATCTTGTATCAAAAGTTTAACAATCATATTACTAAAAAATAGAATTATTAAATATTGAGATGTGTAAAGCTATTATTGTTAAGATACTAATAGCAATACATCTCCTCTAATATAGTCACTTCTCAAATATTCCCAATTAGAATACATTAGCATGTCAAGCTCAACTACATAGAGTATTGGAGAGTGAAATTCCTATCACAATCTTCAATTACATGATGAATTATAGTGACTTGAATATTTTTGCTCAACATCCAAACTTCATAAACTTCACCCAATTTTTTAGCTTCAACTACAAGCCACTTGATAGTGATTGGAAGATTGTTGCTCAACATCCAAACTTCATAAACTTCACCCAAATTTTTAGCTTCAACTACAAGTCACTTGATCCATATGCATCTATGAGTATGTAACCCAATCCTTTTCCCCTATGTTTTCACACTTATATTTATGCCAACACCTTATCAAATTTTCATTTAAATGCTAATATGTTAAGATATCCCTAATCTCGTTTATGTCTTTGATGGTGCCTTTACAAATGACATTTCATTGCTTTGGGAAATCAAATACTACAATGATATGCTTTTGGAAGTTGACCTAATGGGGAATGTCCAATATGAATTGCTCCAATTTTTCATTTAAATGCTAATATGTTAAGATATCCCCAATATCGTTTATGTATTTGATGGTGCCTTTACAAATGACATTGCATTGTTTTGGGAAATCAAATACTACAAGATATGCTTTTGGAAGTTGAAGTAATGGGGAATGTCCGGTATGAATTTCTCCTTTAGAAGAATAAGCAAACATTCACTCCAAAATAGAGGTGGGTATTCCCTCAAAGACTCTAGTTCTATGGTGAGGAATCACTCTTCATATATGCTCCTTTTCATATGCTAGACTTATGGGTGTTCTCTCAAATAATCTAGTTCTATGGTGCGGAATCACTCTTCATATATGCTCTTTTTCATATGCTAGACTTAATCACCCACTAATAGAAATACCCTCAAAGACTCTAGTTCTATGGTGAGGAATCACTCTTCATATATGCTCATTTTCATATGCTAGACTTGTGGGTGTTCCCTCAAACAATCTAGTTCTATGGTGAGGAATCACTCTTCATATATGTTCTTTTTCATATGCTAGACTTAATCACCCACTAATAGCAATACGTCTCCTCTCGTACATGTCAAGCTCAACTACAAAGAGTACTGGAGAGTGAAAATCCTATCATAAGCTCCAATTACATGATGAATTATAGTGATTGGAATATTGTTGCTCAACATCCAAACTTCAAAAACTTCACCCAAATTTTTAGCTTTAGATAGAATCCACTTGATCCATATACATCTACAAGTATGTAACTCAATCATTTTCCTCAATTTTTCATTTAAATGCTAATATTTTAATATATCCCCAATCTCGTTTATGTCTTTAATGGTGCCTTTATAAATGACATTGCATTGTTTTGGGAAATCAAATACTACAATGATATGCTTTTGGAAGTTGAACTAATGAGGAATGTCTAATATGAATTGCTCCAATATTTCATTTAACACTTCACTGTTTATGAAAACACCTTATCCATTTTTCATTTAAATGCTAATATTTTAAGATATCCCCAATCTTGTTTATGTCTTTAATGGTGCCTTTATAAATGACATTGAATTGTTTTGGGAAATCAAATACTACAATGATATGCTTTTAGAAGTTGAACTAATGAGGAATGTCCAAGATGAATTGCTCCAATCTTTCATTTAAATGCTAATATGTTATTGTTTATGACAACACCTTTTATGTATTTGATGGTGCCTTTACAAATGACATTGCATTGTTTTAGGAAATCAAATACTACAATGATATGCTTTTGGAGGTTGAACTAATGAGGAATGTCCAATATGAATTGCTCCAATTTTTCATTTAAATGCTAATATGTTAACACATCCCCAATCTCGTTTATGTTTTTGATGGTGTCTTTAGAAATGACATTGTATTGTTTTGGGAAATCAAATACTACAATGATATGCTTTTGGAAGTTGAATTAATGGGGAATGTCCAATATGAATTGCTCCTTTAGAAGAATAAGAAAACATTCACTCCAAAACAAAGGTGGGTGTTCCCTCAAAGAATCTACTTCTATGGTGAGGAATCACTCTTCATATATGCTCTTTTTCATATGTTAGACTTACGGCGTTCCCTTTGCAACATTTGGTGCAATTGCTAGTCTATAGCTTCTATATATATATATATATATATATATATATATATATATATATATATATATATAGCTTCTATATATTTTTTAATTTATTTATTTATTTATTTTAGTAAAGTATTTAGGAATTAATTCTTTAAATTATATAAAAAAATGTTATGTATTTTTAAATTTTAATATTAAGTTTTTTTTTTAGGTAACTATTAATCAAGTTAAAATTAATAAGTAGAGACTAAAAAGGAAAAGAAAAAATTCCATAGTTTTTGGTCATGTGATGTAAATCTAACCCAAAAAAAATAATTATTAATTTTTTATATCATTTTGATTTGTAAATCTATTGCTAAAGTTAATAAAATGAAAAAAAGAAATGTTCATAGTTTTTAGTTATGTTATGTCAATTTAACAAAAGAATAGTTACTAGTATTTTTCATCATTGAAATTAAAACAAATATTAAATTTATTTATTTTTTTTCGCTTTTTATTAAAACAAATTTTTTAAATCGCGTTTTTTTTTAAATTGTACTTAAAATACATAAATTAATTTAAATAATTTTTTTTTAAAGATATTGAAACCAGAAATTATGTTGTAAATCTTTAAAATAAATTCTTACCAATTTTCTCTCGCATCATATTTAGAAAAATTGGCTTCCAATCTCTTCAATCTACTAACATAATATTTTATTTAAAAAATATATGATATTGTTTATTTATATTAAAATATCATATCATATTTTTATAATGAAATTTAAACTGTGTTATTTTCTTCAATCTATTAACATAATATTTTATTTGAAAAATATATGATATTGTTTTATTTATATTAAAATATCATATCATTTTTTACAATAATATTTAAATTATGATTTTTTTTTAATATATTGTTGAATTTTTTTATCCTAAATTATTATTATACAATTAAAAAAATAAATTATTAAAAATAATGTTTATATATTTTAATAGTAATATAAACCTGAAATATAATTATTAACATTTTATTTTATTATTAAAATATGAATTATGACTTTTTATATATTAATTTTTTGGGTTGAGATTGATGTAACTCTGCCCCTGTTGACACTACCACGCGAGCCTCAGACCTAAAGAGAATTGAACCGGCTTCTCATTGTAGGAAGCCCATAAATTGGTGGGAGTGGAGGCTTTGACAGAAATGGAATACCCATCAAAGCTATTATCATTACAATATATATATATATATATATATATATATATATATATATATATATATATATATATATATAAATTAATTTAAGATAAAGAAATTTATGTTAATTTTACTTATAAATAATAAAAATTATTAATATGGTTGTAATTTATTTTTTAATATTAATATTATAATATAATCAATAAATATTTTAAGAAATTAATTTTTTTTTTTTTTTATAATTTTGTAAAATTATAAATTTATAGTTAATTTTTTTATAAATAAAGAAATGGATCAATCTTTCTCGTTAAATCTCATGTTAAGGTCATCTAATGTATATTTAGAAAAGGTATTTCCTCACCGTACAAGTCGTACTCATTAATTAGTTGTCGTCAGAATCTCTCCCACAAGTAGCACAGCAGGCGGCGACAAAACTTATTTTCAAGTTTATCCACCCATAAATGCATTTGGGAAGTAAATGCCCACCATAGGATTAAAGCTAGTACACCATCCAACAGTGGACATTTACTTCCCAGATGCATTTATGGGTGGATAGACTTGGAAATAGGCTTTCAGTGGCAATGGATACAGGGCGGAGAAAATGTTACGAAGGCTCACCATAGGCATGGTGATTATGACAGAAAATTACACGTTCGGGTGCTTCACGCAAGATTCGTGGCAGTGAGGCACATGGTAAAGTTCATCTAATGGCGTAGTCTATAGCTTCTACGTTTTGTAGGGTCCATTTATGTGGGAGAGTGATGGGCATCAATGAGGTTATCGGATTGATGGTTTTGCTGGGAACGTCCATAGTTGGGAAGATATTTTGAATGAGACATATTCACGATTGAACAATTAATGGCGGAAAGTTCAACCATAACGTTTTCGGTCAATGTTCAGTGTTATGGTGAGATTTTTCATGGTGATTCGACCATTTCAAATTAGACATGCTCAAATTCATGTAGTCTATGCTGGTGCAAATGGATTTCTATCTCATATTGATATTCCACTTTGATCTGTTTTATATAATGGTATTCGGTCTATGGAGGGAGAGGAGGAGGGCGCGATAGATAGGTAGATTGGAGAAAGAGAGTGTATGTTTTGGGGTTGATATAAAGAGATAGAGGGAGATATAGATATCGATGGAAGGTGAAAATAAATAAGAGATAGATGGAGACAAGGAGGGAGGGACAAAGAGATTGATAGATATGAAGTGAGAGAGAGTGTGTGTTTTGCAGGGTGTGATAAAGAGAAAAAAAAATATAGATGGAGGGAAACATAAATATAGATGGAGGGGGAAGAGAGGGAAGAATATTTCTTGCGCTAGATGCATCTATTTTGGTGTAGATGGTGATTCCTAATCTTATTTGATTGTTTGCACTAGATGCATTCATTTTTGTGTAGATGTTGATTGATAATGATATTTTCTTACTTGCACTAGATGAATTGATTTCAATGTAAATGATTTATAATCCTATTTGATTTCTTGCACTAAATGAGTTGATTTCAGTGTAGATGATTTCTAATCCTATTTGATTGCTTGAACTAAATGCATTCAATGTAGATGGTGATTTCTAATCCTATTTTACTGTTTGCACTAGATGCATTGATTTCAGTGTATATGTTGATTTATGATTTGATATAATTTGATGTATGATGGTTCATTAATTTTAAAGTCATTGGATCAATAGTGTGCATTGATTTCAGTGTAAGCACAAAAAATTATTGACAATGTACATTTATTTTTATGTTATAATAATTAAACCTACTAATATTGGATAAAAAGAAAGAAAAAGTATGATGTTTACTGCAATAGCTCGAGCTACATATTTAAATGGTTTATGATTCCAACTTTCATTTTCATATAATCCATATTAAAAGATGACAAAATTAACAAGGGAAACAATAAGAGTAGTACAAGAAAATAGTTTGAGATTGATCACAATGAAGACTAATTGTAATTAACTACATTCTTACTATTCACACTTTCTATCATTCAATATTATTACAATGTTATTTTGCATTCAAAATTTTTATTTCATCATTTTTCATCATTAAATGTATTTTCCAATATTTATCATCTCAACAAAGTGAGGTAATTACGAAAATTTAAAATTAAAATTAATCAATAAATCTCAGACATATTTAACATATTTAAGGTGGTTGTATTAATATTAGATGTATTGACATATTATTGATAAAATAAATCATGTGGTCCTCATATTATCGAAAGATTTTCCTTGGCCACACACAATTGAAACTAGCCTAGATCCATGTTAACTCCGGATCTATCAAGGGCCGAGGGATCAAATCTCTCGAGGTGCAAACCTTTCCGCAAGTTTTGCACTCAAAAAAAAGGTTTGCAGCTCTAGAGATTTGATCCCTCTCTAAGCTAGATAGATCCAAAGTTAAGATGAATCTAGGCTAGTTTTCTAATAATATAAAAATATATTATCAATCAATATTACGATTTATCAATATAATAGTTTATACACTGAAAATAAGGATCCTTACAACATATTTGACAAGTCTCAATTAAGCAATGAAATCCAGAGTCGATTGACCCACTAATCAAACTATACATCTTAAGTGCTCTTGGTCATACCTGTGTTGCCATGGTTTCTCTCCTCCATTAAGAGAAGCAACGAGTCGGGTCGGAAAAAGGTTGCAACGGTCTAATACTTCATTCAATAACCAAAACAAATCCAAAGTTTTTTTTTAAATCCACTTAAAAAATAAACACATTTACGAGTATAATTAAAGTAGTTCCTCTCACCACTCTTGATTTACTTCTTAATTTTTTTCTCCTATGTAATTATAATACAAAGGACAACTAATTTCAACTTTTAGAGATGGAGGATAAAACATAAAGAAACCACTCATACCTCACCACTTTTAACAAATTAAAAAAAATAATTTAGGCAATGATTTCTATTTTTCTATTACCTACTACATTTTTTCCATTGCCTCTCATAAAACCTATGAAAAACATGATCATTCGTAATTTAAAGAATAAAAATTTCTTCATAATTTTTATCCACTTATACAATTATGAAGTAATATAAAACACAAATAATTTAATTTTTTTCCACACATACACTTATGAAAGTAATATAGAACACAACTAATTTCAACTTTTTTCTATAGATGGAGAATGGAGAATAAAATGTAGAAAAAAAAACACTCATACCCCACCGCTCTTAACAAATAGAAATGAGCAATTACATCAATTACCTCTATTTTGTATTACTATAATTCTAAATAATTCAAAAAAAAATTCACCTAAGTAAAACCTTTCCAAACATGATTTAACATGATAAGGTCATTTTGACAAAAACACATTTTTCTTGAGTAATCACTTTATAATTTAACATAAGTGAAATATTATTTATACCATTTTAAAAAACTAACTTCAATAATTTATTTAGAATATAAATTAAATGTACTTTAAGTAATAAGAAGAACTAATGCTCTATTGTTCTCCTTAGTTCTAAATCACCACAGAAACACTTGTTAAGATGGTGCATGCGAAGGGGCCTCTTCCTCATCCCCCTCCTCCCATATCACCAAAAGAAGAGCGTGGGGTCTTCCAAGCTGTGGTGGCTTCATCATTACATTGTCAACAACCTATTGACCACCATTCAAAATTTGTAAAAAGAAATGAGGAAGTCTGAGATATATCGTTTCTCATTGGGACCACGCGAACCACATTGCCTTACTCTAGACATGCATTGATCCAAGCATGTGGCCCTCATCGAGATCGATTGAAATATTCATGTGAATACATGGAGTGGAAAAATGAAAGATAACATTGCAATATTTGCTATAGAAAATGAATTTTTGGCATCTCTTTTCGAGCTTAGAGATGATAGAGTTATTTTCTAGGGTCATGGAGACGTATGAGAACAAGTGGAATTAACGCAGATGAGGATGTTCCAACTATTATCTCAGTCTTGGTGAAGTTTCTTCGCCTCTCATTGTCATTCTTGAGAGATGATTGTCTTAGGGAAATTGGAAATGGGTTAAGCCAATATATTGATAAAGATGAGCAAAGGGATTCGTATTTTTCCTATGAAAATATTTTTGTGGGGGTGGATCTCGAAAAAGGGATTCGAGAAGAAGTAAATTTAACCTGAGGGAATGGAAGCACAAGCATAATTTTGATTACGAACAAATTCATCTCAAGTGTCAGAAATACAATGAGTACTGTCATTTTCTCATGAATATTCGAATATACCTCCCAACAGTTTCAATAATATCCCCCTGAAGATGAAGATAAATGGGAGACTCAATGCAGGAAAGGTAACACGGGTTCACCAGGTAGACCTAAATATCAGAAAAGAGAAGGAAATGACGTGAAGACAAACTCGTCTAATACATTTAATGTCTTGGATAACATGAAGGAACCGACGAGGAATGAGATAAGTTAGAAAGAAGACAAATACAATTGGGAAAAGTGAGGATGAAACAGAATATTCCGAGGAGGGAGAAATTAACAAGAATACTCATCCAAAGAAAGGAATGGTGGTAATAACAACCTCTCAACGAAAGGAACCATTTCCAAATCCGAAAACACCCCTCCACTGGTAAAGACATTCCAACATGGTGAAGGAAATGGGGGTGGGTGGGCACTCAAGAGGCATATAGCTCAAAGCCTTATATGGAAAGATGAGGGAAGCAACCATGAGACTAAGACTTCTCAAATGAGGGGAAGGTTGAAACAACAAACCGTAATGGAAGAGGAAGTTGAACAAATTTATAAGAAACGGGGAAATAAGGCTATAATTTTAGAGATTTTAAAAACAAACAAATTAAAATTAGGAGTAGAAATGATGGAGGGTTTCCTCAGACCCCCATTTTAAAATGATTATATCATCTTGGAATATTAGGGGTTTTGGGAGCCCTGCTAATTCCCTCACTGTAAAAGACATCTTGAAAAAGGGAATCTCCTTGGATTCTTTTTCTTCAACAAAAGAAAATGGAGGAACAGGATGTCCGTAAAAAAATTGGATCCTTGTGGAAAGAAAGTGAGGGAGTTTTCCAGCGATTTATTGGTGTTTGTGGAGGTCTTCACATTTTTTTGGTTCCCTTCTCATTTATCTACGTGTAAAAACTATCAAAACATTGTTTAACATGATAAGGTAATTTTGACAAGGGAAAATTTTTCTTTTGTAATCACTATATAAATTCATACAAGACTGAGATAATATTTATACCGTTTTACAAAGAGAACTTCGATAATTTTTTTAGAAAATAAATTTTAACTATATGTAAACAATAGAGAGTTCAAAAATCTACTTTAAGTAACAAGAAAAACTAGTGCTTTGTCATTCTTCTCCTCTCTGAATCACTGCAGAAACCTAGTTTAGATAGTGCCTACAGAGGGGACCCCTCCTCATCCCCCTCCTTCCATCTCACCAAAAGAAGAGACTTAGGTCTTCCACGGTGTTGTGGCTTCCCTGCTAAAGCATCAAAAATATGTTAACCATCATTCAAAATTTGTAAAATGAAATGAGGAAGTGCGAGATATAATGCTCCTCATTGGGACCACGCGAACCACATTGCTTACTATTGTCGTGCATTGATCCAGGCCTGTGGCCCTAATGAAAGGTAACATTAAAATATTTGATATAGGTAATGGATTTTTCACATTTCGTTTCAAGCATAGAGAGGTTAGGGATGTGATTTTCCACAATGGCCTTTATTTTCTAGGGTCGTGTGGGATGTATCTGAACAAATGGACTCTTGAATTTAACCTGGATGAGGATGTTCCAACAATTATCTCAGTTTGGGTGAAATTTCCTCGCCTCCCATTTTCATGCTCGAGTGATGATTGTCTTAGGAAAATTGGAAATGGGTTAAGTAAATATATTGATAATGCTAAGCCAGGGGGATCATAGTTGGTCTGTGCAAATATTTGTGTGGGGGTGGATATGGAAAAATGGATTCTAGAAGAAGTGAAATTAGCCACAAGGGAATGGAAGCACAGGCATAATTTGGATTACTAGAAAATTCCTCTCAAGTGCTAACAATCGTATGAATAAGTCATTTTTCTCATGACTATTCGAATATACCTCCTCCTAATGGAATGAATTTTATGGATAACTGAACATAGATTAGAATATTAACAAAGGGATACTATAGAATTTTATCTTGAATCATTGAAGAAAACCTATGGAGGCAGAAGCATGCCTAAGAGAAAATTTCTTTTATGTGTGAATTTTGATACGAATATGGACACCTGTCACTCTCATCAGAGCATCAAAGCTTCACGGGAATAAGACTAGCATCCAAAGAAAAATGGAAAGACAAGGTTTCTACCAACTTGAGGTGAGCAGAAACAAAGACTATTGAGAAAAATAAATAAAGGGGCCATGAAAAGGATAAACCAGACTTTAAAAATGTCAATCAAAGTGGTGAGCAGCATGTGTTGGAAATTTTTTCATTGATGGCAAAGGAGGCAACAAAGACAGATTCAGACAAAGGAGGCAGCAAAGAAGAGAACAAATGAAGCAAAGGAGACAGGCGGAAGAAGACTATTGAAATGTAACAGTCAAACAACAGAAGCAGCGAAAGAAGCAACAACAGAGACAGAGAAAGAAGCAGAATGAAGGCAGAGGTAGAGCCCAGCCGGAAAAGAGCGAATACAGAGGAAGAGATGAATAGAGGCAGAGTCGTTATCACTGTAGAGGCAGAGGCAGAGTCGTGGAGGCAGAGGCAGAGCCGTTATCATAGCAAAGGAAGAGGCAGAGTCGTGGAGGCAGAGGCAGCGAATATAGAGGTAGAGATGAAACGGTCAAGCAAGCGAGAGGTTACATAAACCTTATTCCAGGAATCGTAACCTAGGCGGAAGCGGAAGCTTATATATATGCACGTGTTACATATATTGCGCTTTATATAAAAAGGACCAAGCCTACAATACAAAGCATATGTATTATATGCTTGTGCGTTTGAAAACCTTATGTAAATGCTTAAATATAAACCAAAGGTAATACTCAAGTGGGACCACACATAAAATTCCAAGAATCGCTACCCAACTGGAGGATACATTAGAACTGAAGTGGAAGCATATATATATGTAGCGCTTTATATAAGTGTAGCACTTTTTAAACAAATAACCAAAGTACCATAAGGTGGGACCCTCACCAAATCGCATCGGAGAAAGCAGCGGAACATGTAAAGAAGAAGTTGCGATTATGATTGAAGCTTGGACCCGATGGGCATATAAACAGCAATTCATATTTATTTGAGTTCTGGTGAACAATGACTGATCGCATCGGAAAAGGGTGGAGCATCGGAACATGCAACTGGGAGTTGCGATTGCGATCAATTGCAATCAGAAGCAGTCGAAGGATAAATACATTAATCACAGCGGAGAAAAACTGTGCAGCGGAACATGTAAACAAAGAATTACGATTGCGATGAAAGTCCAGACCCGATGGATCAATTGACCATAATTGATATGTATTTAAATTCTGGCCTAATCGCATCGGTGCAGCGGAAGAATAAGGATTTCCTTTGTTAAATAGCATCGACAGTTAAAAGAGAAATATAACATAAAAACATTGAAATGTCGAATTATGGTCTGGTGGGACCCTCGCTCATTGCATTGGCGGAGATCAGACGACCAAAGGCACAAGCGGATATCTGAATGTTGCGATGGTGATTGGAAAGTAAAATAATGTGGAATGTCTTTGTAGTGTGGGCTCCATGTACAGGAAAAGGTTTAATGTATGTTTACACCAAGACTTAAGCCAAAGCTGATGAAAAGAAAAAGGGTAAGGGAGAGAGTATATATGAACCAATATATATATATATATATATATGCATGTAGTGTGGGGCCATCGCATCGGCACAAAAGCAAAGCAGTGGAACATACCAATGAAATTTGTGATTGCGATTAATCGCATCGCAACTATCGCAAAAGACCTAATCGCAATCAGAAATTTTTGGATGAAGCTCATCGCAACGGAGAATAATAAAAATTCAGATGGTGGGCCCGAAAGTGCATTTTATATGTTAAACAGGCTTTTATTATTATGCCAAGAGCTGAAGTTGTGTTATATATGAAAGGCGTTGTAGTTACACCATGGCAGTGCACATATCAGAACGACATTTTATTATTGTGCCGAGAATAAATGGGCCTGATATAAAAAGCACAGTTACATATATATGACAGCTAGTTGTTACTCTGTGACATTGAATAAGGAAACAAACAGAGCTGAAAGGGACAAAGACACAGTCAAAGAAAAGACAAATGCGCAGCAAGCCAAGAAGCTGAATAAGTGAGCTAGAGTTTTCATAGTGATTGAATGTAAATGATTTTTTTTTATATTGTTTGTGATGCAAAGGCAAGTATCCAAAGGAAAAAGAAAATCCCACTGTAACATTGAAATTTTTACATATTGTTATAATTTTAAAAATGAGTTGGAAAAAGGAATGAGAAGACAGAAGCCAAAGAGTCATGACTGTTCACTCCAAATTCCTTGTGAAATACAAACAGTCATGTGAGGAACTCTATATATAGTATCAACTTGATATTCATAAGGAATATTTAGATAGAGTAAATATAGAGAATGCAGAGTATAGAACAGTGAGGCAGAGAATATTGAGAAAAGAAGAGCAGAAAGAGATGCTACAGAACAGAGCTAATATCTGAGGTAAATCAGAAAACATTATGTTTGATAAATTGAGGAAGTTGGAGCTTCCCTATCAAGTTGCAGCTTGACAGCTGTCAGTTGTAGCTGACTGAGGTTGGAGCCTCCTATAGGTTGGTGCTTCCTTGCAAGTTGTAGCTTGCATAATTGATGTTGGAGCCTCTTTTAGGCTGGTGCCTGCAGAAAAACAATGGTGAGAGGGAGTTAGAGCTTTCCCTTGCATCACAACAATAATAAGATGTGGTTTTCTCCCTTTATGGGTTTCCACTTATATATGGTGTCTCTGTGCATGATGTTTATGTGTTGATCTGATTTATATCATCTCCTTAATACCTGCTGCTCTCATATTAAGTCTACTGTTATATTATATTAATACTTGCTGCTCGCATTATAAGATTACTCACATATTAAGTTGTACATGAAACGAAGGTGTAAATAAGTTTTAATGAAAAGTTTCAAAAGTCCATGAATGTGTTAAACTGATTCACCGCCCCCCCCCCCCCCCCTCTCAGTTTAACTAAGGTTTCAACAATTGGTCTCAGAGCAGGTTCCTTTGTACCAGTTTAAAAACTGAAAGGAGATTCTAGGTTCTCGGGATGGCTAGTAAAGAAGGATGTTCAACCAATAAAGCCCCTTTCTTTACAGGTGCAAATTATGCCTTCTGGAAAATCAGGATGAGGTCATACATAATGTCTCTAGGAATAGAAGTTTGGGGTGCTGTGGAGTTAGGATATGCCCCAAAGGAAATTGACTCAAAGAAATAATCCAAACAATATTTTGTAGCTAACGCAAAAGCCATGAATGCCATCTTGAATGGATTTTGTGAAGCAAATTTTATGAAAGTAATGCTCAAAGACATTGCCAAAGAGATGTGGGATACTCTGGAGAACATCCATGAAGGAGACAAGAAAGTAAAGACTGCCAAAATTCAAGTCTATAGAGCCCATTCTGAGAACTTAAAAATGAATGATTATGAAGACATTGACAGTTTCTTCCTAAAAGTTGCAGAAATTGTTCACAATATGAAAGCTCTTGGAGAAACCATGTCAGGAAGTATAATTGTGCAAAAGATTCTAAGATCTCTTCCATGTAGGTTTAATCCCAAGGTGTCTACAATAGAAGAAATAGTTGATTGGGAGACCTTGACCACGAACCAGCTACCTGGAAATTTAACAGCATATGAGATGAGGCTCCCACAGAAGAAGCCAAATATGAGGGAGGCAGCATTTAAAATAGAAAAGAAGAAAGAAGAAGAGAAGACATATGCTCTTGCTCAGATGAAGAAGAGGCAAATTTTGTCAAGAAATTGGATAGACGCTCAGGTAAATACAAAGATAAACTTCCCTTCAAATTCTTTAACTGTGGAAGAGTGGGACACTATGCTGCTAAGTGTCCTCACAATAAAGTAAGGAATCAGGCTCAAGAAACACAGAAAAATGCATCAAAAAACTGGCAGAAAGGAAAGAAGTTCAGCAGAAAATCCTTCTATGCTCAACAAGACAGTAGTGCATCTGAAGACTCAGATGAACCTTCAAGTGAAGAAGGAAACTTTGAGTTTTTATTGATGGCCCTGGAAGAACTTGAAGAATTCTTGCTAGAAGATGAAGAAGAAGAAGATGAAGTCGACCTTGAGGAGGAGCTAAGAAGTGCTCTGGAGGAGATTGATAGACTCAAACTGAAGTGCAGAAAACAAAAGGACATTCTTCTCAACTATGTAAGAGAAGAACAAAACTCGAAAGTTTGAATGTAGCTGAAGGTAGAGCTTGAAGAAGCCAAGAAGATAGAAGACATGTTACTTCAGCAAATCAAGGATAAGAACCGAGAACAAGAGAAGCTGGAAGAAGAAGTTGTATGTTTGAGGAAGAAATTAGAAAATGCTCAGAGAAAAGTGTTCACAAATTCCTCTCAAACAACAAGCTCTAGTAAGTTGAACGAAATTCTGGTTGCTCAAAGATCTCCTATGATAAAAACTGGGATAGGCTATGAAGGAGAATCAAGTAAAAGCAAAGAAAAGGAAAACAGAGAGATTATTTTTGTAAAAGCAAAGAAGAATGATGAAGTAGCTCAAAAAAATCCTACAAAAGAAGAAACCTGTAATGAGAAAGATAGAGATCAGAAGAAACCTCTAGAAGCAAAGAATGTAATAAAAACTGAGACCCCTGAGTATGTCAAATTTGGAAACCATCAAAGGAGATTCTTCCCTCTTATGAATAATGCCACCTGTTATGTCTACCACAAGCTGGGACACATTGCTGCATATTGTCATGCAAGGAGGAGTAATTCAAACCAACGAAAGATGCAAACATTGAAGAGACTGCCTCAAGCAAACAAATGGAAAAGACAACCTTACATCAGGTATGCAAATAGTTTCTATGGTTACTATTTTTATTGTAAGGAATTTGGCCATAAAATCATTGAATGTAGAAAGTATGGACATAGATTGATGTTCAACACCTCAAGGAGGTTTATGAATCAAAGAAATTTTGTTCATACTCACAATTCTGCAAAAATTATGACCAAATGTTGTGTATGCAATCAAGTTGGAAATATGCCTTCCAAATTTCCTCTCAGAAGATGTAGTTCATCACCTCACAAAATATTCAAAAAAAAAGGGTGCCTCCAGTGGATAAAGAAGGTGAATAAATGTGACTTGGCTCTAACTTCTCAAGACCTAAAAAGCCAATGGTATTTGGATAGTGGCTGCTCAAAACACATGACTGGAGACAAAAGAAAGTTTATAACTCTTGATGAAAAGAAATCTGGCAATGATAAATCAGGAAAAATAAAAGGAAAAGGCTCAGTCAACATAGAAAATGGAAGAGGAAAGGCCCAAGATGTATTATTTGTATATGGGCTAAAAGAAAATTTTCTAAGTGTCAGTCAAATGTGTGATAAAGGCTGTGAAGTTATTTTTAGAGCACAAGATTGTGAAGTCAGATCAAGCACCGCAGGTAAGACTCTGCTCAAAGGAGTTCGAACAGAGAGTAATTTTTACATTGTGAAAAAGGAAGATGAAGCATGTCATCTTAGCAAACTTGAGGAGTCATGGTTATGGCATAAAATATTGGGACATCTCAGCTTCGATCACATCATCAGACTAAGCAAGAAGAAAGTTGTCATAGACATGCTAGAAATAAAGAGGCCTTCTAATGCCATATGCAAATCATGTCAATTAGGCAAACAGGCTCGCACATCCTTCAAGGCCAAAGATGGTTTATCAATAAGAAGACCTCTACAACTTGTGCACATGGACCTGTGTGGACCTGCAAGAAATAAAACACCAAGTGGAGAATCCTACTTCATGCTGACAATAGATGATTTCTCCAGACTAACATGGGTTGCATTTCTCAAGAATAAATCGGAAGCTCTAGAAAAATTCAAAATATTCAAAGCTTTAGTAGAAAATCAAACAGGATGCAAGTTGAAATGCATCAGATCAGACAGAGGAGGTGAATTCACTGATTATGACTTTGCAGACCTATGCAATGAGCATGGCATAAAGCAACAATTTACTATTGCAGGGACACCTCAACAGAATGGAGTAGCAGAGAGACAAAAAAGATCTATACAACAAATAGCCAGAGCCATGATGCAAGAGAGTAATATTCCTCAAACCTTCTAGGCAGAAGCAGTACACACAGTCGTGCATATTCTAAACAAAGCCCAGTTAAGGCCAAGTAGTGACAAGACTCCCTATGAACTATGGCATGGGAAACCAGCTTCAATTAAACATTTTAGAACCTTTGGAAGCAAGTGTTACATAAAGAATAATGATGAAAATCTTGGGAAATTTGATGCAAGACCAAATGAAAGGATATGCTTCCAAAAGTAAAGGGTACAGGTGCTACAACAAGACTCTTCGAAAAATAGTAGAAAGCATTGACATGAGATTTGATGAAGAACTTCCAAACAATACAAGAGATACAGACTGTTGCAGTCCATCAGACAACCATGAAGAAGAAAACCAAGATGATGAGGAAACAAGCAAGACAACATAAGATACAGCGCTGAGTTCTAAAGCTCCCTCAAGATATACTCAGAAGAACCATCCTGAAGATTAGATCATTGGAGACAAGAGAGTAGGGGTCCAAACTAGAAGGTAGCTAACTGAACAGACAGAAGACGTAAACATAGCCATGTTATCACAAATAGAGCCTAAGAGATTTGAAGAAGCCAGTAAGGAAAAGTATTGGGTGAATGCTATGAATGAAGAATTGGACCAAATTGAGAAGAACAATACCTAGGAACTAGTTCCTAGACCCACTGAGAAAAATGTCATAGGCTCAAAATAGGTATTCAAAAATAAAATGAATGAGGAAGGATAGGTAATCAGGAATAAAGCCAGACTTGTCTGCAAAGGATATTCACAAATCGAAGGACTTGATTACGATGAAACATTTGCTTCTGTAGCTAGAATGGAAGCCATCAGAATGTTTCTGGCCTTTGCATGCTACCAAGACTTCAAGGTATATCAAATGGATGTAAAATCTGCTTTTCTGAATGGAGATCTAGAAGAAGAAGTCTACAAGGAGCAACCGAAAGGTTTCTCTTTAACACACAAAGAAGACTATGTGTGTAGACTGAAGAAGGCTTTATATGGAATAAAACAGGCTCCTTGTGCTTGGTACTCAAGACTGGATAAATATTTGCAAAAAAAGGGCTTTAAGAGAGGTGGAGTAGACAGCAATCTATACATAAAGGCCCATGAAAGTGAACTCCTTATTGTTGTAGTATATGTTGATGACATTATTTTTGGAAGCAACAGAGATGAACTAGAAAAAGGGTTTGCTGAGGAGATGAAATCAGAGTTTGAGATGTCCATGATTGGAGGACTCAGCTTCTACTTAGGACTTCAAATTTAGCAAAAGAACACAGGCACATTCATCTCACAGGAAAAATACTTAAAAGAAATGTTGAAAAAGTTCAAAATGGAGGACTACAAACCTTTGTCAACTCCAATGATCACTGGATGCAAGCTGTGTGCTGATGATGGGTCTGCAGATATAGATCAAAAACTCTACAGATCCATGATACGAAGTTTTTTGTATCTGACAGCATCAAGACCAGACATCATGCTAGCAGTAGGACTAGTAGCTAGATATCAAGCAGCACCTAAACAAAACCATCTTCTGGCAGTCAAAAGAATATTTAGATATCTACAAGAAACAAAACAATATGGACTTTGGTATCCTAAAGGCAAAAGCTTCACTTTGACAGCATACACAGATGCAGATTGGGCCAACTATGTGGATGACAGGAAAAGCACAAGTGGAGGTGCTTTCTATCTAGGAGAAAGTCTAGTGGCATGGTTAAGCAAGAAAAAAACATCTATCTCTCTGTCTATAGCAGAAGCAGAATATATAGTAGCAACAGCATGTTGTACTCAAGTCATGTGGATGAAGCAAACCCTCCAAGACATGAAAGTAAGCATTGATGAACCTATCTCAATAAAATGTGATAATACAAGTGCTATAAGTATATCTAAAAATCCCGTGCTTCACTCAAAAAATAAACATATCCCAATAAAGTATCATTTCCTCCGAGAACAAGTGGCTCAGAAGATAGTAAAACTAGAGTATGTACCAAAAAAATAACAAACAATAGATATATTTACCAAACCACTTGCTAGAGAACCATTTGCATATTAGAGAGATAGACTAGGGGTAGTATCTGTAGATGCTACTCTCTAATATGAAGAGAAAGCACAGTTTCAGGGGGAGAACAAAAATGAAAATATCATTCCAGGGAGAGATCAGCTAGCAAGGGAAGCATGAACCAAGTCCTCAGGATCAAAATACATCCAGCATAAAAGAATCAATGAAAAAGGCTAAAGGGTTAGTATTTTAGATCTAATCCAAAGTTTGTAGCAGTAGCGTACAAAGTCAGAAAACTTCAGAGAGAGGAAATGCACGAAATGTTGAAAAAGGATAAAAACACAAGATCAAAGAATATAATCTATACTAAGAATTCAAACCCCTTGCCATTGATGTCAAAGGGGGAGGAAGAGCAAGCAACAGGAGAAAGGATCCTAACAGGAAAATAGAGGAAGTGTATTTCCATCAATGCCAAAGGGGGAGACTGTTGGAAATGTTGTCATTGATGACAAAGGAGGCAGCAAAGATAGAGACAGACAAAGGAGGCAGCAAAGAAGAGAACAAAGGAAGCAAAGGAGACAGATGGAAGAAGATTGTCAAAATGTAACAATCAAACAACAGAAGCAGCGAAAGAAGCAACGGCAGAGACAGAGAAAGAAGCAAAATGAAGGCAGAGGCAGAGCCCAGCCGGAAAAAAACGAATACAGAGGAAGAGATGAATAGAGGCAGAGTCATTATCACTGCAGAGGCAGAGGTAGATTCGTGGAGGCAGAGGCAGAGTCGTTATCACAGCAGAGGAAGAGGCTGAGTCATGGAGGCAGAGGCAGCGAATATAGAGGTAGAGATGAAATGGTCAAGCAAGCGAAAGGTTACATAAACCTTATTCCGGGAATCATAACCCAGGTGGAAGCAAAAGATTATATATATGTGCAGCGCGTTACATATATTGTGCTTTATATAAAAATGACCAAGCCTACAATACAAATCATATGTATTATATGCTTGTGCATTCGAAAACCTTATGTAAATGCTTACATATAAACCAAAGGTAATACTCAAGTGGGACCACACATAAAATTCTAAGATTCGCTACCCAGCTGGAGGATACATTAGAACTGAAGCGGAAGCATATCTATATATATATATATATATATATATATATATATATATATATATATATATATATATATATATATATATATATATATATATATATATATATATATATATATATATATATATATGTTACTTTCTTTATATATGTAACACTTTTTAAACAACAACCAAAGTACTACAAGGTGGGACCTCACCAAATCAAGTCTCAGAGAAAGCAAACAGTAACATGTAAACAAGAAGTTGCGATTGCGATTGAAGCCTAGGACCCGATGGGCATATAAACAAGGAATTATATATATTTGAGTTTTGAAGAGTGACCGATTGCATTGGAGAAATCCGGGTGGGAGCATCAGAATTTGAAACTCGGGATGTCAGATGGCATTCAATCGCAATCAAAAGCACAAAATAAGGATAAATACATTAATCGCATCGGAGAAAAACTGTGCAGCAGAACATGTAAACAAATAGTTGCGATTGCGATGAAAGTTCGGACCCGATGGATCAATGAACCATAATTGATATGTATTTAAATTCCGGCCTAATCGCATCGGTGCAGCAGAAGAATAAGGATTTCCTTTGTTAAAGAGCATCGACAGTTAAAAAGGGAAATATAACATAAAAACATTGAAATACCAAAGTATGGTCTGGAGGGACCCTTGCTCATCGCATCGGCGGAAATCAGATGACCAAAGGCACAAGAGGATCTCTGAATGTTGCGATTGCGATTGGAAATTAAAATAAGGCGGAATGTCTTTGTAGTGTGGGCTCCATGTACAGGAAAAGGTTTAATGTATGTTTACACCAAGATTTAAGCTAAAGTTGATGAAAAGAAAAAGGGTAAGGCGGAGAGTATATATGAACCAATATATATATATATATATATATATATATATATATATATATATATATATATATATATATATATATATATATATATATATATATTAGCAGGGGCCATCGCATCGACATGAAAGCAGAGCATTGGAACATACTAATGAAATTTGCGATTGCGATTAATCGCATCGCAACTATCACAAAAGACCTAATCGCAATCGGAAATCTTTGGATGAAGCTCATCGCAATGGAGAATAAGAAAAGATCGGATGGTGGGCCCGAAATGGCATTTTATATGTTAAACAGGCTTTTATTATTATGCCGAGAGCTGAAGTTGTGTTATATATAAAAGGCACTATAGTTACACCACGACAGTGCACATATCAAAATGACATTTTATTATTGTGCCGAGAATCAATGGGCCTGATATAAAAAGCACAGTTACATATATATGATAGATATCCATTACTCTGTGACATTGAATAAGGAAACAAACAGAGCCGAAAGGGACAAAGACATAGTCAAAGAAAAGACAAATGTGCAGCGAGCCAAGAGGCTGAATAACTGAGCTAGAGTTTTCATAGTGATTGAATGTAAATGATTTTGTTTTATATTGTTTGTGATGCAAAGGCAAGTATCCAAAGGAAAAATAAAATGCCACTATAACATTGAAATTTTTACATATTGTTATAATTTTAGAAATGAGTTGGAAAAAGGAATGAGAAGACAGAAGCCAAAGAGTCATGACTGTTCACTCCAAATTCCTTGTGAAATACAAACAGTCATGTGAGGAACTCTATATATAATATCAACTGGATATGCATAAGGAAGATTTAGAGAGAGTAAATACAGAGAATGCAGAGTATAGAAGAGTGAAGCAGAGAAGATTGAGAAAATAAGAGCAGAAAGAGATGCTACAGAAAAGAGCTGATATCTAAGGTAAATCAACAAACATTCCATTTGATAAATTGAGGAAGTTGGGGCTTCCCTATCAAGTTGTAGCTTGATAGCTGTCAGTTGTAGCTGACTAAGGTTGGAGCCTCCTGTAGGTTGGTGCCTACAGAAAAACAGTGGTGAGAGGGAGTTGGAGCTTGCCCTTGCATCACAACAATAATAAGATGTGGTTTTCTCCCATTATGGGTTTCCACTTATATCTGGTGTCTCTGTGCATGATGTTTATGTGTTGATCTGATTTATATCATCTGCTTAATACCTGCTACTCTCATATTAAGTCTACTGTTATATTATATTAATACTTGCTGCTCACATTCTAATATTACTCACATATTAAGTTGGACATGAAATGAAGGTGTAAATAAGTTTTAATGAAAAGCTTTAAAAGTCCATGAATGTGTTAAACTGATTCACCCCCCCCCCCCGTCTCTCAGTTTAACTAAGGGTTCAACAGCATGTAGGGTAAGTTGCAAGAAGAGGGAAAAAATTGTTGAATGAAGCATATACTGAAGGTAGGGGCCAGAAAGGGAATGGAAATAATATCAAACCACAAGGAAAGAGAATTTTATTCATGTTACTCTTTCACTAAGTAAAAATGGAGCAACAATTTATTCTATTCCCTGCATGTATACTACTATATGAGTAGATTTAAAGGCTTATGTCGACTTAACCAACTTTTCAATCAAATCGCAGTCAGCATCAAGATCAACAAGAAGCATATAAGTGATTTGGACACAATGGAATAATAGATTACCCTGTTCCCAGAGTCCATCCTAGAAGATCAAATTCATGATGATGTAGAACTGGACAACAACCAACCTTTGATGCAGAAATTTTATTAAAATAATTCCACCCAACAAGTGGATGATATTTGCAGCCCAAATTTTCAAAAATAAATTCTCAACACCATGCTTCAAGAATATCATCAATTGTGGGCAGTAAATAGTGGTAGCAATGTTGATATTTCAGCCTTATATCAAGCCCAAATATTACAAATCTTATGAGGAAAATGGTTGAAAGTGATGATTTCACATCCCAATTTGCAATTTGCAGCCCCTTATGTGAAGAATAAATTAACATTTTTAGCCATATGGAAAGTGATGGGGTAAGGGAAGTGATCCAAAAGAGAAATAGATAATAACATATTGGTGCTACAAAGACATTTATTTCATATCTGCAATATCATGCCGGTGAGATGGAATTTTCATATATGCGTAGCATCTATATCAAGCCACTTCAAGAATATATGGATAAATCTTATAGTAGCTCCATTCTATTTGCATAATACATTATGATTGTGCATATGCCTAAATGTATTTTTAGTTTGGTGGTCACATATGTTTCAGCATACAGGCAACATATTTTCAATGTCTTTGTTTTACATAATGATCAAGGAAGAATGAAGAAGGTAGTGGATTGATGCCTTACTGCAGTGGCGACACTAGATCTTTGATTCCACCTAGTCACTTCAAGCATGCTAGAGTAGGGTAGGAAATGAATATGTTCCCTTGGACAATAGTAGCTACATTTTATTTTGTCTCAGTTGTTTCTCATGTATACTGATGAGATTTTTGGGTTCTCACATCTTTTGAGGTGGAGAATGTGTCCTATAGTTGCAGCCAACTATTACCCCTTCTTCCAACAGGGGTACCTATAGTTAAATTTCACTTTGATTCAACATGGTAGATTGCAGACAAGAATATTTTTTGGCTATTCTTATGGATACAATACACAAGGTTCCTAGGTCAAAATTCACAACGGCTCATTTTGTTCAACGTCATGTATACTTGACATACCCTGTCGAAATTTTGGCAAAATAATATTTTTTCAAGGAATATTCAGCAAGATAAGGGGACCATGGGTAGAGTAATGCATGACCAAAATGTGGAAAGGTACATTTATGTTGCATGTGATATGTTTCATGTTGCATGTTATGCATAGAGACTCCTATCACACATACCAACCTCTTAGAGCCTAAAAATTCCCTATCAAAGTAATGAATGAAAAAAATGTGGCAAAGTACATTTATGTTTCATGTGAGATTTTTTATGTTACATGTCATGCATGGAGACTCCTATCACACATTCCAACCTCATGGAGCCTAAAAAGACCAAAACATTGGAGATCTAGGTCCCATGGAACTAGAAAATTACAACTTCCAACTCACATGTGTGATTTATTCAAGTAGGCCTACAAATAATTCCCTATCTCCCAAATGGGCATATGATAGCTCATTGGAATCCTCTCTTGATATGGCCCACATTCTTTAAGAAAAACATTGAAAAAATATTCTAGGGTGTTTTCTCCACAAGGCATTTCTTGGGACTCGACATTTCACATGCCAACTCACACATGTACGTCAAGGAAGGCTCCACTAAGTAACTCTTGGGGATCCAAAGGGATGTTGAAATCCATTATTAGGAACTTGAGCCCTTTTATAGAATATTTCAGCTTAAATCAAGTGAAATGTGTGATAATTGTACCATTTCGAGCATGAATAAAAAAAACATTGGTCATTATTTTCAAGAAATAATAACTTATGGAAACTATCTTAGCTATATAGATGAATCAATCCACCTTTTTGAAGGGATCTAGTATTTTTCATTGTACATGTGGTTTTTACCACCTTGTTTCATTAATTTTAGTTTCTATAAGTACACTATATATGGAATTTCTTTTCTAGATCTAACAAAACTTCATAATATTATTTTGATGTAAAGGAAGTTCCTTACCTCCTCTATATAAAGGAAGGACTTCCCCATTTGTGATTGATGGTTGGGAAGTGGAAGTATTCCTCCTTGGGGATTAATGAAAAGTTTCTTGACATTATTGGTGTCGTTGATTTATTATGTGATGTATGTTTTTACTTAGAAATGTTTTCTTTTTGGTTCCTTCCACGGTAGTTTAAAGGGTTTAAACTTGTGAGTGATTCAAGATCAACACAAGGCTTAGTATGAGGAATCCATTAAGGGGAAAGAAATCACGTGGAACGATAAATCAAGGCACTAGACCTAATCTCATATTTTTTTAGTGTGACGTAATAGTAATCATCAAGCCTCTTTGCTAGGAATACCTTTGAGGGCATTCCCTTAGTAAATAATTTGTTTGTTTAATGGAATATTTTGTCCTTGGGCTGGGGTTAATCCTATTGAGCAATCTTCTCTAGGGCATTTTTGACATTGGAATTTACTATTTTACCCTCATTGGTTGAGAGAATATTCATCTTTAGATTCCAAAGAAACACAAATTTTATTATATCAAGATTCCACAAAAAAATATTGAAAAATAATACATTCCAAGATGCCAATGAAAATTAGAAAATCATACATTACATTGATCATTCCTGAAAATAATAGTGAACAACATCTAATAGTACTCCAATGTATTTTTCTTTTAAATAAGGTAGCTCTTCCAAACCAATGTTATGAAAATGAGCCAATGCATACCAATGCAAATTGATAATGTTGAAAAATCCTCCAATTCTAAAGAAAAATGAACTCAGGCTAATTTGGGACTACCACATATTACCCTTCGTTTTAACAAGGGTACTGATAACCATTTTATTTTTGGCAAAACTATTCCAAAACTAGAGAATACAAGTCAAAAGATGGGTTGGTCATGTAATGGTTATGTATAATGGTATCCTAGGCCTATTGTGGCAAGTCATGCCCCATCCTTTGTCTCCACTCTTAAGTCCTTTCATCCTATAGATAGGATTGCAAGCCTTAGGATGGAGCTACTTGGGCACTATGTACGGTCAGTCCAACCCATGTTTTGAATGAAAATATGTATTTTCCACATGGTCATGTGTCACAAAGTCTCTTGCATTTCATTGGCCATGGATCAATACTCATTTTACAATTATTTACATAGAAATCTCAATTATTTACATAGGTGATATGAATTTTTGTTTCAGTACCCTGGAAAAACGAGGTGATGTGTTAAGTTGCGGATAATAGAGAGGAGGTCGAGTATGGGTGAAAGTACGACGAATTCGTGAGTCATGTACAGGAGACTAAGGAGACTTTCAACCTGGAGATGCTCATCTTCATATTGAAGATGGAGATTTGAGTGGACCAAACTATATGGAGTGAGGGTGGCAACAGCTCCAAAAAAAAAAACAAACGTCGACAACATATGATCGATTAATGATGTGGAGATGAAGTATTTTGCAAGTCAAGTCAATGTTGTTTTGTGCTTTATTTATATCTCTACATTTTAATACACTTCTTCGGTAATCCATCATTCCAACGTATTCGACAATCTTTCGTTTTAATATTTGCGAAAGGCAAGTCATTTTCACACACTTCCAAATCCATCATTCCAACGTATCGACAATCTTTCGTTTTAATATGTGCGAAAGGCAACTGAAATCAGAAGTCCCGTTTTCCAAGAGATTTCGTGCATTCAAAATTACATGGAAAGTAGGAGCAGTTGAAAGGTCAAAGTATTATAATGTCCATTATACGATTACGCCTTAATAATGTGCACTTGCAAGCCTGCCAACACAATCTTGATTTTTCATTTGGCGCGGTCAATCGAGGAGATTTATCTTTGGCGCGGTCCATCGAGGAGATTTAAACTGTGATATTTTCTTAATCTATAAACATAATATTTTATTTGAAAAATATATGATATTGTTTTATTTATATTAAAACATCATATCATTTTTTATAATAATGTTTAAACTGTGATATTTTTTTAATATAATGTTGAAATTTTTTATCCTAAAATATTATTATACAATTAAAAATAAACTATTGAAAATAATATGTATATATTTTAATAATAATATAATTATGAAGTACCTCGGCTGCGGGGGTTTAATAGACACAAGGGAACGTGGCACATAGGCCACTTCCCAATGAATATGGCCGGTGCAGCCCATATGGCTCCCGGTACTACCATTAAACACTGCATTTACTCCCCGCATTGCGTGAGAGCTCATCTCCTCGATCAGCCCATTCGGCTCTGGGTTATGGTGGACATGGCGGTCATTCTGGGTGCAAATTGTATTTGTGAAGGTCTGAATGGTGGGATGGACGGTCCAGGCTCGCCTATACCTCGGCAAGCGATTTGTTCTTCTGCAAATACTGAGGCCAGCCTCAAGACGACTACCGGGAAACGAAGCTCGTTAGGAGCTTGCATTGAGCTAGCCCCCAACTGGCATTTTTCCCACAGCCCTTGGTGTAATCAGTCCGTCTTCAATCCTGCTTCTTCTGCTCTGTCCGGCAACTTCGCCCCTTCCTCTGCAGTTTCGCCCAGCGCTCCTTGTCGCTTTGATTCTGGTTCTCATTCTCAATCCAGCGCAACCCAGAACTCTCTCTGTTTGCCGTGCCCTGCTCAGTTTGGCTCAAATACAACCACCATTCCTCGCCTCCGCGAACGCATGAGAAGTCGACGGAGCTCTGGTCGTGGGCGGCTCAACCAACAGCGCCCGCCTCCTGTTCATGCTCCGGCGTCTGAGGTTGATACTGGGTTTGCACCTGCTGCTGCTCCACGCTCTCTTCGGCCATCCATCCGTCAAACCTCTCAGCGTGCTGAGTTAAGGTTCGACTGTACCTCCTGTAATGCTATTCTCACTGCTGCTATTATGGTCACGCTTCGGGAAGAAGTTCCGAATTTTGGCCTGCCCAGTTCGTCGAACATGCCTGCTCCTCCTCCTGTTAACCCTGCCTCCTCGACCCCTCGGCACGAGACCAGCATGGAGATAGAACGTGAAGATGGTGGACACGCTCTCAGTGAAGAACCGGCGGACAGAGGCGAGCTGTTCTCCTGCAGAGTCATTGATGAATCGCCCTCTCCCACTCATGAATAGCAGCTGCTTTGTTTTTCAGGTTTCTCCGTTCTGCTCTCGTGGAAATCATATGTTTTTCAGTTTTATTGCTTGGTTATACAGGCAATGTATTCTCTTCAGACATAGTGTTTTTTTGATTACTACAAACTTAAAACCGGTTTCCCATTGGGCGGTTCAGAAGTTATGGTTTAAAGGACTGGTTTCCCGTCTCGGGCAGTCCAGACTTTGCATGATTTGCTTGACTATCAAGCCCAACGTGCAGGCTTCCACAGCTAACGTTGGTGCAGTTTTGTACTATAGCCTTTATACATAATAGAAATTAGTCTCACTTAGAAAAAAAAAAATATAATTATGAAGTATAATTAGTAACCTTTTATTTTATTATTAAAATATGAATTGTGATTTTTTATATATTATTTTTTTTTGGTTGAGATTGATTTAACTAAGTCCTTTGTTCTAGCTGAGCATGCAGAGAAGACGAAGCATCACATATGTATGGAAGATGCTAGAGTCCTTGCTAGGGTTGATCATTTCCATCATCGTAAATTTAGGGAGGCGATTGAGATTGAGAAGAGGTCCCACACATTGAATAGGGATGACGGATGAAGGTCAACAGTTGTTGGATCCCTTCTCTTCACTCTCTATAGTGGTCGTTCCTCTTTTTTTTTTTTTTAATATTTACGATTATGTTTCCTTATATTCTATTTTTATTTTTACTTTTATTTATTTATTTATTTTTATTTTTATTTTTTATTTATTTATTTTTAATTAATTAATTTATTTATTTTATTTATTTTTTATTTTTTATTTCTGGTTATTTATTTTATTTTATTTTATTTCATATATTTTATTTATTTAGTTATTTTATTTTACATTATATATATTTTATTTTTATTATTATTATTGACTTTTGACTTTTTGACCTTTTTGGATTTAATTCTTGTTTTATTTTCATTTTTATTTCTTGGGGGTAGTTGCTTATTAGTTTTTATTTGTGGTTCTATATTTTTATTTTTTGACTTGGTCCTTATATAAATTTTCTGGGTTAATTCATAGCTTTTAAGGTTGAGGGATTTGTATTTTTTGATTTATTTTATACTTTTATTTATTTTTATTTTATTTCTGAACGTTTTTATTTTATTTTTGAACGTTTTTTAACATTTTTAATTGTCTTCAGGTTTTTGACCGTTGCTTCTCTCTTCCTGGTATATAAATGGATAGTCTAATCAGCCAATCTTCATTTTTCATTATCCTGATGATGAACTACAGTTGGTAGTTCGAAACGCGTCGGTTCCAAAATTTCTCATGTGATTTCCCGGAAGATTTAGAATAAAATGTTATGGATCACAGAAGCTTGCACTCTCAAACTCTTGCCCTATTGACACTACTACACGACCCTGAGACCTAAAGAGAATTGAACCGTCTTCTAGGAAGCCCATAAATAGGTTGGAGTGGAGGCTTTGACAGAAATAGGTTACCCATCAAAGCTAGTATTATATATATATCTATATATATATATATATATATATATATATATATATATATATTCAAGATAAAGAAATATATGTTAATTTTAGTTATAAATAATAAAAATTATTAATATCATTGTTATTTATTTTTTAATATTAATATTATAATATAATCAATAAATATTTTAAGAAATTATTTTTTTTATAATTTTGTAAAATTATAAATTTATAATTAATTTTTTTATAAATAAAGAAACAGATCAATCTTTCCCGTTGAATCCCATGTTAAAGTCATCTAACGTAGCTTTAGAAAAGGTATTTTCTCACCGTACAAGTCATACTCATTAATTAGTCGCCTTCATAATCTCTCCCACAAGTAGCACAGCAGGCAGCGGCAAAAATGTTACGAAGGCTCACCACAGGCATGGTGATTATGACAAAAAAGTACATGTCCGGGTGCTTCACGCAAGATTCGTGGCGGTGAGGCACAGGCGAAGCTTATTTCCACTGCTATCGGCCCATTAATGCGGTGGCAGATATGCTGCCAACCGTTAGATTTAAACAATTTTAAATCTAACGGTTGGCAGCGTATCTGCCACCGCATTAATGGGTCGATAGCAATGGAAATATTGGTTGCCGTGAGGCACATGGTAAGGTTCATCTAATGGCATAGTCTATAACTTATACGTTTTGGAGGGTCCATTTACGTGGGAGAGTGATGGGAATCAATGTGGTTATCGGATTGATGGTTTTTCCGGGAACGTTCATAGCTGGGAAGATATTTTGAATGAGACATATTCACGATTGAACAGTTAATGGAGGAAATTTCAACCAAAACATTTTCGGTCAATGTTCGATGCGACCATTTCAAATTTTCCATGCTCAAATTCATGTAGTCTATGATGGTGCAAGTGAATTTCCTATCTCATATTGATATTCCACTTTGATCTATTTTGTATAATAGTATTCGGTCTATGGAGGGAGAGGAGGAGGCAACGATAGATAGGTAGAGTGGAGAAAGAAAGTGTATCTTTTGGGGTTGATATAAAGAAACAGAGGGAGATAGAGATATAGAAGGAAGGTGAAAATAAATAAGAGATAGATGGAGACAAGGAGGGAGGGACAAAGAGATTGATAGATATGGAGTCAAAGAGAGAGTTTTTTTTGAAGGGTGTGATAAAGAGACAAAAAAGGATAGATGGAGGGAAACATAAATATAGATAGAGGGGGGAGAGAGGGAAGATTATTTCTTGCACTGGATGCATCTATTTCAGTGTAGATGGTGATTCCTAATCTTATTTGATTGCTTGCACTAGATACATTCATTTTAGTGTAGATGTTGATTGATAATGATATTTTCTTACTTGCACTAGATGAATTTATTTCAATGTAAATGATTTATAATCCTATTTGATTTCTTGCACTAAATGAGTTGATTTCAGTCTAGATGATTTCTAATCCTATTTGATTGCTTGAACTAAATGCATTCAGTGTAGATGGTGATTTCTAATCCTATTATACTGTTTGCACTAGATGCATTGATTTCACTGTAGATGTTGGTTTTGAATCATATTTTCCTACTTTCACTAGATACATTGTTTTGAGTGTACATATTCATTTCTAATCCTATTTGATTACTTACATTAGATTCATTGATTTCAGTGTAGATGTTGTTTTCTATTGATTTCCTACATTAGATGCATTGATTTCAGTGTAAGCACAAAAAATTATTGACAATGTACATTGACTTTTGGGTTATAATAATTAAACCTACTAATATTGGATAACAAAGAAAAAGTATGATGTTTACTACAATAGCTCGAGCTACATATTTAAATGGTTTATGATTGCAACTTTCATTTTCATATAATCCATATGAAAAGATGACAAAACTAACAAGGGAAACAATAAGAATAGTACAAGAAATGAGATTGATCACAATGAAGACTAATTGTAATTAACTACATTTTTACTATTCACATTTTCTATCATTCAATATTATTACATTGTTACTTTGCATTCAAAATTTTTATTTCCTCATTTTTCATCATTAAATGTATTTTCCAATATTTATCATCTCAACAAAGTGAGGTAATTATGAAAATTTAAAATTAAAATTAGTCGATAACTCTCATACATATTTAACATATTTAAGATGGTTATATTAATATTAGATGTATTGAAATATTATTGATAAAATAAATCATGTGGTCCTGATATTATCGATAGATTTTCCTTCGCCGCACACGATTGAAACCAGCCTAGATCCATTTTAACTCCAGATCTATCAAGGGCCGAGGGATCAAATCCATCGAGGTGCAAACCTTTCCGCAAGTTTTGCACTCAAAAAATAGATTTGCACCACTAAATATTTGATCCCTCTCTACGCTTGACACATCCAGAGTTAAGATGAATCTAGACTAGTTTTCTGATAATATAAAAATACATTATCAATCAATATTACGATTTATCAATATAATAACTTATACCCTGAAAATAAGGATCCTTACAACATATTTGACAAGTCTCAATTAAGCAATGAAATGCAGAGTCGATGCCCACTAATCAAATTGTACATCTTAAGTGCTCTTGGTCGTACCTGTGTTACCATGGTTTCTCTCCTGCATAAGAGAAGCAACGAGTCCGGTCGGAAAAAGGTTGCAACGATCTAATACTTAATTCGATAACCAAAACAAATCCAAAGTTATTTTTTAAATCCGCTTAAAAAATAAACACATTTACGAGTATAATTAAAGTAGTTCCTCTCACCACTATTGATTTACTTCTTAATTTGTTTCTCCTATGTCATTATAATACAAAGCACAACTAATTGCAACTTTTAGAGATGCAGGATAAAACGTAAAGAAACCGCTCATACCTCACCACTTCTAACAAATTAAAAAATTAATTTAGGCAACGATCTTTATTTTTTATTACCTCCTCCATTTTTTCCACTGCCTCTCATAAAACCTATGGAAAAAATGATCATTCATAATTTGAAGAATAAAAATTTCTTCATAATTTTTATCCACTTATACAATTATGAAATAATATAAAACACAACTAATTTCAACTTTTTCCACACATACACTCATGAAAGTAATATAGAACACAACTAATTTCAACTTTTTCCTATAGATGGAGAAAGGAGAATAAAAGGTAAAAAAAAACACTCATACCCCACCGCTCTTAACAAATAGAAACGAATAATTACATCAATTATCTCTATTTTGTATTACTATAATTCTAAATAATTCATATTTTTTTTCACATAAGTAAAACCTTTCCAAACATTATTTAACATGATAAGGTAGTTTTGACAAAAACACATTTTTCTTGAGTAATCACTATATAATTTAACATAAGTGAAATATTATTTATACCATTTTACAAAGCTAACTTTGTTCTCCTCAACTCTAAATCACCGCAGAAACCCTTGTTAGATGGTGCATGCGAAGGGGGCTCTTCCTCATCCCCCTCCCCCCATCTCAGCAAAAGAAGAGCTTGGGGTCTTCCACGTTGTGGTGGCTTCATCGTTTAAGTGTCAGAAACCTATTGACCACCATTCAAAATTTGTAAAAGAAATGAGGAAGTATGAGATATATCGTTTCTCATTGGGACCACACGAACCACATTGCCTTACTCTAGACATGCATTGATCTAGGCATGTGGCCCTCATCGAGATCGATTGAAAGATGCACATGAATACATGTAGCATCAACATGAAAGATAACATTGCAATATTTGCTATAGAAAATGGATTTTTGGCATCTCTTTTCGAGCTTAGAGAGGACAAATTTATTTTCTAGGGTCATGGGGATGTATCAGAACAAGTGTACTTAACGCAGATGAGGATGTTCCAACTATTATCTCAGTTTTGGTGAAGTTTCTTTGCCTCTCGTTGTCATTCTTGAGTGATGATTGTCGTAGGGAAATTGGAAATGGGTTAAGCCAATATATTGATAAATATGAGCAAAGGGATTCATATTTTTCCTATGAAAATATTTTTATGGCGGTGGATCTCGAAAAAGGGATTCGAGAATATGTAAATTTAACCCGAGGGAATGGAAGCACAAGCATAATTTCGATTACGAACAAATTCCTCTCAAGTGTCGGAAATACAATGAGTACGGTCATTTTCTCATGACTATTCAAATATACCTCCCAATAGTTTCAAGTATATCCCCCTGAAGATGAAGAGAAATGGGAGACTCAATGTAGGAAAGGTAACACGGGTTCCCCAGGTAGACCTAAATATCAGAAAAGAGAAGGAAATGACATGAAGACAAACTCATCTAATACATTTAATGTGTTGGATAACATGAAGGAACTGACCAAGGATGATATAAGTCAGGAAGAAGACAAATACAATTGGGAAAAGTGAGGATGAAACAGAATATTCTGAGGAGGGAGAAATGAACAAGAATACTCATCCAAAGAAAGAAACGGTGGTAATAACAACCTCTCAAGGAAAGGAACCATTTCCAAATCCGAAAACACCCCTCCACTAGTAAAGACATTCCAACATGGGGAAGGAAATGGGGGTGGGTGGGGCGCTCAGGAGGCATATAGCTCAAAACCTTATATGGAAAGATGAGGGAAGCAACCATGAGACTAAGACTTGTCAAATGAGCGGAAGGTTGAAAAAACAAACCGTAATGGAAGAGGAATTTGAACAAATTTATAAGAAATGGGGAAATAAGCATATAATTTTAGAGATTTTAAAAACAAACAAATTAAAATTAAGAGTGGAAATGATTGAGGGTTTCCTCAAACCCCCATTTTAAAATGATTATATCATCTTGGAATATTAGGGGTTTTGGGAGCCCTGCTAATTCCCTCGCTGCAAAAGACATGTTGAAAAAGAGAATCTCCTTGGATTCTTTTTCTTCAACAAAAGAAAATGGAGGAACAGGATGTCCGTAAGAAAATTGGATCCTTGTGGAAAGAATGTGAGGGAGTTTTCCAGCGAGTTATTAGTGTTTGTGGAGGTCTTCACATTTTTTTGGTCCCCTTCTCATTTATCTACGTGTAAAAACTATCAAAATATTGTTTAACATGATAAGGTAATTTTGACAAGGGAAAATATTTCTTTTGTAATCACTATATAAATTCATACAAGACTAATATATTATTTATACCGTTTTACAAAGGGAACTTCGATAATTTATTTAGAAAATAAATTTTAACTATATGTAAACAATATAGAGTTCAAATATCTACTTTAAGTAATAAGAAGAACTAGTGCACTATTGTTGTTCTCCTCTCTGAATCACCGTAGAAACCTAGTTTAGATGGCGCCTACAGAGGGAACCCCTCCTCATCCCCCTCCGTCCATCTCACCAGAAGAAGAGACTCAGGTCTTCCACAATGTTGTGGCTTCCCTGTTAAAGCATCAAAAATATGTTAACCATCATTCAAAATTTGTAAAATGAAATGAGGAAGTGCAAGATATAATGCTCCTCATTGGGACCACGTGAACCACATTTCTTACTATTGGCGTGCATTGATCCAGGCCTATGGCCCTCATCGAGATCGATTGAAACATTGATCAAGAATACATGGAGGGCCATAATGAAAGGTAACATTATAATATTTGATATAGGAAATGGATTTTTCACATTTTGTTTCAAGCTTAGAGAGGTTAGGGATGTGATTTTCCACAATGGCCCTTATTTTCTAGGGTCATGTGGGATGTATCTGAATAAGTGGACTTCTAAATTTAACCTGGATGAGGATGTTCCAACAACTATTTCAGTTTGGGTGAAATTTCCTTGCCTCCCATTTTCACACTCGAGTGATGAATATCTTAGGAAAATTGGAAATGGGTTAAGTAAATATATTGATAATGCTGAGCCAAGGGGATCATAGTTTGTCTGTGCAAATATTTGTGTGGGGGTGGATATGGAAAAATGGATTCTGTAAGAAGTAAAATTAGCCACGAGGGAATGGAAGCATAGGCATAATTTGGATTACTAGAAAATTCCTCTCAAGTGCTGACAATCCTATGAATACTTCATTTTTCTCATGACTATTTGAATATAACTACTCCCAATGGAATGAATTTTATGGATAATTGAGCATAGATTAGAATATTAACAAAGGGCTACTATAGAATTTTATCTTGAATCATTGAAGGAAACCTGTGGAGACAGAATTGTGCCTAAGAGAAAAATTATTTTATATGTGAATTTTGATACGAATATGGACACCTGTCACTCTCATCATCGCATCAAAGATTCATGGGAATAAGACTAGCATCCAAATAAAAAGGGAAAGACAAGGTTTCTACCTACTTGAGGTGAGCAGAAAATAACACTATTGGGAAAAATAAATAAAGGGGCCATGAAAAGAAAAAACTAGACTTTAAACATGTCAATCAAAGTGGTGAGCAACATGTGGGTTAAGTTGTAAGAAGAGGAAAAAAATTGTTGAATGAAGCACATACTGAAGATAGGGGCCAGAAAGGGAATGGCGATAATATCAAACCACAAGGAAAGAGAATTTTATTCATGTTACTCTTTCACTAAGTAAAAATGGAGCAACAATTTATTCTATTCCCTGCATGTATACTACTATATGAGTAGATTTAAAGGCTTATGTTGGCTTAAACAACTTTTCAATCAAATCACAGTCAGCATCAAGATAAACAAGAAGAATCTAAGTGATTTGGACACAATGGAATAATAGATTACCCCTTTCCCAGAGTCCATCCTAGAAGATCAAATTCATGGTGATGTAGAACTGGACAACAACCAACCATTGATGCAGAAATTTTATTACAATAATTCCACCCAACAAGTGGATGATATTTGTAGCCCAAATTTTCAAAAAGAAATTCTCAACACCATGCTTCAAGAATATCATCAGTTGTGGGCAGTAAATAGTGATAGAAATGTTGATATTTAAGCCTTCTAGCAAGCCCAAATATTAAAAATCTTATGAGGAGAATGGTTGAAAGTGACGATTTCACATCTCAATTTGCAATTTGCAGCCCCTTATGTGAAGAAGAAATTTACATTTTTAGGCATATGGAAAGTGATGGGGTGAGGGAAGTGGTCCAAAAGAGAAATAGATAAGAGCATATTGGTGCTACAAAGACATTTATTTCATATCTGCAATATCATGCAGGTGAGATGGAATTTTCATATATGGGTAGCAGCAATATCAAGCCACTTCAAGAATATATGGATAAATCTTATAGTAGCTCCATTCTATTTGCAGAATACATTATGATTGTGCATATGCCCAGATGTATTTTTAGTTTGGTAGTCACATATATTTCAGCATACAGGCAACATATTTTCAATGTCTTTGTTTTACATAATGATCAAGGACAAATGAAGAAGGTAGTGGATTGATGCCTTGCTGAAGTGGCTACACTGGATCTTTGATTCCACCTAGTCACTTCAAGCATGCTAGAGTAGGGTAGGAAATGAATATGTTCACTTGGAAAATAGTAGAAACATTTTATTTTGTCTGGTTTGTTTCTCATGTATACTGATAATATTTTGGGGTTCTCACATCTTTTGAGGTGGAGAATGTGTCCCGCAGTTGCAGCCAACTATTACCCCTTCTTCCAACAGGGGTACCTATAGTTAAATTTCACTTTGATTCAACATGGCAGATTTTAGACAAGAATATTTTTGGCTATTCTTATGGATACCAATGCACAAGGTTCCCAGGTCAAAATTCAAAAGGGCTCAGTTTGTTCAACGTCATGTATAATTGACATACCCTGTTGAAATTTTGGCAAAATAATATTTTTTTCAAGGAAAATTCAGCAAGATAAGGCGAACATGGGCAGAGTAATGCATGAAAAAAACATGGAAAGGTACATTTATGTTGCATGTGATATGTTTCATGTTGCATGTCATGCATAGAGACTCCTATCACACATGCCAACCTCTTAGAGCCTAAAAATTCCCTATCAAAGTAATGCATGAAAAAAATGTGGCAAAGTACATTTATGTTGCATGTGTGATTTTTCATGTTACATGTCATGCATTGAGACTCCTATCACACATTCCAACCTCATGGAGACTAAAAAGACCAAAACATTGGAGATCTAGGTCCCATGGAACCATAAAATTACAACTTCCTACTCACATGTGTGATTTATTCAAGTAGGCCTACAAATAATTCACTATCTCCCAAATGGGCATGTGATAGGTCATTGGAATCCTCTCCTGATATGGCCCACATTCTTTAAGAAAAACATTGGAAAAATATTCCAGGGTGTTTTCTCCACAAGGAATTTCTTGGGACTCGACATTTCACATGCCAACTCACACGTGTACGTCAAGGAAGGTTCCACTAAGTAACTCTTGGAGATCCAAAGGGATGTTGAACTCCAATATTAGGAACTTGAGCCCTTTTATAGAATATTTCAGCTTAAATCAAGTGAAATGTGTGATAGTTGGACCATTTCGAGCATGAATCAAAAACAAATTGGTCATTATTTTCAAGAAATAATAACTTATGGACCCTATCTTAGCTATATAGATGAATTGATCCACCTTTTTGAAGGGGTCTAGTATTTTTCATAGTACATGTGGTTTTTACCACCTTATTTTATTAATTTTATTTTATATCAGTACACTATATATGGAATTTCTTTTCTAGATCTAACAAAACTACGTAATATAATTTTAATGTAAAGGAAGTTCCTTACCTCCTCTATATAAAGGAAGGACTTCCTCATTTGTGATTGATGGTTGGGAAGTGGAAGTATTTCTCCTAGGGGATTAATGAAAAATTTCTTGACATTATTGGTGTCGTTGATTTATTATGTGATGTATGTTTTTACTTAAACATATTTTCTTTTTGGTTCTTTCCACGGTAGTTTAAAGGGTTTAAACTTGTGAGTGATTCAATATCACCACAAGGCTTAGTATGAGGAATCCATTAAGTGGAAAGAAATCACGTGGAAGGATAAATCAAGGCACTAGACCTAATCTCATATTTTTCTAGTGTGACGTAATAGTAATCATCAAGCCTCTTTACTAGGAATACCCTTGGGGGCATTCCCTTAGTAAGTAATTTTTTCTTTTAATGGAATATTTTATCCTTGGGTTGGGGGTAATCCTATTGAGAAATCTTCTCTAGGGCATTTTGACATTAGAATTTACTATTTTACCCTCATTGGTTGAGAGAATATTCATCTTTAGATTCCAAAGAAACAAAAAATTTATTATATCAAGATTCCACAAAAAAATATTGAAAAGTAATACATTCCAAGATGCCAATGCAAATTAGAAAATCATACATTACATTGATCATTCCTGAAAATAATGGTGAACAACATCTAATAGTACTCCAATGTATTTTTCTTTTAAATAAGGTAGCTCTTCCAAACTAATGTTATCAAAATGAGCCAATGCAGACCAATGCAAATTGATAGAGTTGAAAAATCCTCCAATTCCAAAGAAAAATGAACTAAGGCTAATTTGGGACTACCACATATTACCCTTGATTTTAGCAAGGGTACTGATAACCATTTTTTATTTTTGGAAAAACTATTCCAAAACTAGAGAATACAAGTCAAAAGACTTGTTGGCCATGTAATGGTTATGTATAATGGTATCCTAGGCCTATTGTGGCAAGTCATGCCCCATCCTTTTAGTCTCCACTCTTAAGTACTTTCATCCTATATATAGGATTGCAAGCCTTAGGATGGAGCTACTTGGGCACTATGTACGCCCAGTCAAACCCATGTTTTGAATGTACATATGTATTTTCCACATGGTCATGTGTCACAAAGTCTCTTGCATTTCATTGGACATGGATCAATACTAATTTTACAATTATTTACATAGAAATCTCATTTTTCATAGAATTTCATGTTTCTTGAGTTAGTTAACATATCCCAATGAAGAAGGTGGAACATCCAAAAAATCAACAAAGGATCAAAATGTTCAAAATAATGTGTACTCAACATGCCACTTACAAATTGTTCAAAAGTTGAACACATAAAGAAAATATTTTAGTTCAAAGGTGTTCATACACTTTCTTTTTGCATGTGTGGATAAAATGGGGAAAATCAAGGTTCAAACTCCATACTTCACATTGAGGGGAAAATATTACATTAAAATTCAAGTAAATTTTCATCAAGACAAAACCCATGTCTCAGATTCTTCAAATTAGAAAAGGAATTGGAGATCTAGCAAATCACTCATCCATGCAAGGTGAAATCCCAAAACTGAGAATCAAAAATAGTAGTTTGAGAAGTCAAATTAGCCTTTGGGGCCCAAGTGAAAAATTGAATATGGTTAAGAAATCAAGGAAAGCCAAATTATCAACATAAAAAGGCGAGCGACAATGGAGATAAAGCCTCATTAAGAAAGTTGACACTCCTCTACTAGAATTTTCTTCTCCAAGATGCATGCTAGGGTGTTTAAGGTCAACCAAGCTAGATATTGGGCCCTTGGTGGACACAAACAAGCCATCAGAAGCCAAGTGAGCCCTCATGGAAGAAAATTGTACAAGTCTAGCAAATCGAGCCAAGTAAAGTCAAATCCTTCTCATGTAGTCATTATACCTCATACAAGGCAATTGACCCCCTTTGTGGGAAATTATATGAAGAAAAAATTATTTTCTATTTAAGTGACTTAGTCTTGATGTTGCGGATGACAAGTCAAATACCTATTTCTTGGAATAAATTTTCAGCTAACTGTTTCAAGAATTTTTTTATAAGGCTAGCCCCTCCTTAGTTGGGTTTTTCTAAAATATTATCATTTTGACCAAGGAAGGTATGACACTGTTAAGTTGTATAGGGAAACAAATATAAAGCAATTTTGAGGGACTATCCACGGGAGATCTGCTGTACAATTTACAAGAACAATATTTGCGTGGTAAGTGAAACACTCATTCAAGGGCTTGATAAAAAAGGGTATGTATTCATGATCATTTTTCTTTTATTCACTTCTACGTTATATTTTATCATTATTTGATGTGATAAAAAAAATTCAACTTCCTGGAAATAAAAAAATATATACATAGAAATAAAATTGGGTTTTTACCCTATGGGGATTTTAGCCCAATTATAGTGTAATCAATTGTATTATCATTAGTTTTACTCATGTAATCTCAATGATGGGATGTTTTTTTTTATTATATATTCATTTCCCTAGCTTCTCGACCCATAGATCCAACACTTTAAAGTGCCTCTACACTTGTGGGTGGCCCCCAAGGGGTGGTTTAGCTTATTACTTTCCATGTCTTCCTACATTTATCACATATAGAGGTGTATAACAACAAGTTACTTTATCATATACAACCATTTACTAAATTCTATATAAAGCTACTCCTCCCCCAATTAGTAAGGGCTCCTATCACTGAACTTGGTGCTATTTCCAGATTTTGTCTCATGAAGACCTTCAAGACCACTATTTTGGGTGGTAAAACCAGCAACTGATTTGGACAAGGCTTACCCACTTATGATCCAAACCAATCCATTTCAAACTAGGCAACCCATAGAGCACCAAAATGCATAAAAGCCAAAAATAAATAACATAAAAAGGCACCTCTCCCTTAAAGCTTAATCCTTAAAACTCTCAATATTTAATTGGATCTATAATCAAAAAAAATATATCAGAATGTATCGAACCAACGAAAGGATTTAACTCTAGCCTTTGTCATAGTTGGACAATACCTAGCATGGAAGTTGGGTTCAATCCCACATGGCTAAAGTGACATAGATGGAATATTTGGTTGTGGGGATAATATCTTCCTTCCAGAGACACTTATTGTTCAAATTCCAGAGACACTTCAATGAAAAATTAATAAAAATGTTGATGTCAATTGAATGACAATTTAGAGATAGTGATAGGTCTAAGAACAAGATTTAGGACATTAAAAAAAGCAAGGCCCACATTCATTTAAGTGATTCCAATGATGAAATTTCTTGGTCCTATAACACCACAAGAAGACACTATTTAACTAGGTTGGGGTATATTGGAATGAAAAAACTAGAACATACACAAATAAATGGTGGTTCAAGAAGTTGTGGAAAATGAAAGGGCCATTGAAAGGCATTATTTTCTTTTGGCTTGTTCTAAAATGAAGAGTTATAATATAGGAAAAAATTCAATTGAGCAATAAATTTGGGGTTGGCTATTATTAATTTTCTAAGATAAATGCCTTCATGGAAACTTTATTAAAGTTCATTAAAGGCTCTTAGGGCCCTTCCTATAATAGTTTCTTGGTGAATTTAGTTGGACGCAATTCTAGCCTCTTTGAGGAAAACCAATACGATCCATTCAAGGTCTCAGAACAATCCCTAACTTACTCTCCATTTATAAGACTTCTCTATATCTAAATGGTATTTTTATGGTGGGTGAGGTAATCATGAACAACAAAGTTGTGTGGGAATTCTATGATGAACTTGGGGAACGTACTATCTTGAGAGAAGGAGAAAAGAGGGCCTTGGGCTCTAAGTAAAGCTTCTAGAGTTCAAGGAACATGAATTAACCATAACCAGGTAAGGAATTTGAGCTCCTAACTGTCCTAAAAAGTTGAAAATCAGTTCAGGTCAAAAGAAAATATTCCTTGTCTTAGGATGAGATTATGGACAACCATTTTTTTTCATGACAAGAGAAAAATGTCATGGGGGTCAAGATGAAAAAAATATTGCGAGAGAAAAAGGAAATATGGAGAAAATATATAAGCACTTCAGTGGGAGATAAATATTGGATATGTATGCTGAAGTTATTCATCGACAACTCGTATGGCGTGATGTTTCCAGTAATAAGAGGTGACCTATAAACAATGGTTTTTTTCTAACAATAATACAGCTCAAAACTAGGGAGAAATTATATCTAGTGGTTGGTTGGTTGGGAGGAGTGTGGTTTCTCCTATTGTATTTACCAAAAATCAAATAAGTATTATATATGTCATATTTTCGAACGAGTCACTGTAAAATTTAGTGTGGTAAGGTTGAACGGCTGAAGGGAAATCTTGTGGAAAAAAACCCTAGGTCACATAGAGATCTATGTCAAGATATAAATCTCCGAGACATTAAAGACCTTTCAGAAACCCAGAAGCCAAGATTCATGAATTTTATCTTCTCAAAAAAAATATTGTGTGAAAGCTAATTTCTGTACAATAATGAATGGAAGTATCTTCATAAAAATACTTTTGTAACTATATTTATGATGAAATATATCTAAATTATGAGTGCATGCAACATTGAGACTTAAATGGGAAGGTATATAAACAAATAATGATATTGGAAAAATAAATTAGCATTTAAAAAGTAACATACATGCTAAAATAATAAGACAAAATTAGAGCATGAAATATTATTCATTCCAATAGTTTTCTAGTAGCACAACATATAGTAAACTAAATTTATAGACTTTTTGTGAGAAGGAAGCATGTGTATATAGCTTGAATGATAATGGAAATTACTACTAAAGAGTCAAGACCCAAGGTTTAAACATTATCAGAACATTACCTCCTGCAACTTTGAAAATTGTATTTGCATTGATCTATCTCTTATATCTAGCTCAATATCATTATTCTACTTAGGTTTCAGAACAAGAAACAACAACATAAAATAGCATATGAAACACTAGTGAGAAATCCCAACAATGAATTTGACAAAAACATAGCATGGCCTTCAACTATAATTCAAATTTCGTGTGGTCGTAACGATAAGCTCTCATTTCAGCAACTAGATCATTATGACTCTGAAACTACCATTCCCTCTGGAATTTTTTTATTGTTTGCTTGAAGGAGGACACCAAAAATCTCTTTGGACATTCTCTTCACCATGCATGTTCCATATTCAAATGTCAATGAATTGAAAACATCAATTAGTAAAATAAGCCATTACATAATGTAGGAACATATTCAATTATTCCCTTCTACACAACCACAATTCCAATGTGAATGCAATATCACATGAGTTTGACTGAGAAAAAAATATGCACAGAAATTAGGAAAACTCAAATGCGAGAGTTGACCCAAAAACTCGACTGAGCACAGAGTTTAGAAATAAATTGGCCCATTAGAAGGTCAGAAAATTGACACTCAAGAAAAGCAAGTAACCTAAATTAAGCAAAAATTATTTAACTTATTGACCGAAACCCAACTTGATTCTAGGAAAGAGTTTTGACATATTTTGACTTGTATTGTCAACTAGGAGAGAAACTTCAATAGTTATAGCATCATTTTTTCATATATGACATGACATTAAATTCTTAGGGTTACATTGAAATATAAAAAATACAAAGCTAGTGAAGCTAACTATACTAAACGCTAAGCACGAAGGATGAAAAATAACATCTAAACCCCAAATAAGAACAAAATCAATTAAGAGTTTTCAAATCAAGCCTAATCTACTAACATGATTACAAAAAACAGAATCACATTAGGCATAAGATTTCAAACAAAATAGTCATGTATTCATGAACTAGAGACCTATGTTTTTCCTAACCAATCAATGGACGGGAGAGGTGGCTTGATTTACAGGTCAATTATTTTCCCTCCTCAAAAGCCTTAGTCCCAATTTCCCTAAAAAATCTCCATAAAATAACCCAAATAAAAATAATTGTTTGCTACACAGTTAACACCAAATAATATTAACTAAACACTCTACTCCTCAAATTTTATTGAACATTCCACATCGAATCTATGAAAAGTGGATATGCACTTCCAAAATAAGCCCAAAAATTAAAATAATCCCAAATCAATTTTCACATGAATGAATTAAAAACCAATATATTATATGTAATTACCAAGTGAATCGAAAACCTCAAAATCATCCAAAGTAATCACCACAGTGAAAATGAATAAAAAATGCAAGAAGAATTCCAAAAGTAGCACAGTGCAAAAGAGTATCTTATAGGATAGATGGTGTCTAACAACCTTCATCTTCCTAAAATCTGCAATTGGTGGCGGAAATGGTGATTGGAGACATGTTAGGAGATGTGTGAACCTCCATTGTGAGATTTATTATTCCATCGTGTAGACCTACCTAGTAACGACCCTTTTAAAGAAATATGTTGGGTTTTACAATTTATTTAACACCATTCAAAATCCATGGAATCTGTGTGTAAGGTGGCCACAATATATCCATTTAGAAGAGAGATTTAGTTTTACAATTTATTGAATACCAGTCAAAATCCATGGAATCAATAGATAAGGTGGCCACAATAGGTCCATTAAGAAGAGATTTTTGGTTAATGATCATAGCCGAATAAAAGCAGAAACGCTATTTCCATTTTTGCACACTTATGTTTCTGTATGTAAAGCCATTGGAGTATATGTTTCCCTAATTATATGAAGGTTTTCGATCCACCATTGGGGTATATTTTTCCCTAATTACACCGAAGGCATTTTTATTGTGAGGTTCTATGAGATAACATTGTATAGATTCATATGCCGAGACATTATATATCTCCCCTATGTGGTGTTTTAAAAGAAATGCTCTAAAATCAATGCTTACAATAATGGTTTCACAATGACAGTTTCACAAGGTATTTATTTACACCTTCTACCAAAGTTGAGAAGATGGAAGCTGTGATGAAGAAGGAGGTTGATGTACAAAAACTTCACTCATAGATGAAAAAAATGGAAAAAAAATTACAAGGTGTTTCGAAACAAGCACAGGAAAAGGAAGACAAGATTTCAAGGCTATTGATTGAAAATGAGAAACTCAGAAATAGAGATTTGAGGAAGATATCTTCAGAGGCAGAGTTTGATGCACTGTGGGATTGATACCAACAATGACTTGGAGCCCTTAAACGAAAGGTATATGCTTTGATAAAGGAGAGGGATACACTCCAACGAGAAAAAAGTAGTAAAAGTGATGTTGTTGCTCTGTTGTAAGAAAAGTATGAAATTATCAAGAAAATTATGGTTGTTGATGAAGAGCTTTTGAAAACGCAAGCTACAAAATAATCTTAGATGAGAAAGTTACGAGATCAGATTTAGTTTTTAGAAGAATAGAAGCAACAAATGAATTCCAAGTTACAGGTTGAAGAAGCGAAGGTAGACGGTATTAAAAAGGATAAGGTGGTGACAAAAATAAATTTTCAAGAAGTTGTTGAAAGTAGTCAAGGAGAAAGAGCACAAAAGGAATTCTACACAAATGCACTAAATGAAGAAAAAGATACATAGGCACTTGAAGAGCCACGTGCAAATAGCAAAGCTAAAATAGAGCTTGAGTATCATTTACGTGAAGCTAGAGAATGAGAGGAAACACTTATACAAACACTTGAATAATTAATGTAGAATCTTTGCAATACATAGCACCAGGCAGCCTCTAGTCAAGACAAGTTCCAAAGTGAGATTGATCATCCTTAGAAACGTTGCCAGACAAATAAGATGTGATATGAAAAGTTAGTAATGAGAGTACCTCAGTCCACAGACCATTACTGCGGAAAATTGAAGCAATGTAGGAAAGTGCAGCAATGCGAGTTAAATCATGGTCTGGAGTTGAGAAAGCGCTTAATTCATGACTTTAGGTGGCAGAGGCACAACTTGCATTAGTAGAAGAAAGAGAAAGTTACAATAAAAGTGGCGGGTATTTAAACTAATGGAAGTCTCCACTTACCTTCATCATTTGGTAGTAGTAAAAGAACGGTTTCATAAGAATGATGGTCATAGGAAAAAAAATAATTCATCTGAAATTTACATTGTATGCCTACAACAATTCATAGAAATATGTTGCTACAAAGACTGGCCATACTACCCTACACTCTTTTTAAATTTAATAAGAAGCAGATGCACATAAAGAACATGTGGCATATTAAAGATATCGTGGCGAGACTTGTTACCAGTTGGGTGGGGAGGCTTGTTACCAGTGCTAACAAAGGTTGTATTAACACGTTATTTCTACCTTTTAGAGAAAAAAATTAATGTTAACCTATTGTCTAATGCTAATGATGTTGAGTCACTAGAGTGAACTAAAAATACAAGAAGTATAGTAGCCGAGGAAAATTGCAACTATTTGAAAATTAAATTGTGTCTAGGTTGATAGGTTCTTTGCAATTAAATCTTTTAGGTTTGCATGTGGTATGCTTGTAGAGAAATCTGGGCAGGTTTTTTTGTTTGAGAATATGTGAATTTTAATGCTCAACAATTGTTGCCTACAATCTGAAATGTTGTTTATGATAAATTATAACACATTTTCATCCTAATAGAATTGATAAACATACTGTATTTTTTCCTTTCCCATTAAAAAAACTTTGCTTCTTACTAGACACTAATCATGAAAGAAAATGGTTGTTCTTTGATTTCGACTATAATAGCATGCTTATAAGTTTACTACACTTGCCTTCTTATTAAGGTTTGGGAAGTTCCTATCAGGTCTCCAAATGATGGAGGATCAATCATCCATACACCCATCTTCTTTTCGCGGCTTGGGAAGTCCCCATCAGGTCTCAAGATGATGGAGGAAAAATCATCCATGTTTAGTGCACATATTAAAATATCCCTCTAGAATCGATCACAAGCCTAGTGGTGTGATTGATAAGATTATTTCCCTCAATCTCCATAGTGACAACATCACCATTTTTGAATTCGTCCCACACCTGACACTCACTCTTCAATGGATAGATCTCACTAGTGGCCAAAAATTTCTTGAAAAATATCTTGGCATAGTACTCTGCCACAACAACCTTAACTTATGTTTCCCCAAGAGCCATAGGGGCATGCTCTCTGGATGACTCACATCCAAAATTTTCCCCAGCAATGATAATGGAGTATTGGGTTTTAGTTGGTCCATCTTCAATGAATTTTCCATATCTAGCACGAAGTCCAATCATTGCATAACTTCCCAAATTTTTGCATCTTATGGTTTGGAGGGCGCAAGGGTTGAATAATATTCTTGGATGATTTGATCAGTGGCAATATTGCCATCTACCACAAAGCATTTTACATGAAAAATTTCTTGTTTGGCTCTGTGGGTGCATCATAATATTGAGATGCTACTGCTCTTGGGGGATTTGGCATAGAATATGTTGATATTATGTATTTTCGTGGGGTGGAAAAATGGAAGTTTAGGGAATTTTTGTGGAGATAATGCAGTGAGATATGTTGGGTATGAAGCAGAGCTAACTTTGAGCTCATTTTTGTAGAAAAATGCATCAAATTTGTACTTACCGATGAATATCCTATGGTTTTTATAGCCACCATTATCATCTTCTGAGCGAGAATGACAAGAGCTTCCGAGAATAAGAGTTGACAAAAAGTTCTTCGGTTTATCAGATACACATACTCACTTGTTTGAGTAAAATCTCCTGCAGGTGTCAGTGCTCCACCCCTTCGTGGTCCATTTAACTCTGGCATTCCTTTGCACCTTAATGTGCCTACTTATATGAATATTTTCAATCGACCAGTATTTTGTTCGTAAGCATATTAAAATAAATTTATACTTCATTACCATGTATCTTTTAATTTTTTCAAACTAATTCATTCTTGCCATCTTTTAATTATGTTAAGTAAGACTTATTTGCTGCCAAAATTGCAACGTCGAGTGGAATTTGTTTGGTGGGAAATAAGCGTACAATAACATTTATGTGTAGCATATATTTAAATCACCAATTATATAGTTAAACCAACAATATCACATCATTTCTTTGAGTAAAATTATGAAATACCATAGAACAACTCAACATATAATTTATAGGAAAATCACCAAGAGTTAGAATAGAATGCTTAAATGATCACAATAAAAAAAATACACACTGGAAATGTCATATACACATGGATCATACATATTAAATTAAATGCAGTGGCTAAATCAACCTCTTCTTCCAATTAGTGTCCACCTCTTCTTACACTTCGTTTCCTAGATGGACAAGGCAAGGTGTCATCAAACCACTTCCATAATTTTTTTTCCAATAAGAAAAACAAACATTATTTTTGTATTAATATTAATGCAAAGGTATAATTTACATAATCTATCATATACTAAATTTTCTTCACATGTATTATGTGATACTCTAATATTTGCAACATTTAATGTTTCGGAGATATTAAAATCCCCATAGGATTCAAAATAATTTCATAAGAGTCTAGTACTGTTATGTTCATAATGTGTGTTCAAACTATATAAACAAATTGTTATCCATGTTAAAAAATAGTATCCTAATTTCAACGGATATGACACTGAAAATAAAAAATGTAGATATGCATGAAAATTAAAGTATTCTACTAAAGGAAATGTGTCCTCTACTAACTAAGCAACACTTCTGCTTACATGTATTCTTCATAATGTATTTTACCTAGCTTTAAGCCCACTCCCATTTTGTATAATATCTCAGCCTTTGCATTTAATTCACTCTGAATGTGATCAAAGTATATAACCCCAAATATTCTAATCAAACCCATAACTCTAATCATCCATTGATCCAATAAAGAAGTTTTTAAACATTTGAATCACATATCACTTGTATGCTTAGATTGTTGAAGTGACACAATTAAAATGAATAACATAAATGAATAAGTCGTATTATTGTAGTACTTGTTAGGTAGTCATATTTTTGTTACTAGACTAAATTATTAATTTATGTTAGTCATTTTTAGTTGTATTACTTATTATCTAGTCATATATTTTAATCCGAGACTAAATTAGTCAATTTTGTTAGTCATTTCTAGTTGGGTCACTTAAGATTGCTCATTTTTTGGAGTATTTCACTTGGAAAAGCTACAGTGACTAACGTTCTTAGGCACCTAGTCACTAATTTCCCATTTTCTACTAGTGTAAAGTAAACTAGAATTCATCTATTGAGTCAAATTTTAACCCTTTTCCGTACTGAGATAGACTATTTACGAAAAAGAAATACCATAGTCGAACATGGCTAAGAGGTTCTCTTGGGTATTTTTTTCTATGTTTTTGGACTCAAGGGTCTATCTATGAAAAGGAACACATGGAGTTCTCTTTTTCTCCTCTTTTTAAAACTCTCTAAACATGGAAAATATGTCAAATTTTACTTTTGTTGGACTTGTTAAAACATCAAAAAATAATGGACTTGTCGAACATGATGATACCAAGCCACTCTTTCTCAAAGTTTATTAAACATGCTCAGAGGGATTCATCTAAAGGATGAACTTACATATCAAGCATATGTCATCATATTCAAGCTTGTTCAAAAATAAAGAGGTAATAACAAGTATGGTTTGGGAAATTAGGAAAACAGGGTAGTCCATTTTCTAATGGTAGTGAACCACTCCTGAGCATGACACTCTTCCACTTCATCTCCATGATTTTTAGGTTGGTTAATATGCTTGTGTTTCGTTTATCATACTTTTTTTTCAAACGCTCTATTTTCGCTTTTGGTTTGATGCTTCCAACTCCATTCATTGTCATTGACATGTTCAAGAGAATTATTTTAGTTGATATATGCTACAATACACTTAAGCCTTCACTCCATGTCTACTTTTCCTGATCCAGTTTCGTATCATAATCATTTTTTCTAAAATCATGATACTTGTTTCATGTCGTTGATGGGGGATACATCAAGGCCCTCTTGTGATGGGTCACTTCCTATCGACATCAACTCATTATCTAGTAAGTTTACTTGGAAACACCCCTTCAGTACCTTGGTGCTTTCATACATCAATGGGAAGTTTCCTCACTCTCAGAAAGAGGTTTACATCACTGGCCTTCGACTGAAATATTCTGCGTGGTGTTCAACTTCAAATATTTCATTCACACCATACGAATTGTACTATAATACCTTGAGAGCCATTAACATCATCGTGTTGAAAAGTGTAACTAGGTTTGGTCTTCATAATGATTTTTGTAATTATGATTTTATGTAAATGGTGAAAAGAAGAAATACAAAATTATTATTTCAATGCTTCTGTCATGGGTTTAATGAGCAAGGAATTTTATTTAAGTGATCACTCCCATTATGAGCCTTTAGGATTTGTCATCTAGTCATAAAATTCAATTTGAGTTTATGTCATGTAATAAGGACCCTTCTTGGGAAAATTTACATTTTATATGAATCATTTAATAGGTATAAAATTCCCTCCATGATAAATCAAAGCAGCCTACTCTTGAGGCCCCGAAAATCGGTGCAACAACATGAGGGAAACCACCTGGTCGGGTAATTACAAACCATTCCTTTTCCATTTGGAATGGTGGCTTCGACTAGATTTATGGGACCAATTTCCCAGTTTGATAGAGGTCGGGTGAATGGATGTTTTTATCACTATGTGGAACTTGAGAGATGGAAATATTAGCAAGCTTGGAATAAAAAATATATCTATCTACTATTTATCTTAGGATGAAATCTATTCTCTGTGTGATCTACAAAATAACCTTTCAGTGGATGCAAATAAAGATCTTACAGTCACTTAGAGATATGAAAATTGAAATAACTGACTTAATAAAATAGTTAATTAAATCAATTGAATAAATATTATATTGCAAAATTTAAATTCTTTTATTTGATATGTATCAAATGATAATTGTATAACTTGTTCAGAAGTGAGTTAATGTCAAACTGTTTTCAAACATATACATGAAACACAACATCATAAGATAAATAACTATTTCTCCTTTGAAGAAAAAATATAACACATAAGATAAGAGTACCATGTATATGTTCACTCTGCTCATTTGATAAAAAGTACTTGTTCTGACCCTTTCTATTCAGAAAACTTCAAGAGTAAAAAAGTGCAACATCCGTAAAGTCTTCCTTTCAAAATTTCAGGACTCCTTCTTCAAAGACTGGAAGGGGTTTAAATATAAAAATAATAATTCTTAAAATAGTTATTATAATAAAAAGCCGAGGAGGTTTAAAAAAACCCTCCTTAATGTAACTCGAATTAAAACAGATATAGAAATTAAAGGGATAACTTGCTCGAGGATTTTCCTACTATCTCTTTTTCTATTTGTTCCTTCAGCTGAAGGATATTAAGCATCGATTTAACCTCTGGAGATTGACCTGGCCTAATGCGCAATTTTCCAATGAAAAAAACATCGGAAGGTGGGGGAAGAATGTAGGAGGATGTATCTATGAGACAATGGAGCATAAGCCACTGGCTGTGAGGCTTTACTAAACATCTCTAGTATTTCTCCCAATCCAGCTTTTCCAGCTTCATGATATGTTCTTTTTTTACCTTTGAAACTTCTTTCTACTATCTTATCAAGTCTTTCACTAAAGGCAATGCACCGGGAGGTCATCTTTCAATAAGATATGTTACGATGAGATTTTGACCAGTAGTTTCCATAATGTTAGTAGCAACATCCTTTGCCCTACAAATGAATCTTTTTGCATGCTTCAATTGTATATCCCAACCTGTAAATAATATTTCTTTTTTTGAATCCTCGATCCTAGGCAGGTTGGCTGGTCGAACATCAGTAGAATACTTCCAGGTGACAAACTAGGATACCTTATCGTCTATATCATCAAAAATAATACTCATATCTGCAATGCAATTCACAAGTGAATCACTCTTTTCACAAAACTCATTGAGAATACTTGATAATTTCTGACAGAAAACAACCTACTATTGTTCCAATAAAGTGTTTAGTTCTAAGACTTCTTTTCTGAATTCATAAATTTTTTGGGTATCTTTTACTTGCTCAATAGAGAGCTGCAATTGGTGAATTAGAGTCTCCTTGGAATTAATATCATTTTGATGCTGAAATTTTATTTCATATGTATCAAATGATAATATTATAACTTTTTCGGAAGTGATTTAATGTCAAGCTGTATTCAAACATATACATGAAACACAACATCATAAGATAAATAACTATTTCTCCTTTGAAGAAAAAATATAACACATATGATAAGAGTACCATGTATATGTTCACTCTGCTCATTTTATATAAAGTACTTGGTCTGGTCTTTTCTATTCAGAAAAATTCAAGAGTACAAAAGTGCAACATCCGTAAAGTATTCCTTTCAAAATTTCAGGACCCCTTCTTCAAAGACTCGAAGGGGTTTAAATATAAAAATAATAAGTCTTAAAATAGTTATTATAATAAAAAGATGAGGAGGTTTAAAACAACCCTCCTTAAAGTAAGTGGAATTAAAACAGATATAGAAATTAAAGGGATGACTTGCTCGAGGATTGTCCTACTGTCTCTTTTTAAATTTTTTCCTTCAACTGAAGGATATTAAGCATCAATTTAACCTTTTGATATTGACCTGGCCTAATGCGCAATTTTCCAATGAAAAAAACATCGGAAAGTGGGGGAAGAATGTAGGAGGATGTATCTGTGAGACAACGCAGCATAAGCCACTAGCTATGAGGCTTTACTAAACATCTCTAGTATTTCTCCCAATCTAGCTTCTCTAGCTTCATGATATGTTCTTATATTACCTTTGACACTTCTTGCTACTGTCTTATCAAGTCTTTCACTAAAGGCAATGCACCGGGAGGACATCTTTCAATAAGATTTCTTGCGATGAGATTTTCAATAGTAGGTTCCATAATGTTAGTAGCAACATCCTTTGCCCTGCAAATGGCTCTTTTTGCATGCTTCAATTTTATATCCCAACCTGTAAATAATATTTCTTCCTTTGAATCCTCGATCCTAGGCAGGTTGGCCTATCGACCATCAGTAGAATTCTACCAAGTGAAAAACTAGGATACCTTATCGTCTATATCATCAAAAATAATATTCATATCTACAATGCGATTCACAAGTGAATCACTCTTTTCACACAACTCAAGAATACTTGATAATTTCTGACAGAAAAAAAATCTACTGTTATTCCAATAAAGTGTTTAGTTCTAAGGCTTCTTTTCTGAATTCATAAATTTTTAGGGTATCTTTTACTTGCTCAATAGAGAGCTGCAATTGGTGAATTAGAGTCTCCTTGGAATTAATATCATTTTGATGTTGAAATTTTAATTGGTCCATGCTATCCTGGAGCTGTGCGATTTGTACTTGTAATTATTCACTGACACTTTCTATATCTTCTTGTATCTCTAGCTCAAGTTGGATGATTTTCTCATCCTTTTGTTTCATCAGTTGTTGAACTTCTGATGCTTTGTCAATGGTTTTAGAACCATAGGCTCCTGCGAACTTAGTTAGGCCAATTAGATCCTATGAAGGATCTGCCTGAGTGTCTTTCCAAACAACGTACATTGATACATGTCCTTGGACAAGGAGTTGGGACTACTCTGATATTCTTCTTTTCTTCTATTGCCTCATAACTGCCTTGTTTTTTGGACTGTAGAAAATATCCAAAGGAGGAACTTCTTCAATGTTATGAACAATTTTAGTGGGGGGGAAGGCAGGGATGAATTCCTCTCTTTCTGTGCTTACTAATTTGTCAGAAGGCTTGGCAGTGAACGTGTCCTGACTTTTAGTTTGTGGAATATGAAAAATTGTTGCTGATCAATAATTGTAGCTGCTTTTTCTTCCTAGAGTTTTACATCAAACTCCTTCAAAACATCCTTTAAATTACTCGGGAAGTCCAAATCCATAGTTTGAACTTCGGCTGATTTATCTAGGTCAATTGTGTTAATAATTTCAGTATCCTTAGTTGTCGATTCACTTTCCTTTTCCTTATGAGCTAATGGTTGTGAGACATCTAGCATTTTTAATGGAATCGCTTCCAATCTCTTATTCCCATATTGTTTAAACTTGAGTAAATTTTGTGGTTGGAGGCATAAGGCTTCCATATTTTTAACTGCAGGATAATTTTTTACAGACTCAAATAGGTCATTAAAAACATCATCTTCGTGCACAAAAGGCCTAATCTTCACTTGGGTAGTGAAATTATTGGAAACTTTAATTGGATCATATGACCTATTGGAATTGTGAATAACTTCAAACACTCAATCCGACTAATCTCTACGACATCATGCTTGTAATGATCAAGTCCAGAAACACCAAAATTAATAGGAAAAGAAGGCCATGATGCTTTCTTGGCCTCTTTCAGAAATCTTTTTAGGTCATCCCCAATAGTATAATATGAAACTTCTCTTGCGAGAAGCTTGTCAAGAACAAATAGGAGAAAAACGTGCGATCGAGCGAAGTTCTCAAATACTTGGACATAGGTGAATAGTTCTTCACTAAACCATTTTCCTATAGAGAAAAATTCATCTTCAGCCTCTTTTGATAGTCTAGGGGCTTTCTCATTAAAAAAATCTTGAAACAACGGGAGAATGACTCCATGGAAAATTTTGTAAAAGTGATTTTCATACTTAGATTCCGACAACATACTATGAAATATATGAATAGGTACATGGTCTTTGGTAGTCCATTTTGAGCCCATGGCTTGAAAAACTGAGGTAAAACACACATCATCAATGATATAGGTAGTCATATAGAATGGGAGAATTTTTTTGGAGGAAATGGAATGATTTCTCCTATATTTTAAAATCTGAATGGAAATATTTTTGGATAGTATATTTCCTCAATCCATAACATAGGAATCTGCAGCTGTCTCCATGAGAGGGACCCATTCTACTGAAAATTGAGTAGTTTCCAGCTGACCAAAAATCTTAGACATCATCGAAGGGACATAATAATAGGGGCTTGCAAGGGATTCAGTGCTTGCAAGGGATTCAGTAGAGTACATCCCCTTTTTGTCATTCTTGTGTTTGTTGGTATTGCTTCTCCATTTCTTGATTGGATTCAAGTTGAGCTCATTTTCTTTGGAAAACCGTGCAAGAAATTATTTATCATAAACCTTTTTTGGGTCTGGAATATGGCACAACAACTTCAGATCTTTAGCTTTGAACGAACCAATCATTGTCCCTGTACTAGTAAGAAATGTACTATCCCCAATATTGATATTATCAATGGTCCACCTTACCATCTCATTGTATGGTAATATTTTAAGTTGGGAAGAAATTTTATGTAGGAAATAATTAGCTACTTATTCAATTGTAGCTTCGGAGGGATTGGGAGCATCAAAAGTTCCTTTCTTTTGAACTTTGTGAGTTTTTTCATCCTTGAGCAGATTGTACATGGATTCCCATGAGGAGGATCTGCTTTATGGTCCACATGTATTATTTTTAAATATAGGAAACATTTTTGTTCTCTTAGTTATAGCAGGTGCAGGGTTTATAGGGGTCATATGCTTCTTCGCTTTCTTAAGAGCTTTAGAAATCTCCAGAGAATTTCGCTTATTCGGGCTTGCCTACAAATAAATGAGAAATGATAAGTGGAAAGAGGGAGCTTTTTATTTTACGATATGCACATGTACCATATTAATAGAAAATTTCAAACAGATGAGAATTCACACACTGATAAGATATGAATTGAATGCTTCTTACAAAAAAATGATTATGGAGGTATTTGCGACAAAACTATTAATTTATGATATTAATGGTTGATATGGGTTGCTATGCCCATATAATTATTTCCTCATTAAAATCAGATCTGTCGCATCACAACATATCTCATGTGAAAATATTCATTAAATACTGACCAACTTAGCTTTCTTCTGAATGTGATATCGCAATTCCAATATCGGCAAAAATAGATGGAGTGCGAAATGTTCAAGTTGACAAGAGTGTGATGTGCGATGTGTGATGGACTATATCGCATCAACGAACATGGTCACAGGAAGAAGAATGATTATGTTTGTGGGAATGCGATGCGATGAGTATATCGCATTAGGGAAATATGAGAGGTGACAATAAGACTGTTGGGGCAGGATTTGCGAAATGTGAAATGCAATACGCGATGGCTTACGTGGCGGAAGTGGGTCCCGCGGGCTTTCCTTATAGAATTTTCTTGGAAATATGGGTTTTTCCATTATAAAAGCGCTTTTTCATATATACATTGGATCAAAATATGTTTCAAGTGACCTTTTAGGAGTTATATATGCTTCATTTTGGTTTTGCAATTGTGATGATGCGATATTTCTCTGCTTAAGTGCTTGCGAGGAAACATTTTAAGGTTTTTATCCCTTTTTTATCCCTATTTTTAAATAATGAATTAATCTAATGGTTTTATTTGTTTTAACCCTAAAAATTAAAAATATTCCCCATTATTTTCTAAGGTAATTATTGCTAAAATAATGGGGGTTTTTTATTAGCACAACAATTGTTGATTCACTCGAAGAACTAGTTATCTCTAAAAACAATTTCTTAGTATCTTTAAATAAGTAAAAATAATATAAGGAAACAAGAAATATCTTCAAAATATTCAAATGAATAAATTTACTCTGAATATAAAAAAATTCATCTCTATCATTAATCTTTCAGAAACCTTTCATAAATAAATATCTTCATTCATCTATATCAATCATTATATAGTTTAAAAGTTAAAGTAATTTTCTTTTTGTAACTTAGCCTTTTGATTTGCTCCTTTTTTCATAGGTAGAGCCACTACTGCTAGTAAGTATTAATATCTTAAGAAAGCTTACCTTTAACCATCAATGATTCAATATCCCATCCATTTATTATTACAATTATTTGAGATAAATCTTTAATCATAGAAACTTACTTTTCTTCTTTTTCTTAAAAATTCATTGTCTTGGCTTGATGACAAGAAAGTTACAACACCATTCACTGGTTATAATTTGAACTGAACAAGCTAGCTCGTGATGAGACCCCTTGCCTTATGATTTTAATAATCATGATCCATTACCCTGATTTGGTATGGTAATGTTAGTTAATTATTAACTTATGATCATGGTAATCAGGCTTGTAATGAGACCTCTTATCCTTTTAAGTTTTTTATATTTTTCAATTACACTCTGAAAATTTATTTTCAGTGGATGACGAGAATCATTAACTGCTTAAGAGTTTTGGATGAAAATTTGGAGTCAAAGATGCTTAGTTACAGAAATTGTTTTCTTTGTAAAGATGAACATTTTTCTAATTGATGCCAAATTAAAAAGACTTTACAGATTTGAGGTTTATAAAATTTAAAATTTTCATGGAAAAATATTTCATAGTTGCATAATATTCATTCAATTCTCTAGTTTGGTAGTTATTTCCTCAAAAATTTCTATTCTTAAAAAATAAAAACATAAAATAATTCATAGATGTTTCGAACAACCAAAATTATGTAATCAAACATTATTTTCCTAGAAAAATAAAAGTATAGGTATAGTACATTTACAAGATAATTTTTTTCTAAGAATTTTTTTTTTCAAAATTAGAACATTAACTCGGAGTAAATCTTTCCTCCCTTGAAGGTCTTCTAACATGAAGGTTGATGGGCCATTTTGTTCAATGATATGAAATGGTCCAAGCCACATCCTTTGGAATTTGGTATGCTTACATTTTTCCTCATGTTCCTTGTCCCACTTGAGCATGAGGTATCCAACATGGAAGCTTTTGGGGGAAACAAAATTTGCATAAAAATAATATTTTACTATTTCTTTGTGTCGATCATGAGTTAACTTGGCAGCGCATTTCTTCATGTCGAGCATTTCTTTCCTCTTCCATTTTAAGGATCTGAGACATTCTTAATTGTAGGGAAGAAGAAGGTACTTCGTCAAAAAATTGAACTAGGGCTAATGAGGGAAGAGCTAAATTTGATGGAATTACAGCTTCTTTCCCATAAACTAGATTAAATGGAGATGTTGCTATAGAGGCATTATGAGTAATCCTATCTGCCCATAGTGCAAATATTAAAGACTTATGCCAATTTTTCTGATTTTGATCAATATTCCCTCTGATGATTCTTATGAGATTTTTATTTGTTGATTCTTCCAAACCATTTCCTTGGGGATAGTAGTTAGTAGAGTATTTAAGCTTAAAACCTATTTTGAGAGCAAAGTCAATCATACTATTTCCCAAAATTATCAAAAATAAGTGCATTGGGTAGGCCAAATCTGTTAATAATGAATTGATCAATAAATTCAATAATGGCCTTAGAGTTATCTACCTTTAGTGGAACAACTTCCACCCACTTAGTAAGATAATAGGTTGCAGAGAGAATATATTTATGTTTTTTGGAAGAGTTATGAACAATCTCACCTATGATATCTGATCCCCATTGCTCAAAAGGTTGTTCCATGTTGACTGGTTCCAAAGGTAAGGTTGGTTTTCTTTTTCTTCCAGCAGCAGTTTGGCATGTTTTTCATTTTCTTACATATGCATGAGCATATTTAAATGGAGTGGGCGAGTAATATCCTACATGAAGGATATTATGCACAGTGGTATCTCCACCGAAGTTTCCACCTCCAAGTCCATCACGAACTTCCTACAAAACCCTCTATGGTTCAGATTTCTCAAGGCATCTTAATAGTATAGAGTCATAGTTCTCTCTAAACAAGACATTATCTATGAGTTTATATTGACCAACTTTCAATCTCAAAGCTCTTTTTCTTTTGTAATTGAGTTTTGTAGGAGCATATCCATTTTTTAAATAAAATATCAAATCATTATATTGTGATTCAGAGTCATTCAAGCTTACCTCAACAACATGTATAGTATTACTTGGCTCTTCATTATTTGTTATGTTGGATGCTCTAGATAGCAGTCTACAAAGACCTTGTACTCTGATGATTTTGGTTGGTCTTATCTCAATGTCATATTCCTGCAGAGCAGTTACCCAATTTTCTCTCTTTTCTCCTAGTTCCTTTTGAATAAGTAGTTTCCTTATAACCAAAAATGGAGCTATTACCTTAGTGTGTGCTTTAAGGAGAAAATGTCTAAAGTGCTTCAAATATTTATAGACAACAAATGCTTGTTTTTCAACTTATGAATAATTTTTTTCAACACCTTGAAGGTTGGAACTAAAGAATGAAATGGGTGCTTCAATATTTTGATCATTAATTTCTGTTAACACAACAACGTAAGATGTTTATGATGCAAAAGTATATAAAATGAAATGATTAGAAAAATATGGGGTAATCAGAGAAGGAGCATTTATGATAGCTTCCTTGATTATATCAAAAGCTTCTCTTTCATTATGTACCCATTTGAAAAGTGCATTTTTCTTAATCATTACTTGCGATGGTAAAACAATTTGGGAAAAATTTGGAACAAATCTCTTGACAAAATTTGTTTGTCCTAAAAAGGATTGCATGGATTTTTTTTCATGGGGATGTGAGAGTTCATAATTTTCCTTTATTCTTTCAGGATCAATGCAAATGCATTCTTTTGAGACAATAAATCGTAAAAATTTTCCTTCACTTAAAGCAAAATAATACTTTTTGGGATTTAAAGAAATTTCATATTTCGAAAAATGTTCTAGGATTTGCTTAAGATCATGATAGTTGTCATTTATTTTCTTAGATTAGATTTCTTATCAATCCCCTATAAGAAATATCCATTTCTCTTTGAATATTTTCTCCTACATTGATTAAACCAAGGGGAATTTTCTGATAGGAATAAGTGCCCCATTTTGTTCTAAATGTAATCTTTAATTTATTTTTAGGATGAACTAAAACGTTATTGTAGCCTGAAATTCCATCAAGAAAATATATTGATTAAGAACCAGCTACTGAGTGCAAAATTTGTTCCATCGGTGGTAATAGGAAATTTTCTTTGAAGAAAGCTTTGTTTAAGTTTCTAAAATCAATACAAATATGAATATCACCATTCTTTTTCCTAACAGGAACTAAATTTGAGACCCACTTAGAATGCCTAACAGGAAAGATACTCTTGGTGTTAAGGAGTTTATTGATTTCACTTTTGATTTGACTTCAATATCAGGGTGAATTTTGCTTAGGTTTTGTTGTATAGGATTTTCAGTGGATATCATTGAGATAGAGTGCTGGAAGATATAAGTATCATAAGTTTTTAGATCTTCATATTTCCATGCGAAGACATTCTTGTATTTATTCAATAAATGAATTAAGGATAATCTTTCATAAGAGGAAATACCAAGTCCTAAGTTGATGTTCTAAGGATTAAGATCTGTTCCAAGGTTTACCAGTTCAAACCTAAAAGTTGAACTTTCAATTTTAGAATTAGTAACCTTTATGAATCTATCTTCGAGATCATAAAGATCTTCAAGTTTGACCACAGACTTAGCTATGGAATTTTATTCATGTTTCTGTTTCAATTTCCTTTCATTCTAATCTTCATTGATTAATTAATGATCATATGATCCTTCTGATGTAAGAAATTTTATAACATCATCATCATCATCGTTGAATACTATCTAATTAGTAATATTATCAGGAATAGATGGGAGAAAAAAAAAACTCTATAAAAAATTTATCTTAACTATAATATTTTGAAGGAATAAGCCTGGATGCCACATTAGCTAGAAGGTTTGCATTTGCATTCTGAATTCTTGGAACAAACGAGATATTGATTTTTATCATAGGACATTGGAAGGATAAAGTCCCATAGTCCATGGACTTCAACTAGTTCCTCTTCTTGAGATTCTTCTGTAGATGATATTGTTTCATCATGATCCTCGTCTTGATCTAATTCAACATTCGGGATTACAATTGGAGGTTGGGAATTTTTGTTTTTCTTACAAGATTTAAAAGGTTTCTTCGAAGAAGACTCAACTAATTGTTTCGTTATCTCAACCATATCATTTGACATGGTTTTTAGGACCTTTTTTAATCGCTCAAGATCATAAGGATATTTAGGTATTTTATTTTTAGGTTCATCCTTAAATAAAACCTTCTTAGTTTTTCTATCTTCTTGAGAAGTTTTTTTCGCTAAAGAAAGTATTACTTTTTCAATAGAAAGAGCTTGTTTCATATTCTCTACCAATGTAGCGTTATTGGCTCTATCTACAAAAATAGAAATATTAGAAGGAAGAGAGGATATGTACCTTTCTATTTGCATGTCTACTTGAGGCTTATATGTGGTTGGGATGTTGTTGAGAAATTTATTAAATATGGAGTTAAAATCTTTGATCTTTTCGCCTGTGTTTTCTTTAAGATTGGAAACATCATTGATAAGGGTAGCAGTAGTGCGATCATCACCAAATTTAGTAAGGAATTTTTCTTCAAAAATGTCTCAGCTAGTAATAGTGCCTGATGGTAGTGAAAAATACCATGATCCAACTGATCCTTGAAAATTATAAGGAAATAATCTAACTACACAGTCTTATTCAGTAACTTCATTAAGATTTATGGCAAGAATAAAGTTATGTAGACGTTCCTATGTAGGCAATCCATCATATGGATTATAACTAGGAAACCATATTTCAAGATTCTTAGTTAAAGGATGAAGAGGACCTCGTAATTGGACAGCTCCAGGATTTTGCCAAGGTTGCGCTGCCATTATGTGAAGTGGAGGATTGGTTTGTCCTGATGGAGGATTTGGAGTATAAGAAGTAGTTATAGTAGCGGTTTAAGGTGAAGAATAAATGACTATGGAAGTAATACTACTTGGATTAGGAGTTGTATACTGAGAACAAGAAGGAATATGAATTAATGAAGAAATTTCTTAAGAAGATGTGAAAGAGCGGTGAAGAACTAATGGTGTTTAAGGGGTAGAAGAGGATTGAACCTCACCAGTTCATGATTTAGTTTCAGAAATAGAAGTTTTCCTACGATGATAATGAAGATTTAATTCAAAAGGGATTACTCTGTGTTGTTCACTCTTAGATCAGGTTAATACACCAGTGCCTTCAAATATTGAAGTAAGAGTTCCTCCTGAGGCTTCAGAAAGTACAGGTTTCTCTACCGAAATTGAAATTTCTTCCAATTTATTTATCAATGTATGTACTTCAAGTGATTTTGTAGTATATTATGAAGATATATCTTTATGAACACAACTAGGAGATTTGGGGGGAGATTGGACAACTTCTTATCTATGATTAGGATATTTTGAACTAGGATTAGAAGTTGTGGACTTGGAGCGAGAATGACTCTTCTGATGGTATTTTTCTTTTGGATTTATATTTTGTACCATTCGTAGTTATATGGACCTCCTTCTAGCGCCAAAATTGTTGAGGCCTCGAAAATCGGTGCAGCAACATCTAGGGAACCACCCAGTTGGGGACTTAAAAATCATCCCTTTTCTGTTTGAAACGGTGGCTCCGACTAGATTTATGGGACCAGTTTCCGAGTAGATGGAAATATTAGCAAGCTTGCAATAAAAAATATATCTATCTACTATGTATCTTTGGATGAAATATATTCTCTATGTGATCTACAAAAATAACCTTTCAGTGGATGAAAATAAATATCATACATTCACTTAGAGATATCAAAACGTTTGAGATCATTTATTTTAATTAAATAGTATTTAATTCAATTAAATAAAGCTTATATCACAACTTTTAAATGCTTGTATTTCATATGTATCAAATTATAATAGTATAACATGTTCAGAAGTGAGTTAATGTCAAACTATATTCAAACAGATACATGAAACAAAACATCATTAGATAAATAACTATTTCTCATTTGAATAAAAATTACAACACAGAAGATAAGAGTACCATATATATGTTCACTCTGCTCATTTGAGAAAATGTACTTGGCCTATCCTTTTCTATTCAGAAAACTTCATGAGAACAAAAGTGCAACATCTATAAAGCCTTCCTTTCAAAATTTTAGGACCCCTTCTTTAAAGACGTGAAGAGGTTTAAATATAAAAATAGTAAAGATTAAAATATTTATTACAATAAAAAGTTGAGGAGGTTTTAAAAAACCTCCTTAAAGTAAGTTGAATTAAAATAGAATTAGAAATTAAAGGGATGACTTGTAACAGGACTTTCCTATTGTCTCCTTTTCCATTTGTTCCTTTAGCTAAAGGATATTAAGCATAGGGTTAACCTCTCGAGGTTGGCCTGGCCTAATGTGTAGCTGCCTAGTGAAAAAAACATCGTAAAGTTGAGGAAGCATGTAGGAGGATGTATCTGTGAGACAACGCAACATAAGCCATTGACTGTGAGGCTTTACTAAATATCTCCAGTATTTCTCCCAATCCATCTTTTCCAGCTTCATAATATCTTCTTCTTCTACCTTTGACACTTATCACCACTATCTTATCAACTCTTTAGCTAAAGGAAATGCACTTGGAGGACATCTGTTAATAAGATTTGTTGCGATGAGATTTTTACTAACTATTTCCATAATGTTAGTACCGACATCCTTTGCCCTACAAATGGCTCTTTCAGCATGCTTCAATTGTATATCCCAGTCTATAAATAATATTTTTTTCTTTGAATCGTCATTCCAAGGCAAGTTGGCCTTTCAGCTATCAACAGAATCATGCTAAGTGAAAAAATGAGAGACCTTATCATCTATATCATCAAAATTAATCCTCATATCAGCAATGTGATTCACAAGTGAATCTCTCTCCTCACACAACTCAAGAATACTTGATAATTTATGACAAAAAACAACCTCCTGTTGTGCCAATAAAGTGTTTATTTTTAAGGCCTATTTTCTCAATTCATCAATTTTTGGGTTATCTTTTCCTTGCTTAATAGAGAGATGCAATTGGTCAATTAGAGTCTACTTGGAACTAATCTCATTTTGATGATGAATTTTTAATTGGTCCATGCTCTCTCATAGTTGTGAAATCTGTTTCTATAATTGTTGACTGACACTTTATTTCTCTACTTGTAGCTCTAGTTCAAGTTGGAATATTTTCTCATCCTTTTGTTTCATCAAATGTTAAAATTTTGATGCTTTGTAAATGGCTGCAGAAGCATAAGCTCCTATGAACTAAGTTAGGAAAGTTAGATCCTATGACGGATTTTCTTGAGTGTCTTTCCAAACAACATCCATTGATACATCTCCAGGGACAAGGGTTTGGGCTTGCTCTGATCTTCTTCCTTTATTTTGTCAATTCATAATCACCTTATGTTTTGGACTGTAGAAAATGTCCAAGGAAGGAATTTATTCAATGTAAAAAATAATTTCAGTGGTGGGGAAGGTTGGGTTGAATTCCACTCTTTTTGTGCTTACCAATTTTTCAGAGGGCTTAGCGGTGAATGAGTCCTGAATTTTAGATTTTGGATTATGCACAATTTGTTGTTGATCAATAACTATAGCTGCTTGTTCTTCCTGGAGTTTTATATCAAACTCCTTCCAAACATCATTTAAATTACTAGGGAAATCCAAATTCATAGTTTGAAATTCAGCTGATTTATCTAGGTCTATTTTTTTAGGGACTTCAGTATCCTTAGTTTTCGATTCACTTTCCTTTTCCTTCTGGGCTAATGGGTGTGAGACATACAACATTTTTAATGGAATTTCTTCCAATCTCTTATTCCTCTATTGTTTAAACTTGAGTAATTGTCGTGGATGGAGGTGTAAGGCTCTCAACTTTTTAACTGCAGCATAATTGTCGAAAAACTCAGATAGGTCATCAAAATCATCGTATTCATGCACAAACACCTAATCTTCACCGCGGTAGTGAGATTATTGGCAACTTTAATTGGATCATATTGGCTGCTTGGAATTGTGAATAAGTTCAAATATTCAATCTGACTAATCTCTACAACAATATCATGTAATTATCAAGTCCATAAACACCAGAATTAAAAGGAAAAGAAGGCCATGATGCTTTCTTGGCTTCTTTCAGAAATCCAGTTAGGTCATTTCCAATAGTCTGATATGCAACTTCTCTTACGAGAAGCTTGTCAGGAAGATACAGGGGAAAAACTTGTGGTCAATCTAAGCTCCCAAATACTCGGACATAGGTGAATAGATCTTCACCAAACCATTTTCCTATAGTGGAAAATCAACTTGGGCATGTTTTCATAGTCTCAAGGCATTCTCATTAAAAATGACTTAAAGAAACAGGAGAATGACTCTGTTAGCTCCTGATCTGAACGACAGGTTGAAAAAGGGAAAAAAAAGGTAACATCTAAACCACGCTCAGCCTTGTAACTAGCCCTACAAGGTCAAGAGAGGGCTCTCTCCATGAAAGGATATTCAACAAAGTACAATAATGAACTGATTTTAGTCTAGGTATAAATGGAAAAAGTTTAATGAAATGGAAATGTTTCAGGGACATGCAGGACAAATGGGACACTTTGAAACTAGGGAATTAAATTAGGACATAGGGTATTTCATGGGGAAAAATAGGCAGGATATTTTAGCAATTAAGTTTAAATCAGGATGGGATGGAAAGACTGGTGAGGAGTTGAAAAGGGCACAATAAATGGATCCTTTTCAAACAGAAGAGAAACACAGAGTATTGAATGATTTCCCAAGGCAGAGCATAAAAATGCATTCTACCTTTCTATCTTGAAAGCATTCAATCGGAAACATTTATGAATGAAAGGTGAAACATAACAATTTACATATGAACACAAAGGAGAGAACAAATGCTAAATTTCATACCACATGGATCCCACCAATCAGAGCTGCATCTCTTATTAATTCCCTGTCCAAAACTGTTACAATGGAGCGCAGAGTGTTCTTTTCCACACTATTCCCCTACTTCTAAGTTACAGACTACTTTACAAATGATTTAGAATTACATTAAGTAGACCAGATTTGTGGGAACATGGATCCACAGAAAGAGGAGCAGTTTTTACAGCTCAAGAACTAAAATCTAAAGATAGAAAAGAGAACTAACAATTTTCCTAAAAGAAGGAGCAGCGTTACATTTGACTATTTGGCAGATTCACTGTTTACAATGTTGAATGAAAAATAGGCAATTTGAGGAGAAAATCCCTATTTTTTCGCTGCTGTAGAAATCTCTGTTTTATATTAGCATCTCGGTCTTTGACTATCTCTCACTGTTTCAATTATTTCATTGAAGAAAACTGACTTTAATAAAATTCTTTAAAAATGAAATGAAATTATGCCTTAGTGAAGGGAAAACCGATTTCGGATGGAGGGAGCGAAGGGAAGTGGGGTCCATATTATAATCACAATCGAGATCAATCGGCAGGAAGGGACGCAACATATAATAAAGCATTGTAATATGCTTATGTGATGGGGCAATCGCAATCGGCGATCGGAGGAATGGGGAGGATATATGTGAAACAAAACCCAAAAGCTCCGATGCGATTGACATAAGTCCGATGGGGTAATACAACTATAGAGCGGGGAAATCAAAAATGAATTTTCACTTTATATAAAAGGGAAGAATGAATTTTATTGAAAAGGTGGAGGGCTAAAGGTGGGATCAGGGTCAATCGACATCGGGATATCAGGGCAGATGTATCATATAATAGATTTCCTCCAATGTGATGGGGATTAACTATGAAGGGGAAGTCCTTTATAAAACAAATTAATATGAAATTCAATTTTTAAAAAGGAAAAGGCTCATTTATATTTATAAATGGGTGGAGGATTATGGTGGTACCGGGGTCAATCAAAATTGGAATCGAAAGCACGGGGCAGCATATAACATAATATAATTCCTCCAAGGTGATGGGGATCAGTGATGGGGGCATGGCTTTGTAAAATGAATTAAAAATAAAATTTATGTTTTACAAAGGGAAGGGCCATATTATTATGAATGAGGCAGAATATTTAAGTGGTGGGACTCATAGGTCAATCGGCGTCGAAGATCGGAGGAGGGCGGAGGGAACGATTTTGTTTAACAATGCCGATTGGGATGGTCCGATTGGCTGTGGGCCGTCGGATTGGATGATGAGATCGACGGCGGAGGAGTAGTCGGGGGTTTGCAATCGGCGGGGGCTCAATCGGATGAAACAATTTATGAAATCACTGATTTCATATGGACCATCATATTGAAGGGAGCGATCGACAGTCAATATGTACATCGGTCGGGTTTCCATCGAAGTTATATAATCGGGAGCCACTTAATGTAATCGCATCGGAGGTTTTGGCAAAGGGCCAATCGGGGCGCACATAAAAAATGTTGCGATGCGATGGGAAAGGTAAGGGAATAGAATCGACGGAGATTATTTATAATAAAAACTTTAACTTTATTATAGTTAAAAGGTATGGAGGGGAAGTGGTTTGGAACGGTGGGGGGTATTTATAATATGAAACTTTAATTTTATTATAAAGTTTCAAGGGCATGAGGGGAAGTGGTTATATTAAATCGCATATGTGTTTATATAAGACTTTTGCAATGAAATTATGTGATCGGATGGGGAAAAAGGGGTTTATAAGAGAAAATAATAAACTTTAGGGGAAAGGAGGGAAAAAGGGGAAGGGTTAGGATATAGGGGACTTTTGTTCACTTAGGCATAGATTTCAATCCAGAAGTCAGTTTTCAGAGTGTAGTATACCGTTGGAAAGATTTTTCTGGGCTCTTTCTGCTGAACATACTTAGAACATGATTTAATGTTGAAAATGCTATGGAAAAATTCTCTGAAAGGCAGGGTGATGACTTTGTGGAGATGGGAGCTTCTCAAGTGTTGACTTATTACATATGATGACATAAAATTCATAATGAATGATAATAAAGGCAAAGTATCATTTTTTCACCTCAAAACATGGTTTTGAGGTGAAAATTACATCAAAATAAATAAGACATTTATTTGATCTTCCCGGTGTTGTGACTTTGAGTTTATTGAATTTCTCATGACCTTGCTGATTTTTATTGACACTTGACTTTATTGATTTGACCATGGTGAGATCCTGGACCCTAATGAGACCCATCCTATGACCTACTTACATGACTCAAAAAGTGAAAGTAACCCATTACTAAATACCACAGAGAGGAGAATCAGCAAGTTTCACATGAGGGAAAACTGATAAAAAATCATTACCATCAACGAATCCATGACCTAGCAAAATGGTGAAATTTTATAGTATGGGACTCATAATATGCAAATGCAAAAGAGAAATTTTGATCACTGATGGCAGTATGACTAGACTGGCACTAACAATGGCTCCAATGGGGATGGTAGGTCCTTGGAGATGCCAAGAACACCGTAGACCAAGTAGCCTTATCCATTGGGCATGGAGTCAAAAATACGGCAGACTGACTCTGACTCAAGGCTATGACTAACAACCATAATAAAACCAAACTGACTTGAGACATGACTAAAACACAATTGACAAACTAGAAAGATGCTCATAATTGAGCTTATTCATCAAACCTACTCTAATTGTTCTATTCACCGCCTAATCAAGTGAAATGGAACAACCAATGCAACCATGTAAGTATCTTGGCTGCTATTTGAATTCTCCCCAAGTGCTTTATAATGAGCAAGTGGAGAGAAGAACTGAAAGGAAACTCTCATGGAAACTTGGAATCAAGTTGAATATTGATAAACTTGCAAAGCATGAGCTGACTGGATGACCTCAAGAATGATGTGAAAAGGTCATCATAAAAATAGGTATTGATTTTCATTAATATATCACTTCTCTACTCCAGGTAATCTTCATACCTTGATATTAAAATTTTCCTAACATCTGTGTTGTCTTTCTCTGATGATTTCAACAAGTTGACAAAAGAATCCTGAAATTCGTGAATAACCAATCTCTGCTGATGATCCCAAACAAAACAAAAGTCTTCTTCATTAGTCTCCTCATATGACTGCAAACCTAGATATGAGCTTAGTAATGAAACGCCTGCTGAACAAGACAATGAAGTCAGATTTCAAATAACGTTACTATCAACACTCTTTTCTGACACATGGTTAGCCAATGGAGAAGGACTTTTACATCAAACATCATCCAACACATGAGATATAGGGTCATAAAAAACTTGAAAAGACTATTGCAATGTATCTATTGATTTTAATGAGATTGCATGACACTCTACAGACTGGTCATCTTTTTCTTTAGAGATATTATGAAAATTCTGCTTTAAGAATTGAAATTCTTCGAAACATAACGGTACAGAATCATCTTGCATGATTAGATCATATGTTTCATCTTCCAATCCTTTATATATAATCTGACCTGCAATTGCATTTGGTGGCTGCAAATCTGGAGCTAGGGAGGATTTAATATCAAAAATGATTTCATCAATCATTTCAGGAGAATATTTCTCATTGATGACTTGCACAGGAATTTCACTATCTGTCTCAACCTCAACATTAAAACTGAGAGATTGTTGATTTCTAATTGCCTGAAAGTTATCTTTGATGAACTGAATTGAAGTGAAACGAAGAGGCAGAGATCCCCCACTTACTTCCATATTTTCCAGACTTCCTTGATCACTGTCCTGGTTGATATGCATCGGATGATTACTGTTTAAATATTTTGAAACTGAAATTCCTCCCATAAACCAACTGTAGATTGCTCTGCAAGATTAGATTTTGTTTGGAAAACATAATCATCATCATCGTATTCATAAAAATTTGGAAAATCATCAACATAAAACATATCATCAAGCATACGTGTTATATCAATGGATCTCTCTTCTCTGAGATGTTCTATAACACAGTCATTGTTAGATCGATGAAAATTGGGATAAGAAAGAGAATTTTTTGGATAAGCCATTTTTTCTTGAACGTCATTTTCATTCCTTGTAGTTATTTTTCGCATAATTTTTTCCACTGTGCTTACCAAAAGGTCAAGCTTTACATCTGAAGGTGTCAGGTGCTCTACAACATTCTTCTTTTCTTCTTCCTTCAACTTTGCTCTTCTGATCAACAGATTAGCTTCTACATCTACTGCACTATTCTGTATCTCTTCAAGTGTTGCTAAGTTCCTTTCTCTCAGGTGAAACTCCATTTCTGGATCAAAAGCACTCGAGTAATGTAAGAGAGATGAGCCAGGAGGAGGTCTTATATCGGCAAGTATCAAATAATAGACTCGATTGCACCTGGCAGAAAATTGTTGTACTGTCTCCCCTAACTATCTTTTCAGCTGGGCATACTCTTCTAAAATCAGGAAAGGGTTTTGTTTGACCACCCATCTGTTGGGGAGGACTTTGATGAACTGCTGGAAATCTGAGATGCTCACATCAGGAAAGGTTTTAAACCAACTCTTGACTTTTCCTTGCAAAGAAAGAGCAAAAAGCCTAATACTGACATCCTTTTCATCAACTTCAAAAAGGTCTAGGAAAGTCTCAACATTCTGCACATGTTGCTCAGCATTGATGTTGTCACATTCAACATCAAACCTCGAAAAATAAAGGTAATAGTTTGCAGGGAAAGCATGGAGTATAGGAGGTCAGATGAGAGGTTTATATCTATTTGGGATTATAGAAGGTCTAGGAGTATATACAGGAGCTAGAGGATGAGTCTTGGCCTCTTTAGGCTCATCAATTCGAAGAGGGTCATCATAAGATTTGGAAAAAGGATGGAGGCCAAGATCAAAAGAAACCTCAGTATTTATACTTTTTGAATAGGTAGAACCAAGATTTTGGTCACCTTCATCATGCAGCAAATTCTGAAAAAATTTCAGGACAACTTCAGGAAAGGCAAAGAAATAATTTACAAGAAAGCAGATTAGATCCTGAATACCATTCCACTTTGAATACTTGAACTTTGTGTAAGATCCTTCCATTTTCCTACAGAAAGTGTCGGTCCTCCAGTGGAGTCGTAAAATCAAAATGATATAACTCTGGCGAGATTCTTTTAAACCTTTCGAACTTATATCATGAAACCCTTTTATTCTACCAACGTGACACATATTTATTCAACAGAGGCCCATGCATCCATATTCGCCCTTTTATAAATCAAATAAATATTAAATAATGTAAAACCACTGAATCATACCTTGAATTATTGCTCGTGCACTTCACTGCGTGATTACCATCGGATCTGACATCCTCCAGATTGAACGATCCTCATGAGTATCACATTTTTTCAAAGGCAGAGGGTTAATGCATGAAATTTGCGTGATATGGGCGGTATTGGGGAGATGGCGTGCCCTTATATTACTGGATCGCGTTTTTTGGGAATGGTTTTGCTCCGGGCCAAAAGCGACGTGATGAAGGTGGTTTTGGTTTCCGAAACCCACCGGTGGCAAATCAACCACGCTTTAACTCAGGTTTTCACTGTCGTTTAGCGCTTAACACCTCGCATTGACTCACTGCTGGGTCCCACTGATATTAATTCGTCGGCTAAAGAATAAATCTTTTTACTTTAATAACATATATTTTCCAAAGAAACACTGTTACCGATGAAATAGGTAACCTGACCTCAAAACGAGAACTCTAGCCCAAAATGGCTCAAAAAACATGAAAAAACACCCCAAAAACAAAAAAAAGTGTATTCCAGAACGCACTTGGTTTTTTTTTAAGGTCAAATTTCAACATTTTATAAAATTATGCTAAAAAAAAAAATGTTTCTTGAAAAAAGGATTGAAAAAACACCCTCAAAAGAAAACCAGTTGATGTTGGAATAACAAAAAAAAAATTGTGTCATATTTTTGACATTTTTAAAAATAGAAATAACATTTTTTAATTTTTTAAATTCAAACATTAAAAAAAACCTAAAATTTAAGAAAAAAATAAATTTAAAAAATAAAAACATTTTAAAGCTTAAAATTAAAAAATATATAGGAATTAAAAAATAAAAATAAAAACAAAATAAAAATTTTAATTCAAACATTAAAAGAAAACCTAAAATTTAAGAAAAAAATAAAAAAATTAAAGATTAAAATTTCAAAATATATAGAAATAAAAAAATAAAAATAAAAACAAAATAAAAATATTAAATTAAAAAAAATGAACAAGTTAAAAAAAGAAAGAAATTATAAAAAATAAAATATAGAAATTAAATTTAAAAAAGAAAAAGAAAATGTTTATTAAATTTAAAAAAAAAATTAAAATAAAAAGAAAATTTAAAGAAATATATTAAATTTTAATAAATTTAAAACTTTAAAAAAAAAATTAATAAACAAATAAATTTTGAAATAAAAAATAAACTTTAAATATAAAGAAAAAAAAAAAACATTGTTAAAATAAAAAGTTGGGTAATTTTTTAAAAATCAATTAAAATTGAAAAATGAAAAATATATATATATATATATATATATATATATATATATATAAAATAAAAAATAAAATAAAAACCAAATTAATTTGAAAATATTAAGTTTAATTAAAAAAAAAAATCTAATTTTAAATACACAATTTTAATTGAAATAAAAAAAAATATAAAAATATTATGTAATTAAAAAAATAATAATAAAAAATTAAAAAATTAAAAAAAAATATTAAATTCAAATAAATTAAAAAAAAAATACAAAATTTACTAAATTTAAAAAAATTAAATGAAAAAACTAAACATAAAATTTAATAATAATAAAAAAAATATGAAAAAATTAAAAAAAAAAATCAATTAAATAAAGAAAAAATACAAAATTTAATAAAAATTATTAGCAAAATTTAGAAAAAAAAATTAAAAACAAAGAAAATTAAAAAAATTAAAAAAAAAACAAAAGAAATTAAATTTCAAATACAAAAATTAAATTTAAAAAAAAAAATTAAATTTTTTGAATTTAAAGAAAAATTTAAAAAAATCAAATTACAAAAAAAAATATCAAAAATAAAAAAAAAAGAACTTTTTGATTGTGGTGGCGCCGCCAATCGGCCTCCCGCCCAGGTGGCGGTGGAGGCCGGCTGCTGGGCGAGAGGTCGTTTCCGAGAATCAGCGTCCCGCGATGGGAGGCCGATTCTGGGAATCGCCCTCCCGTGGCAGGATGTCGATTCCGGGAATCGCCCTCCCGCGGCAGGAGGCTGATTCTGGGAAAAGCCCTCCCTCCGCGGGAGGGCGATTCCAGGAATCGACCTACCGCGTCGGGAGGGCGATTCGCGGAATCGGCCTCCCGCCGTGGGAGGGCGATTCTTGGTGATTCGCGGAATCGGCTCCCGTGGCGGGAGGGCGATTCCCGGAATCGGCCTCCCACGGCGGGAGGGCGATTCTTGGAATCGGCCTCCTGCGGCGGGGGAGAGATTCCCGGAATTGGCCTCCCGCCGCGAGAGGGCGATTCCCGGAATGGGCCTCCCGCCCAAGTGGCGGCAGAGGCCGACCGTTGGGCGGGCGGGGGGCTGCACGCAGCCTCCCCGCCTGCCCAGCGGCCGGCCTCCGCTGCCACCTAGGCGGGAGGCCGATTGGCGTCGCCACCATGATCAAATTTTATTTTATTTTTTATATATTTTTTTTTAATTTGATTTTTTTTTTAAATTCAAAAAATTTAATATTATTTTTTTTAATTCAAATTTTTTATTTTAAATTTAATTTTTTTAAATTTTTTTTGTTTTGTTTTTATTTTATTTTATTTTATTTTTAAATTTAATATTTTAGATTAATTATTTTTTAAAATTTAAAATTTATTTATTAAATTTATTAAATTTCAATTTAATTTAATTTTTTTTTTAATCTTTTACTTTATTTAGTTTTTCATTTTTAAAATTTATAAATTGTTTCATTTAAAAAAAAAACAGTAAATTTATGGATATTTGTTTTTTAATTATTTGCACGTGGTTTTTTTCATTTTTTTTGTTTTTTAATGATAGTTTTTTTAATTTTAATTCTTTTATTTTAATTTTCTTTTTCAATTTTAAATTTTGTTTTATTGTTTTTTTTAATTTGTTTTTTCTGTTAATTTTAAAATTTGTATTTTTTTTTTCTTCTTCTTATTATTTTTTAATTTGAATTTTTAAATTTAATTTTTAATTTTTGTATTTTATTTTTTTTTTATCTAAATTTTAATTTTGTAATTTAAATTATTTTTTAAATTTTCTATTTTAATTTTTTTTTTAATTATATGGTTTTTTTAATAACTTAGAAAAAAATGTTTTTGATGTTTTTTTTTTTTTAAATTTGGTTATTTTTTTTTTCTTTAAATTATGTGTATTTTTTTTCAAATTTTGTCATTTCTTTTGATATAATTTTCGAATATTTTTGTTTTTTCTTTTGTTTTATTTATTTATTTTTGTTTAAATTTTTATATTTACAAGTTAATTTTGATTTTTTTTACATTCTTATTGGTTTTTTTTAATTGTTTATATATATATATATATATTTTTATATATATATATATATATATATATTTAAGTTGTGTTTCTTGTCATCAACATGAAAATCACCGCTCTAAAAAAAAAAAGTTGATGCTGCATCAATACGTTTCAAAATTAGCATGAAAATCACTAACATTTTAAAACAAATATTCATACTTCATAAATAAAAATATTAGAGTGTAAAATATGTGCTCCAAAAAAGAAGAAGGTGATTCTGCATCACCACTTTTCAAAATCGGGTGCTTTTTATGCTACCAAAAAAAATTAGGTAACAGTGCGGTTACCTATTTCATCGGTAACAGTGTTAAGAACCGTCGCGTTTAATATAACTTGAGTTTAACCTCAAACAGAGTTCTTAATACTTTTTATTTCACACGGACTGAATATGATCTTCTTCAAACAAAATAAACACAGTCAATGAGCGCCGAGAGTGCGAGCTCGAAGACAGTCAGATCATATTTCTCCCCAGTGGAGTCGCCAGAAATGTTAGCTCCCGATCTAAACCCTAGGCTGAAAAAGGGAAAAACAGGGTAACATCTAAACCACGCTCAGCCTTGTAGCTAGCCCTATAAGGGTAGGAGAGGGCTCTCTCCATGAAAAGATATTCAAAAAAGTACAATAATGAACTGATTTTATGCTAGGTATATAAATGGAAAATTTTTAATGAAATGGATGAAAATTTTCAGGGACGTGCAGGACAAATGGGACAGTTTGAAACTGGGGAATTAAATTAGGACACAGGGTATTTCATGGGGCAAAATAGGCAGGAAATTTTAGAAATTAAGTCTAAATAAGGATGGGATGGAAAGAATGGTGAGGAGCTGAAAAGGGCACAATAAATGGATCATTTTCAAAGAGAAGAGAAACATAGAGTATTGAATGATTTCCCAAGGTAGAGCATAATAATTGATTCTACCTGTCTATCTTGAAAGCATTCAATCAGAAACTTTTATGAATGAAAGGTGAAACATAAAAATTTACATATGAAAACAAAGGAGAGAACAAATGCTAAATTTCATACCACGTGGATCCCACAAATCAGATCTGCATCTCTTATTAATTCCCTATCCAAAACTGTTACAATGGAGTGCAAAGCATTATTTTCCACACTATTCCCCTACTTTTGAGTTACAGACTTCTTTACAAATGATTTAGAATTACATTAAATAGACCAGATTTTTGGGAACATGGATCCACAGAAAGAGGAGAAGTTTTTATAGCTCAAGAACTGAAATCTGAAGATAGAAAAGAGAACTAAAAATCTGCCTAAAAGAAGGAGCAGCGTTACATTTGACTATTTGGCATATTCACTGCTTAAAATGTTGAATGAAAAATAGGCAATTTGAGGAGAAAATCCCTATTTTTTCGCTGCTATAGAAATCTTTGTTTTATATTAGCATCTGAGTCTTTGACTGTCTCTCACTATTTCCATTATTTCGTTGAAGAAAACTAACTTTAATAAAATGCTTTAAAAATGAAATGAAATTATGCCTTGGTGAAGGGAAAACCGATTTCGGATGGAGGGAGCGAAGGGAAGTGGGGTCCATATTATAATCGCAATCAGGATCAATCGACAGGAACAGGCGCAACATATAATAAAGCATTGTAATATTCTTATGTGATGGGGCAATCACAATCGGCAATCGGAGGAATGGGGAGGATATATGTGAAACAAAACCGAAAAGCTCTGATGCGATTGACATAAGTCTGATGGGGTAATACAACTATAGAGAAAGGAAATCAAAAATGAATTTTCACTTTATATAAAAGGGAAGAATGATTTTTATTGAAAAGGGAGAGGGCTAAAGGTGGGACCGTGGTCAATCGACATCGAGAGATCGGGGCGGATGTATCATATAATAGATTTCCTCCGATGCGATGGGGATTAACTATGAAGGGGAAAGTCCTTTATAAAACGAATTAATATGAAATTAGATTTTTACAAAGGAAAAGGCTCGTTTATATTTATAAATGGGCGAAGGATTATGGTGGGACCGGGGTCAATCGGAATCAGAATCGGAAGCTCGGGGTAGAGTATAACATAATACAATTGCTCCGACACGATGGGGATTAGCGATGGGGGTGCGGCTTTGTAAAACAAATTAAGAATAAAATTTATGTTTTACAAAGGGAAGGGCCATATTATTATAAATGAGGCAGAATATTTAAGTGGTGGGACCCGTAGGTCCATCGGCATCAGAGATCGGGAGGAGGGCGAAGGGAACAGTTTTGTTTAACAACGCCAATTGGGATGGCCCGATTGGTTGTAGATCGTCGGATCAGATGATGAGATTGACGACGAAGGAGTAGTTAGGGGTTTGAAATCGGTGGGGGCTCAATCAGACGAAACAATTTATGAAATCACCAATTTCATATGAATCGTCCGATTGAAGGGAGCATTCGACAGTCAGGATGTACATCGGTCGGGTTTCCATTGGAGTTATATAATCGGGAGCCGCTTAATGCAATCGCATCGGAGGTTTTGGCAAAGGGCCAATCGGGGCGCACATATAAATTGTTGCGATGCGATGGGAAAGGTAAGGGAATAGAATTGGTGGAGATTATTTATCATAAAAACTTTAACTTTATTATAGTTAAAAGGTATGGAGGGGAAGTGGTTTGGAACGGCGTGGGGGTATTTATAATATGAAACTTTGATTTTATTATAAAGTTTCAAGGGCATGAGGGGAAGTGGTTATATTAAATCGCATACATGTGTTTACATAAGACTTTTGCAATGCGATTATGTGATCGGATGGGGAAAAAGGGGTTTATAAGAGAAAATAATAAACTTTAATAAAATAAACTTTAGGGGAAAGGAGGGAAAAAGGGGAAGGGTTAGGATATAGGGGACTTTTGTTCACTTAGGCATAGATTTCAATCTAGAAGTCAATTTTGAGAGTGTAGTATATCATTGGAAATATTTTTCCACTCTCTTTCTACTGAACATACTTAGAAGATGATTTGACGCTGAACATGCTGTGGAAAACTTGTCTGAAAGGTAGGGTGATGACTTTGTGGAGATGGCAGCTTCTGAAGTGTTGACTTATTACATATGATGACATAATATTCGTAATGAATGATAATAAAGGAAAAGTATCATGTTTTCACTTCAAAACATGGTTTTGAGGTGAAAATTACATCAAATTGAATAAGATATTTCTTTGATCTTCCTGGTGCTGTGACTTTGAGTTTATTGACTTTCTCATGACCTTGCTGATTTTTATTGACACTTGACTTTATTTATTTGACCATGGTGAGATCTTGGAACCTAATGAGACCCATCCTATGACATACTTACATGACTCACAAAGTGAAAGTAACCCATGACTAAAGACCACAGAGAGGAGAATCAACAAGTTTCACATGAGGAAAAATTGATAAAAAAAATCACTACCATCAACGAATCCATGACCTAGCGGAATGGTGAAAATTTATGGTATGGGACTCCTAATATGAAAATGAAAAAGAGCAATTTTGATCACTGATGGCAGTATGACTAGATTGACAGTAACAGACTCCATGGAAAAAAATTTAAAATTGGTTCTCATACTTCGATTCCCACAACATACTATGAAATATATGAATAGGTACAGGGTCTTGGGTAGTCCATTTCCAACCCATGGCTGGATATTCCAAGGTAAAACACACAACATTCATGATATAGGCACTCATATAGAATGGGTGAAATTTTATGGAAGAAATGGAGCGATTTTTCCTATATTATAAAATCTGAGTGGAAATATAATTTGATAGAATATTTCCCCAATCCATAAGATAGGAATATATAGGTACCTCCATGAGAGACCTATTATACTAAAATCAAGTAGTCTCTGACTGACCAAAAATCCTAGACATCATCGTAGAGACATAACTATAGGGGCTTGGAAGGGAGTCATTAGAGTACATACCCTTTTCATCATTCTTGTGCTTGAAGGGTTTGCTTCTCCATTGCTTGATTAGCTTCGATTTGAACTTGTTTATTTGGAAATCTACGCAAGAAATTGTTTACATAACCCTTTTTGGGGTCTGGAATATGGTACATCAACTTCAGATCTTTGGCTTTGAAGGAACCAATCATTGTTCCTCTGCTAGTAAGAAATGTGCTATCCCCGATATTGAGATTATCAATTATCTACCTTACCATATCAGTTTATGGTAAGATTTTAGGTCGTGCAAAAATTTTATGTAGGAAACAATTAGCTACTTCTGCAATTGTAGCTTCGGAGGAATCAGGAGCATCGACAGTTTCTTTTCTTTGAACTTTGTGAGGTTTTTTGTCCTTGAGCAGCTTGTACATGGATTCCCATGAGGAGTATCCGCTTTATGGTCCACACATAGTATCTGTAAACAAAGGCATCAATTATGTTCTCTCAGTTATAGCAGGTGCAGGGTTTATAGGGGTCATATACTTCTTATCTTTCTTAAGATATTTAGAGATATCCGAAGAATTCTTCTTATTCAGGCTCGCCTACAAATAAATGAGAAAGGATAAGAGGAAAGAGGGAACTTTTGATTTTATAGTATGCACAAGTACCATATATGAATGTGACTTAGGAAAGAGGGAACAGATGTGACCTCGCACGCTAATAAGATATGAATTGAATGCTTCTTAGAGAAAAATGATTATGGAGGTATGGGCGACAAAACCATTAATTTATGATATTAATGGTTGATATGGGTTGTTGTTCCCATATAATTATTTCCGCATTAAAACCAGATCTGTTGCATTGCAACTTTGATATCACAATCGCAATATCGGCGAAAATAGATGGAGTGCGAAATTTTCAAGTTGACAAGAGTGTGATGTGCGATGTGCGATGGATTATATCGCATCAACGAACATTGTTGGGGGAAGAAGAATGATTATGTTTTTTGGAATGTGATGTGATGAGTATATCGCATCAGGGAAGTATGAGAGGTGATAATAAGACCGTCGGGGCAGGATTTGCGAAATGTGAAATGTGAAATGTGATACACAATGGCTTACGTGGTAGAAGTGAGTCCCACAGGCTTTCCTTATAGAATTTTCTTGGAAATATGGCTTATTCCCTTATAAAAGCACTTTTATTATATACATCAGATCGCAATATGTTTCAAGTGACCTTTTAGGAGTTATAGATGTTTCATTGTGGTTTTGTGATTGCGATGATGTGACCTTTCTTAGCTTAAGTGCTTTCAAGGCCAAATTTTAAGGTTTTTATCCCCTTTTTTTATCCCTATTTCTATCTAATGAATTTCTCTAAGGGTTTTATTTTTTTTAACCCTAAAAAATAAAAAAGGTACCCATTATTTTCTAAGCTAACTATTGCTAAAATAATGGGGGTTGTTGATTAGCACAACACCTACTCAAGTCGGCTTCAAGAAGGATAATTGTATCTCCATAAAATAACACATCAGTCCAACTTGTTGTCATGTCAGATTATTTAAGGAGGAAACAACTATATTTAGGGAAGTACGTCTCCATTTCAGAACATAATTTCAGTGAACATTTTAGTGAAGGTAATATAAGTGAGAAAGGTGAGAAATATTTTGATCTAACGGTCAATAGAAGCCCTACATCCAAGAAAAGGAAAGAGATCAAGGTGAAGGGAATATTGAAGAGATTCCATGTCTATTTCCGGGAAAGTTGTGTCACACGTGCAAGGAAAGGTAAGGGTAGATACATATTACAAAAAAGGAAAAAATTGCAGAAGTTAAGAATATGATTTAAGGGAAGAATTTTGTTTATGCTTCATGCCAAGTTAACATAGAGATCCTATCTAGTTAAGAGAAAAAGTAAGGGAAAAAAATTATACTTTATCAGTCACACATGCGATAAATGAGAGTCTATTACAACATGGCGAAGCCTACAATTAAGGAGGGAAAAATGTTTAGATCTGAGTCGGAGAAGTGAAGGTTAAATTGCAGAAAGGTGACTTGGTCTTGGAGAGGTCATTTTGGTCAAGGGTATAGGTCATTGTGCTGGTATTCTTCAATTGGAATTTGTATAAGAAGAAGAATTTGTTGGGTTTTCCTCTCAAATAAGAAGATTTTTTAGCCCTAGCTGATAACCTATATTCTGTGTCTCTTGTCTCTTTATGTTCTATGAATTGGTTTTTGTTTGATGAATAAGAACACTAATAACCTAAGTAAAAGAAGATACTAATATAAAGAAGTGAAAAGAACTCACAAGCAGTTACTAATATAAGATAAATCACTTAATCACTATACCCTAGATTTATCAACACATCGGTGGTTTCTCTTGTGTTTGTTCATGGCTTACTTCATTGGTCGGTAATCATATGGTGTCTAGCATGTTTGAATCTAGCTCATTGATTCACATGGATAGAATCATAAATTGGACAATTATGTGAACGAGATAGAATACCCTGGATCTAGTTTCATCCATCCAGGTTGTGATATAAGGATTAATACATGATCACAATGTATGCTGGCTATGATCATATAGGAAGTCATCCGATCATGGGTCCACCTTTTTTCATTAGTGGATGCACCTTTTGATCATTGTACATGTAATGTTATCTTATCTGTTGAGTATGGGTGTGCATCCCTCAAAAAAAATATCATGATGTAAATGTATTATAGCAGAATATGATCTTGTCGGTTGTTCTTGATCCCAAATTGTCACAAGGTAAACAACTTTAGTCATCAATCACCATTTCTGATTTGGTGCTTTAGGGGGGAATCAGTTATAGTCCATTTTTTCACATCTGGTCAATCGACCTGTAAATTGGATCAATAAACATCCTTTCTACACCTCATACTTGGTCTTCCAACCCTTCATATCATCCTCAGCTAGTAAACCAACCATTTCAGTAGTATTTACCACAACAAACTCAGTGGCACAATCCATCCCGAGGGTGTAGGCCTCAAAAAAATAAACTACCTGCTCTAATGCCTCCACCCCATCCTCAACCTCATCTTACTCATGTGGCTCCACCTAGGATACCTATACCTACACATCCCAATCTGAACCCGGACAACAAACATGCACAACAGGCTCCAAATGGAGTAACATCCCATCCAGCTTATGTTGTGGAGATATAGAAGGTTAATCTCAGGTTGGGAAGAGTACTCCCAGAAAACCATCCCCCATCTCCACCTGTATAGGTTGAGGAGGAAAAGGAAGAAGATAAAAATCAAATCCAACAACCTCCTTTTCTGGAGCACTTGATCCACCCTAGTCACCACACCCTAGAGGAGACTGAACTCCTGGGAGAATTAGAAAATTTGTGTCTAAATGTACCACTTCTCTAGGACATTAGGGATTTCCCTATCTACAATACATTCATTAAATAAAAGTGCTTCAAGAAACGTGGAAGGAGGAACAAAGATACCCCCACCATCAATGTGGTAGGAAAACTGTCTGACCTGATGCTGGGGAAGGTGATATTTCCAAAATATCTGGACCCTGGTTGTCCAGTTGTTGATGTAAATATAGATGAAGTCATAGTCCCCAACACTCCAATTGATTTAGGGGTTGTCATCAATATCATGACCTAGGAAACTATGTTGAAACTTAATTTGAAAGGAACTTTCAGGAAAACCACAATAGTTCTACAACCTGCAGATTTGTCCAAAGTAACTCCGGAATGAATTTTTGAGGATGTTGTGGTTACCATTGACTCCTAGGAGTATCCTATATATTTCCTGGTCCTGTAGCAAAAAACCAAGTATAATGGTTCATCTTAGGGAGACCTTGGTTAGCCACTGTAGATGCTTATATTAGTTGTTGGTCCGGAAACATAACTATAAAAAATGGTCCTTTGTCTAAACATATAGTGTTATATCCTCCAGCCCAACCTTCCATTGATAATAATCTCCCGATACAGTTGGAGGATGAAGAAGATGAGTTATATAACGCTGCCCCTATGTGTACCATAGATGTTATCCTTATAGGGGGGTCGCTTGATGAAGATGAACTCATTGACCATGCCATTCAAAACTAGTCCTCCACTAACACTCCTCTTAAAACCCTAGTCAAAGGGTCTGAAAGCTAACCTTGGATGGAATTGCAATCAGTTGAGACAACCTTTGAAACCCCCAAGGCTGTCGATTTTGGCCCATCCAGATCTCTGAAAATCAACCCAAACCTCTCAAATGAAGAAGAGAAGTAGCTATGCCAGATTTTGAAAGAAAACCTTGAATCATTTTCTTAGGATTACAAGGACATGAAAGGGGTGCATCCTTCAGTATGCAGACATCACATTTACATCAAAGAAGGATGCAAGCTTGTGATAAAACCCCAAAGAAGAATGAACCTGGCTCAGAAGGACATAGTCAAAGAAGAGATGCAAAAAATATTGGATGCAAGGTTCATATATCCTATATCCAACAGTGAGTGGGTATCTCCTCTTGTCCTAGTCCCAAAGAAGAATGGGAAGTGGTGAATTTATGTTGATTATTGAGAAATTAACAAAGCCACCAAGAAAGACCATTTCCCTTTTACCTTTATAGCCCAAGTCTTGGAGGGTCTTATAGGGAAGAAGTTATTTTCCTTCTAATATGGGTTCAGTGGGTACAATCAGATTCAAATCAGCCCTGAAGACTGGGATAAGACCACTTTTACATTCCCTTGGGGCGCTTTTGCTTATAGAGTCCTACCCTTTGGGTTATGCAATGCCCCGACCACCTTCCAAAGGGTTGTCCCAAGCATCTTTTATGAGTTAGTCCGTGACTCTGTTGAAATCTATATGGATGATTTAACACCATATGGGGATGACTTCCTGGAAGCTCTCTCTAATTTGGGTAAAGTACTAAGAAGGTGCATTGAGATGCATCTCTCCTTGAGCCCATAAAAGTGTGAATTCCTGAAGAAAGAAGGGGTTGTATTAGGACACTCCATATCCCAAGTAGGAATATAGGTAGATCCGCTCAAAAACACTATCATAAAAAGGGTACCTGCTCCTCAAAAGCAGAAAGATGTCAGGAGTTTCTTAGGCTTAGTTGGTTACTAAAGAAGGTTCATCAAAGATTTTAGCAAGATGGCTTCGCCATTATTTGGGTTATTGGCCAAAGATTCTAATTTTATTTGGTCTTGTCCTTCTCAAGAGGATTTTGAACTCATTAAGAAGAATTTGACTACTGCCCGCTTCCACCAAGGTCCAAATTGGACTCTACATTTCCACATCCACATAGATGCATATGAAAAAGATGTAGGGGCCACATTAGGTAAATTAGAGAACAAAATCCCTTATGCCATTTATTTCATCAAAAATAATTTGTCGAAAGCTGAGCTGAATTATATTGTTACTCAGAAGGAGATGTTGGCAACTGTCCATGCATTGAAGAAATTCGTGCATTATGTCACTGGATATCAAACCTTTATTCACAATGACCATGGAGCCATCAAGTATTTAATGAAAAAATCGAATGTTAATGCTAGAATAATTAGATTCTTGTTACTTTTGTAGTAATTTGATTTGACTATTGTTGATAAACCTGGAAAGTAAAATTTTGTTGCAGATTTTTTGTCCAGATTAGTTCTCCCTGTAGGTGAAGAAGGAATGGTGGATGACCAGCTTCCAAATGAACACCTCTTTGCCATATCAACACTCTCACCATGGTTTGCTGATATAGCCAACTAATTGGTTGCTGGAAGACTCCCTCCTAATATTTCATTTAGTGAAAGGAGAAAAATCATCAGAAAAAATGCCCCCTCACATGGATTGAGGGGACTCTCTTCAAGCTATGCCCTGATCAAATCCTATGAAGATGTGTGAGGGAGGAAGAAGTTTTTTATATCCTCTCTAAATGTCATAACAACCCATGTGGGGGCCACTTTGCTGCAAAGAGAACTGCTTACAAATTTTTGCAGGAATGTTACTATTGGCCTACCCTTAACCAGGATTCCAGAAGATACACCAGCAAGTGTGACCAGTGCCAAATAACGGGTAAACCCATAGAAAGGGATGAAATGACTTTACACCCTCAGGTGGCTCTTGAGACCTTTGACAAGTGGGGCATGGACTTTGTTGGACCCATCGATCCACCATCTAGATAAAAGAAATATATCATAGTCTGCACTGATTACTTGATAAAGTGGGCTGAAGAAAAAGTAGTGAAGGTAGCAACCGACAAAAAAATATTCGAATTTCTGAGGGAGAATGTGTTTTACAAATTTGGATATCTAGAGAAATAGTCACTAATAAAGGATCACAATTCACCTCTCACCTCATTGAGAATATTTTAAGGAAGCACAAGATTAATTGTAGAACTTCTACTGCCTATCACCCTCAGGAAAGTGCCCAAGTAGAAGCAACTAACAGATATTTAGAGAGCATCCTCACCAAGGTTGTGAGCAACAACATAAAATATTGGGCAGATATATTGGTAGAAGCTACTTGGGCCTACAACACCACTTGGAAGACAACAACATGATTCACTCCTTATGAACTAGTCTATGGTAAGGAATCTCTACTTTCAGTTGAGTTTGAATTCAATACTTTAAGAATGGTAGCTGAATTAAATCTAGATCTAGAAAATTCCCAAAAAGAGAGGTTGTTGCAACTAAATGGATTGGATGAGTTCAAAATTCAATCACTTCTTCACACAGAGGTATTTCAGCTGCAAAGGAAGGTATGGCATGAAAAGAACATGAAATAAAAGACCTTCCAAGCAGGATATTGGGCATTGTTGTATGATTCAAGGTTTAAAGACTTCAAGGGCAAGTTGATGACAAGATGGTCGGGGCCTTACATAGTGGATAAATGCTTTGATAATGGTGCAATTCAAATCAGGACCATAGATGAGGAAGGGATCCCATTTCTTGTCAATGGTCACAGACTTAAAATTTACAGGAAGCCTTTGTCAAGGGCAGAATTCATCAATTCAATAAGAGGAGAGGTGTATGTTATGGGAAACTCCATAGTTTCCCACACATTCTAAAAGAAAAAAGAATAATCTTGTGGGTTGAAAACCTTGATGGAGGTAGCTCACTTGCTCAAAAGAGAGAGAGAGAGAGAGAATAAATATTCATGGATGAAAAACTCTCTAAGCTGCCCAAGGCAAGTTTGTGGGTTGAAAACCTCCATGGATTCATCCCTCTTTCTTTCTAAAAAAAGAAAAGAAAAGAAAAATAACAAGAACAAAACCAAAAAATGCATCTGCATCACTGTGTTTTTCTGTGTTTGTTTTTTTTGCAAGTTGTTAGTGGTTTCTGGAAAACATAGGGAAGAATTCATCTTCTTTTCCCTTCTTCTATCTTGTCTTCCATCCCATCATTCACTCCATTTATATTCATAACTTCCTCCATCACCTCCATACAACAAACTCCTCCATTCCTGAGCATAATGTCGCAAGAGAAGCAGCACACAAACCAACTGCTACAAAGATCAGGAAGTTCCTTCAAAAACAATTTTTTCATCGACTGCCAAGAAGAAAAACAAGGATAGGTGCATAACAGAATACAGGAGAACGATAATCCAACCCATGGCATCTCAAGCACCCCACGTGACATCCACAACAAAGAGAAACAAGAGAAAAAGATTAACATCTCATTCAAGAAGCTGCTCCTTCAGCAAGTTTCTCACTCAGAGAACAAGAAGACGGTGAAGAGCGTTGCATCTAAAAAGGCTTGTCCCAAACCTCCAGCTCCTATAACTACCTTGGAAACAACAATTAAACTCAAGTATAAGCTTTCACCCCTTGCTATGCATTAATAATAACCAGAAAAAGAATAAATAAATAAAAAATTAAAAATAAAAAAAATTAAAAAAAAATTAAAAAATAAAATTAAAAAATAAAATTAAAAAATTAAAAAATTAAAAAATAAATAAATAAATAAATAAAAAATTAAAAATAAATAAATAAATAAATAAAAATAAATAAATAAAAAATAAAATAAAATAAAATAAAAAAATTACAAACTTAGAGTTTTAGGGGAAGAAAGGTGGCCAGTTAACTCGGCCACCACCTTGAGGTATGGATGGAATAAAAATGGGAGTACACACCACCTTCGCATGCAAAATAATTTTTTTTATCAGTGGAGTCGAGGAGAATGAGGGGAGGAAAACGCGCAGTCCATCCTGAATTAATAGGGAGGAGGAACCAATTGTCTACGACAGAACTCGAGCTCAGTGGAGTTATATTGGAAATCAAAATTTAGATATGTCATCTAATAAAAGGAGATGTCGTCTCATCCAAACCAGTGAATTGAAAATTCTTAGAGGGAGAGGACCGATGGAAGCATGTAGTGCTTGAAGAAGAAGAAGAAGAAGAAGAAACAGAAAGAAAAATGAAAGAAGAAACCCAAGGTAGAACCAAAAGAAACAAGAAGAACCAGAAGAAGAGGAGGAAGAACCAAAATAAGAAGAGAGAGAGAGAAAAAGGGCCAAAGAAAAATAGAAGAAATGGCCATAGAACTCATAGATATAGTAGAAAGTTGGCAAGACACAGACTCACAACCTAGCATCACATCCCCTCACTACAAAAATATAACTGCCACCATGGCTCCTCTGAGCGCAAAAAGAAAAAGGCAGACCTCTAGGTATTCGGGAACTTACAAGAAAGACTAAGGGGTGCATTGGAAAGGGAACCATTATACAAGAGGGCCATGCAGGCCAAAAATATCTGATGGTTGGGACTAAAGCTCAGCCCACCTTTGTTGTTGGGGCTAACTGATGAAGAGGACACATATGCACAAGATAGAGAATGGTAGAATGCAAAAAATAATGATGGATTTTACCCCATTGGGGAAACTCCCACACTTCTTCATCAGGAAATCAAGGGGGTTGTTAAAGCTTTGAAGGAAATGGAGGGGGAGGATCAGTTTCTCAGAGGATGAGCAACCATTCAGTAGGGGGTTGATGATGAGCTCCATCATTAGACATATTTGGAGGGTTTAATAGCAACCTTTTTTCCTTCTCAGATCTCTTTTTCTTGCATTTTTATTATTATTTGGGTTTACGATGCTAGTATAGGTGTTGATTGAGGATAACATACTATGAGTGCCTTATATAAGGTTAAGTGTAGAAAATCATGATTTATTAAGATTTTTAATAAATATTTTATCACAAATACTTGGAGGAGATAGCAAGGAGAAATTATAGGAGGATTTTCCACCCTCAAAGTTAGCCAAAGGATCCCAAGTATTCTCTCTAGGAATTCGAATTCCATAAGTAGCTGAAGGATCCCCAAGGATTCTCTCCAGCAATTCGAATTCTAGAGGCAGTCGAGCAACTAAAACAGGATAGCACTCAATCTTGGTTTACTTGGATTCTAGTGGACTCAATCACCATTTTTGTAAGGAGTTGTTGGTAGCTTCCCTATAGAATAAATAGAGTAGAGCTAGAACTGGAAGAGTTATTATATCCTAGTCTCGCTTCCATTCATAATTATTGTTGTGAACTGTTGAAGATTTTCATTTTATTCAGGGATCGAAACTTTTAGAGATGTATGTAGTTATTCTTTTACGAAATGAGAAGATTGATTCATTTGATTGATATAAGTTCAGAGGGCTAGGCTCATGGGTTAGGGGCCAATCCATGTGCCTTAGCTTCTCTGTTCTTATTATATTTTCCTTTCTGTCATTTAGCTAGATTTTCCTTTGTCATTTAAGTTAGATTTTCTTCTGATAAGTTTCATTGCTATTTACTTTTGTGGTGTTGTAGTTTTAATTGTTTATGCATAGTGAAATAGAGGAAAAATCCAAAACTGCAGTCAAGTCTCCCCCATCTCATCTCTATCAATAGAGTTCGAGTAGGGTCAGACCTTCCCACAGGAAAAAATATCTTTCTGTTTGAGTTCGGGGAAGAATTCATATTACCAAGTCCTAGCCTTTCCTTCACTATTTCATCCTGCATTTATGTTTGTTTCATGTACATGAATCCATAGATGTGCTTCACTTTTGAGCACTTCTCTTACACTTCCATTTCACTCCTTTACTTCTCACCTTAGCACTGCACTTACCTTTTGGACAATGGATAAACCAACGCTCCCTGTGTATTTCGTGACATGTACTAACCGCCTCTCATGGATCCTTATGTCTCGCAATTTGATCGTTGAATAACACCTGTGGGTTTTGGTTTAATGGTAATCGTGATTCCGAACAAGTGGTATCAGAGTGTAGGTCGTGATTTTGATACACACCTGGCTCATGTTTGGGGGATATTGTTGGACATTGGATAAACCAATGCTCCCCATGTACTTTTTGACATGGACTAACCGCCTCTCATGGATCCTTATCTTTGGAAATCTAATTGTTGAATAACACCTACAGGTTTTGGTCTAACAGTAATCATGATTCCCAGGATTACCTTATTTTGAACACCCTTAAGTTCTTCAACCTTACTTCTCTATTTTTCTCCGTTCACGACCGCCTTACCATTTTTACGAAAAACATGTTAAAAACCATATAGAACCACTGAAAACCCAACCTTCGCCTTTGCTCCTCGAGACTCCTGCAACAGTACATCGCACTTCACAATCGAAAAATTTAACAATTACCTTAAAACTTATTGTCCATTCCTTGCGATTGCGATATTACGAAATCACAAATCGCACTTCGCATCGATTACCTTCTACCGTTAACACTCACTACTCATTCTTTACGATTGTGAAATCGTAAATCACAACTCTTAGATTTTTCCACTACCACGTCATCCCCATCGCACATCGCATCCCACGGAACTTACCACACCGCACATCACATCCCACGAAACTTACCACATCGCAAATCGCATCCTACAGAACTTATCACATCGCAAATCGCATCCCGTAGAACTTATCACATCGCAAATTGCCGCCCACAACCTTTACCACAGTGCAAATCACATTCCGCACATTTTAGTTTATTCCTGTTAATCCTTACCCCTATCCTTGTAAACTTGCAATATTGCGATTCGCGACCCACCACATCACTCTTCACACTTCACACTATGTACCATTCAGTTATTCCTATCAATCCTTACTACTATCCTTGTAAACTTGAAATATTACGATTCACGACTTGCCACATCACTCTTCGCACTTCGCACTGCGTACCATTTAGTTCATTATGTTAAGTCCTTACTATCATCCATTTAAACTTGTGAAGTTGTGATTGCAACATCGCACATTGCAACCTTTGTTTTCAATCGCATTCTGCCATCGCATTTTTGAGTTATTCTTTCTCCAAAGTCATTTCTTATGTTATAATAAGGTTTCCTAAGGGTTTAACCCCATTTGTCTGCTCCAAAGCCATTTCTCACACTATCATAAATCTTGCTAAGGGTTTAACCCCATGTTTCTGCTTCCAAACATCATTTCATATGCTAGACCCCCCATTATCCTCTTAGCCCTTTTTCTTCCCTCTAAGCTACAAATTAATTCCTTTTAACTAAAATTAAGGCATTGATAGTTTAGTTGCATGGATAGGAGTATGGTAGATAGATCATAGGATAGACGAAGTGCATTTAGTGGTTTGGCCAGGTTAAGTGTGGTTTAGAATTAATTTCATTTCTTCTATTTTTTTTCGCAAATTAAATTAGTTTCATTCTTGGCATTCCCTTTCAGAAATTTACTTCAGTTTCCTTTCTGTCATTTCCTTCCAACAATTTAATTTCCATTTGTTCTCATAATTTAAGAAATAGCACTCTTTCGTGAAGCAGAAGAGGATGAAATGAACATATTGCATCTACTGTGTATATAGCACTGTTACCTCAAAGTTTGTACAAACCATGAGTTGATAGAGTAAAGTAGGGCAGCCCCTGGGAGTTGCAGCACTCTTGGTGCAATACCAGGGCTCACCAATAGAAAGAGATCATTTTAAACTCTTAAATTGTTTCTAGACTATAAATCTATGATATGGACAACAAAACTAGTTTCCTACGGGAATATTGAGGCCAACAGAAATATATATTAATGTAACCTGCATTTTGTTAAGATGAATGAATAGCAAGGTACTACCAAGTTTACAAAAAAAAAAAAAAGGTTAAGCTGTTACTAAAATTGTTAACTTATCCGGTCTCTCTTCACTTAGAACCCTATAAAGTTAGAAATTATATCTGGAATCATACATCACCTGTGTTCAATACTAAGAAGGATGAGGTTGCTCCCTTCGTCCTCAAAAACTTTGAGCTGCCCTCTCTTGCAAGAATATTTGATGAAGCCCACAAGGTACAAAAATATACCACTTGTGGGTACGTGGCAATATATTCAAGGAGAAAATTCCTAGAAGGGATTATTAGATCCCATAAATCCTAATTTGAAAAATGATATACTAATATATGGTTATTTTGCAGAGTTATTCTATGATGCATTTGATAGTGAACTTTCCAGCAATTATGTAGGAGGGTGTAAGTACAACCTTGATAAATTTTTTGAGTGTTGTAAAAGGGTTGGTCATTCCGGTAGTGTCAGCTATGAAGTGAGTAAGTACTTGTATGTAGAAACTAATGCACTGGGGAGGCCGATATAGTAATCTATTTGGATTAGATTTATTGCAGTTTTCACAGATCCTCAAGAGATACGAAGACTAGGATATTGGGATATTGTAGTAGCCTAGAGAGGAACTGAAACACTCCAAGAATGGATACATGATGCTAGATATTTTTTATTTCCTGCTCGATTATATTTTAGTTGTTCCAACCATAAGGTTGTCAGAGTCATTTCAAGCACTACTTCTCCTTTGAGGAACAAAGGCCTGGGACACCGATTATCAGCTACAGCTAATTTAAGAGATAATGGTGTCCAAGTAGAGAAAGGATATTTAAGCTGCTACATCTCTAAAGGAGAAGATTAAAGATGTGCCAAAGGTACTATTATTTCAAAGATTCTACAACTAGTGGATAAATACAAGGATGGAATTTTGAGCATGACTTTGACTAGACATAACTTGGGAGCTGCCTTGGCAACGTTAAGTTCATATGACATAATAAAATTTCTCAACTCAAACTTTTCGACACTACCTATACCTATGACTTTGTTTGCATTCGCAAGTCCACATGTAGGGAATAGAGAATTTTCCCTGTGAAAGTGGTGCGGTTGGTGAATAAGAGGGATTTCATTCCTACAGTTCTTGGATTTGTTTTCAACGAGAATTCATGGCAATGGTTAACAAAAATGTTGAATTGGCTTCCTTGGACATATTTTCTCATTGGTCTACTGATTGTTTTGGACAATAATGGCATCCACAATCTTGATCTTGCTTATGCCCACGGTTTGGGCCAAGAGGGTCTACTCTAGTTGTTGTGGCCTATTAATTGAAGACCATCATATTCCATTTGAGATCATATTAATAAATCTGTACAAGAAAAAAAATGTAAGATGATTTTTTGAATCAGATATTTTACTGGTATTTTGTTTTAATTTTTCATGCTTTTTTATCACCATGAGCTCCTTGTGAGAAAATCAAGTTATCAGGGAAATTTTTTTTGTATAAGATAAAACCAGTTAGATGATTTTGGCCAAATTAACCGCCTTCTCTGTTGTTCTTATATATTTTGTAAGAGACCAATGCTTATCTAACATACTTGTTAAGAATGTCGATTTCACCATAGACTTAGAAATGTTAAGGAAACATCATTTATGATTTTTTATTAATCATATTTTATGATAAGACTAAAATCCTAATTAGACTGAAGTCTTAATATATCATATTAATGCAAGCTTGTTACACACCCTGATACAATTTAGGTCATCATATATGGCACTATGCTCTCAACTATGCCAATTATAGCCTGTTTGGGTTCTTTAATCTTTATTTTAACGGATGGGATTTTCTCTCGGATGATGGTGTAAATATCACACAAAAAACATAGAAAATTTTAATATATAAATAAGGTTTATGTTTTAAAATGTAATGTTAAGTGAAAACACTCTTTTTTAATATTTATGGCATAGTTGTTTATTTTAAGCATGGAAAAACTACTTATTGAAAATTTTAATGGATTAAACTACCACACCTTGAATGTAAAATTTGAAATGCATTTAATGCATATAAACTTATGGGGTTTAGTTAAAGGAGTCAGCACCTCAACACCCTAAATTTTTAGTTTATTGGTTGAAAAGGGAAGTGAAATTTAATTCTAATATAGGCCTTCCATTGTGAGATTCACAACTTCATCTCATAGACTTGGAAAAATCATATCCACAAATATGGGAAGAGTTAAGAAAAATATTTGGGGAAAAGGCTCTGAATGCAGAATTCTACTTGAAATTGCAACTATTCAGAATTAAAATTCAAGAGGGGTATCATTTTCTACACATATATAAATCATTTAAAATCTCTCATTAGGGATTGGGAAAACTAGGGTAAAAGTAGAAGATGGAGATGCTAAGGCTATTTTTTGAAACAATTTATCTCAAAAATTATGATAATGCTATTTTCACATTAAGTAAATTTTGCTCATATTACTACATATTTCAATTGTTCGAGAGCCTCATAGAGTAGAAAGAATGGCTAAGAAAGAAATTTCATACCTATAAAAAGTGAAATGTTAACCAAAAATTTCTAGTTAAGCTCAATTGAAGGAATTGTGTCCTACTAGCTGTAATCAAGTGTTCAATATCATTCTGGGTAGCATATATTAAAATGTTGTATGCGCACCGAAGAAGGAACCATATTGTGTAATGGACAAAGTGATTCACATTATGGTAAGTAAAATGGATACTTAAGTCAGCACCAGAGCATAAGTACAACCATCTTCCATGTGGGGACCTATTACAAATTTTGACCTTATGCAGTACTACATATAACAAGGACAAAGTATATGTGAATATAGTAACCAATGTACCTACAATACAGCCATGGGGACCACTAGAGAACATGCTCATTTATGCATTATAATAAATGACTGTGTAACACATTTAGCAAACGAAGAAAATGATATAGTAACGAATAATAAACATCCTAATAGTTCAAAAAAAATAGAAACAAGTACTGATTACGTGACACCTCAGCCATAGAATGTTATAAACTTTCATTATACCCATTTCTAGCCAAGTTGGTCCCATAATTTTATAAAATTCTAAGGATTCAAGGGAATTTTAAAGATCGAGACCCTATAAATCTTATTTTAGGAAACTTAAACTAATAAGCCATTATTAGTTGTTGTTAACCCAAAAGTGAGGATTACTTGAGCCTGGTTTTCTTTATATACATAGTACAAAAATAGAGGATACACAACAACAAAAACCTAGGATAATACATTAAAATTCCTATTAGGGAAGATGTAGCTGCAAGGGTTTCGGGGAAACACACCTTGTTCGACATGGAGTATTCGAGATTTTATTGCACCATTATTTTGAACACCTAGACCATGGAAAATATGAAGAATACTCTCGTGGAGCATATTTAGCAAGAATTAGAGGTTGAAGGTGAATCCTTCTTCGAGTATATTTAAGTTGATCCATAGCTTATGAATACCTCCAATGAGACAAACGAGGAATAAATGAATATAGGAATGGAAAAATATTGAACCAAAACTTATAAAACCCAAATCAAAGTATTTTATATATGTCGTAGAGAAACCCCATCCATTTTCATGTTCATGTTCATAAGAAACCCAATCAACATTTTGGACCACTGTTAATTCTATCATGGAAATGGGTGGAAGGAAAAAAGAATAAAAATAGAGGCCAATGAATTGTAGGGAGACATAAAACAACAAATAATAATGCCTAAAGTTGTGGTAAAGGAGAAAAGTGCCAGAAGAGTTCCCACTATCAATAAAGGGAGCATGATCAGACACATCAACTATTCCAGTTAGGGTAAATGGAAGGAAAACAAAATCGACAGGGTTCAAAAAGAAATATGATTCAAAATTTGATGACCAAAAAAGGGGATTTCACAACAACAAAGAAGATAAAAGCTTACCTGACGAGAAAATGGTGCAACTCACTTTTGAAAATTCTTGAAACTTCTAGTGTGTCCCAAGTAAATTTTAGAGGAAGTTAGGTGGTATAAAACAACAGTGAGTATTGAGGTATGGAAAAAAAATAGTAAGAAACTGATCTTACCATGTTAAAATTTTCCCATAGGAAATTATACATAAAAGGAGGGATGGAGTGGCCATGAGGTCGAGGGTGAAAAGAAAGGATTTTTGTGCCACAATCTCTCATGTTGACTATCTCTACTCCCAACACAATTAAACTAGAGAAAATACAACAAATTAAGAGTAAAATGTGAAGGTAAATTAAATTTTTGCCTAATTCATGAGATCCGAGCGAGTAAATGTAGTGAGAAATTTATTTTCGTACCTGAAAAGGTATGGCTCATTAAATACGAGGAAGGTATAAATAAAAAAGGAAGAATATGTTAGACCCAGATTGTCAGGTACAAAAAGCCTTGCTGAGACTTTGCGACATTGCGAAAAATGCATGGGTTGCATAATACCAAGCTCAAGATGAACTAATTTGGAAACAAAAGATGAAGAGATGACTCTAGATTTATTGTAGGGTTGATAGAGTTTCAGAAACCTCGAGTAAAAAGTTCTAATTTCCTCTCTTGGCCATAAATAAGTGTATACTTTCAAAACATACAAATGTATTAATAAAGAGAAGGAAAAAAAACACATATAAATCCACGCTACTCACGAAACCACAAATCAAAAAATCAGACTCCCTAACATGCCCATAGAATATCATGTCATCAGGCGATGAAGGCTCCCTCGTAAAGTAGCACAAAGGAAAAAAATGAGACCATATCGAACATCCCATTTAAGTTACGGAGCAACGTTGAATGCAGGAGTGGAGAGACAAATGATACCAAAAAATTAGAGCTAATACATCGAAATAAGCATTCGGGTTAGCTTGGAAAATTTACGACCTTTTGTTTCCAACACAAAATCGCCTTCATTCTTCGTTTGGAGCTCAAATGGAATGTGACTTCGCATGGGCGGGGAAATGTGGCAAGAAATGATTAGGCCATATGGTCACCAAGATGACACGCCACATGAACTAGGTATACCCTCCATGCACATCACAAGCGTGCCCTAGTACTATACAAGCGAATACATGAGAAATGGGTCTAGCACTTCATGTGCTCACGACACTAATGAGGGAACATGAGGTAGATTATAATTAGTATTCTAAGCCAAAGAATTAGTCATTTATTTGTGAACCATGAAAATTAAGTGAAGGGATAAATATAATTGATTTCCCATACTCTACATACTCTAAAAAATATATAAAAAATTTTTGATAGGTAGAAACATTGGAGGATATATATATATATATATATATATATATATATATATATATATATATGTATATGTATATATATTCCATAAATTCTAAAAAAATTGTATCCATCTGGAAAAGGTTGGAAGATTGCTAAAAATAACATGGTGAAACTTAGTTGAAAAAATAATAATAATAATCAGTATGAAAATTAGGGTACGTGACACCTTGACACTTTTGAGGGCCAAGATATCCTTCCATACCTCGAGAGGAACATAATTGAAAGTTGTGGCCATTGTATCATAGGAAAAACGGTGCACAATTTTGTGCCCAATATTCCCTCAATCACCTCACTAACTACTCGTTATTTTCCTTGAAGCCATGGGCATAACTACAAATAAAAAATGAGGACAACCACTAAAAGTTTTTACAAATAAAAGAAAAGGAAGGATAATGAAAATTTCTCTAATTCTAGATCTATAGACAATAAGATCATGAATAAAAACCAACTCGACAAGCCCAAAACCTAACAAGTTACCAAGTTCACCACACTTCAATTTCGTAAACAAATATTTGCAAAGAAGACTAGAAATCAAGATAAAACAGGCATAAAACAAAAATATAGACCCCTAAAATGACTGAAAAAGTAGATTAAAAAAAAATAACTTCCAAATTACAATAGAACCGGGAACTAAAATTACTAAATAATTGAGTATAACACCACCCTATAAAGAAACAAATAGCTAGTAGCTAAAATAATTCAAATTATCCACCACAACATAATATCAGGCACCCATAACGTGCAATAACAGAGAAATTGGGACAATACCCACCTAAATAATAACAATTTTGGATGAAATATAGTTACAAGCAAAGTAAAACTCTCTTAGGCTAAAGGAATCTTAAGGGATTCCAACAACCAAGGCTACCACCAAACTTGAACATCACACTCCTAGATACCATAGAGAGATTCCCAAGGATTAATAATCAAAATGCAGGCCTAAAAAATGACCACCATACACTAATTATCAACAAGAAGTAGCCATAGATGGAGTTCAAGGTGACAACCTCGCATCCACACACACAATTTCTTAGTTCTTGTCCATCCATCATCTTGGAACTGCATTTAAAACGACAAGTGGAAAATGGACTAACACTATTGCATTAACTCCTTCTAGAAACATCGACCTGTGATTAATACAAATGTTAAGATGGGGTCTTCTCCAAAGAATCGATAACCACCATATGTACAACCCCATCAAGGATTTCTTTATTTTCCTCTATCGAACTATGGACAACTTGCATTTCATCTTCCCATGCAGATAGAGGCCATAGTACATATAAATCGAAACCTTTGTAACAACATCCCATATTGGCAAAAAAATCAACATCCTTGTTACATTCTTTTCAAGTATGTTGAAAAATTACTTAGTCGACATTACCAAGCAAAGCATTAATATCTTCACTAGAAGTCCCTCCAATCTCCAACTCTTCACTATATTTTTGATATATTGAGCATTCAAAAGTTTCTAAATGCATTATATTGTAATCTAAATATTGAAATCCCTTAGGAATAGCAATTTGAATGTCATTCTCCAATGTCGTGAACTCTTACAAATTGTTACTTACTACCCCCTAATTCCATGCAAATACTCTTAAAAGAGAAAAGTTATCATCATGAAAAATATCTTCGAAACCTATTAATCTGAAATTACCCTTAGATTCCTCATCAAAATTCACTTTAATAAAATTGCTTGGAGTAATGTTCAAAGAATCATTTAAAAAAAAAATTAATAAATAATATTATAATCCCTAGTCAATATATTTAAAGACTCACTAGTTCAAATTATTATAATTAATATACAATATTATAAATTTATTCAATTTTGAATCAAAATTGATGGTGTCATTGTAAATTAAAAAATATCTATGTAATCATCAAAACACATAATTATTTGCGATTCAAATAAAAGTCAAAATGAAAAAATACCTATGATATTGAAATGAAAATGGTTCAACTTATTTTCAATGGTTTCTAAAAAATTTATTATCTGTTTTATTTTATAGTTTTTTATTTTTATTATTAATAATTTTTATTTTCATTATATAATTAAATAATTGTTGTTGATGCGCAACGTTCCTTTTCATATAAAACTATAATTCCTCTCGGAACGCATACACAAATGGGTTTACCATGTTCCTTAAGCTATTTTGTTCTAAGAAAACAATTATTGTAAAATGATTGTAGGAAAAGGTATTTTAGGAATAAGTTTATCTCGTGAAGAGGATAAATATCAATATTGCACTATAAAATAAATCTAAGGAAAATGCAATGTGAATTTTGGATAAAAACTATTAAAAAAACAAATTTAATCCATTTATTTTAAAATATTATCTTTAAATCTTCAAATTTAAGGGAAACAAAAATATTTGTAACTTTCTATTTTTGTTGTCAATCATTTTTTTAAATGAAAATGTATAATATGCAATTATATATTTATTTAAAACTACTTCACCTTTTCAAAACTAGCGAAACAAACTTTTCCTTGTGTTCTAAATATGTTGAGATTAAAACATATTTTCGTACTTTTTGTGTAATAAGTCATAAAATTGTGGTTTAAATACTAACAGAGACTATAAAATATCAATATTTCACTCTCAAACAAAACCAAGCCCAATGCAATGCCAATTTTGCATAAATGTTGCCAAAATACATAAATATAGTAAAGTTAAGCTAAAATATTAGCAATAAAACTCAAACTCATGAAGCAACAAAAATAATTAAAAATTTTGTATTTTTTTTTCAATCAAATTAGTTGGAATTCCAATTGATTCTTTAAATGCATGAAAATTAAAAAGTATTGTTTATATATATATATATATATATATATATATATAATAACGGTTATGGAGTAATTATATTCAACTTGGCCTGAATGCCAGAAATCTGGTTACATTGAGGGTGTCTATATCCTGTTGCCCCTCACCGCTAAGATTGAGGATGCAGCTAAAGCTTGAGGATTTCCTCCTTCATGAGATAACTATAAATTCAATTTCAGATATTTTTCCCAACTTGAAGATGCATACAAATTGATTTAAGAGAAAGCAATAAAACATGACAACAATCAGCTTATGGGATGGGTTCCCATGTTTCTTCTTCGTCTTTCAACTTGACCTCTGCAGAGAGGAGGGCAGCTTTATTGGCTTCAATGTCCGCCTCTTTATTATGGATTCTCAGCACATGATAGTAATTCAGCTTCTGAAAAGATTTTTCCAAGCCCTTGATTCTGGCTATCAGTCTTGCGAGTTTAAGGTCCAAAGCCGGAGAGTTTGAGACCATAGAATTTATAATGATCCGAGAATCTCCAATAACATTAGCTTCACTTATATTTAAGTCTTTGAGAAGCTTGAGACCTTGAAAGAGAGCCAAAGCCTCCGCTTGAATGCTGGATGAATGGCCAAATCCCCAAGCATAGAAATGATTTTTTTCCCCAACTGGGCTTACAACAACGCCTCCTGCACCATGTTTGCTCGGATTGCCCTTTGCTGCCCCATCAAAGAAGAGGGAGTGTCTTGAATGCAATGTAAGCCAGTCTTGAAAGTCAGTTTCATATTTTCTTGTTTTCCAGTCTTTGAGAGGAGGAGCGTTTCTAACTGCTGTTTGGAATTGCAGATCAAGGAATGAACCCCAAGCAATGTCATGTTGGTTGAGATTAGAATCGTCTTTTAAATCAATCAAGCACTCTTTCAGTTGGCATTTAATCTTGATTTCTAGTACCTTGTGATTCTGTTCAGTATCTCTGAAAATTCTTCTATTTCTTTCAAGCCAGATCTTCCAGCAAATTACCTTTGGGAGGACAGACCATGCAGTTTTGATAATCTAGTTTTTAGGAGGAGGACCAGGATACCTGTATGCCCAATTTGAGTATAGACCAGCAGTGGAGCAAGGAAGAGAAATGCTGGGATCCAAAATGTGGATGAAGGAGAACCAAATCTGCTTAGAGAAGCTGTAATCAAGCATTAAGTGGACGCCACTCTCTCCATTTTCTTTACACAGCAAACATCTGGAAGGGCCGTGGAATCATTTCCTCTATAGAATGTCAAACATGAGGATTTTACCATGGCATAGAAGCCAAGAAAAGAAATCGATTTTTGGCCACGAAGGAAAACGCCAGATGCCATGCCAAGGTGCTGGGTCAGGGGGGACGTATGGTCTCTCGCTCAGCTTAGCATATCCCATGGAGACAGAGTAGCTTCTGGCATTCTACCCCCCGCCTCTCGAGTCACTTTTCCTTATGAGCGAGGGCGCCAATCCATGAAGGAGGTTAAGCAACGTGGTCCATTCATCAAGCAAGTGAGCCGGCACAGCAAGGCATTTCCAACCTGCCCAAATAGAGTCACTCCACAGTGAAATATCCCACAACATTCGAAACCCCTCTCCATCCATCCAGCAGCGCAACGCTCTAATGGAGGCTCTGTCTTCAATAGGATCCATGTTCATGATTCTGTCAGTCCAGATGTTAATCTTTTTGCCGTTTCCTGGAATCCAGAAGGAGTGCGCATTGACTAGAGGAGAAACTTTAGCAAACAATTTAAGGAAAGTCGAGTTAGGTAGATGAGTCACTTTGTCCAAACAGCTAGAACGAGGACCTCTGAAATATTTTTTCCAGAGAGCCAATTGACCCCAACCTGGCTTGGGCGCAATGATCTTCCAAATAATCTTTGCTGCCATAGCTATATTCTGCTGACATAGATTTTTAAAATTCAAACCACCCTCCCACAGTGGCTTGGAGATGGTTTCCCAACTGATAAGGGGAAACTTGTTTTCATTCTATTTTCCTCCCTTCCAAAAGAACCTCCGATTGTACTCCTCCATTTTTTTTAAGATGCTTGCCAGAGCGAGAAGCACAGGAAATTGATATAGGGGGAGACTGGTGAGCACAGATTTTATTAGGACAGATTTACCAGCCATGTTGAGCCAGGAGTATCCCCAGGCTAGGATCCTGGTCTTGAATTTTTCAAGTTGTGGAAGCCAGTCTTTGCTTACAGGTCTTTTATGATAAACAGGTAGACCCAATTATTTGGAAGAGGTCCAAGTGGAGGAGGCTGCAAAGCCCAAACATCTAGAGATAGCAGAGAGAATTCTGGGCGATGTGTTCCAACTGAAGTTGTGGCATTTATTTTTATTTAAGACACTGCCTGAGGCCTCACAGAATTCATCCAGAACTGCTTAGAACTTGGTGGCTGAGGAAAGAGTGGAAGCTCCCAATAATAGAGTGTCATCCGCAAATAAGGCGTGATTTATGTTTTTGACCCCTCTAGCAATACACAATCCATTGATATCTTGATTTTGCATCTTTTTGTCTAATAGAAAACTGAGAACAGAGGCTTGGATTACAAAGAGCAGAGGTGAGAGTGGGCACCCCTGCCTAAGCCCTCTCGAAGCTTTAAAAAAACTAGTGGCTCTGCCATTTACTATGGGTGCAATCCATGGCTCCAAGATGCAAGCCCAGATCCATTTAATGAAGTTTGCTCCAAAACCAAACTTGCTCATGACTTTTAACAGAAATCTGTGATTTACTCGATCAAAAGCATTTGCTAAGTCGAGTTTAAGAACCATACCTTGTTCTTTCATATGAAGACTTGAGTGAATTGCCTCTTGAACAAGGGTGAAGTTGTCCACGATCTGCCTTCCTTGGATGAAGCCTCCTTGGTTCTCCGGAATTATTTTGGGAAGGATGAGCTTCAGTCTATTTGCAATTACTTTAGTGATTAGCTTGTACCTTGTATTGCATAAGGATATCGGGCGGAATCTGTTGAAGTTGTTGGCACCTTTCTCCTTGGGGATGAGGGCTAAAAAAACTGAGTTTGTGCTACCTCTGATTTTCTGACTGTCTTGAGATTTTTGGACCATTTTGAAAAGGTCCTTTTCAACTATCAGCCAAAAAACTTGAAGGAACCTGGTAGAAAAGCCATATGGGCCAGGAGCCTTGTCCGGATCCATGGCGAAAAGGGTATTTTTAACTTCTTATTTAGTGACTTTGGCCTCAAGGATCTCGTTCATATGAGGGGATATTGAAGGTGGAACAATGTCTAAAAGATCTGAATATTTATCTGGCTCCATTTCCTCACTATACAAGTTTTGAAAATGAGGAAAGGCTGCTTTCTTGATGTGCTCAAATTCCTTATGGGTGACGTTATCCTCCTTGATCTCAGATATAGTGTTGAAACATTTCCTAGCCTGAGCTTGTTTATGAAAGAAAGAAGAATTCCTGTTCCCTGCTTTGAGCCATATATTTTGAGATTTTAATCTCCAGTATTCTTCTTCAGCTAAAAAGGCCTTGTGAAAACTCTGCTGCAGCTGAGCCTCTTGATCTAGAAGCTCCTCTGTGACACTAGCGTTTTCCATTTGAATTTGATGTGAAGCAAGAGAAGCTTTGATGGTTTTCCTTTTTGAAGTAGGGTTGGAAAGGGTTTTGACCCATCGTTTTAGTACCCCTTTCACCCTTCTTAGCTTCTCCTCCCAGACAAAGAAAGGAGATCCTTTGACTGGCTGTCTCCAACAATCCTTGACTAATTGCATGAAATCTGGCTCCTTGACCCAGAGGGGACTGAATCTGAAAGGAATAGGGCCCAGATCAAGATGGGCCAGGAGATCGAGCTTTATGGGCTTGTGATCCGAGATGTTGTTATTGAGAATATGCATTCTAGGTTCTAATCCTAGTAAAAGAAAGGAGCTTTGGATAAAAAATCTATCTGATCTGGCAGCAATATGACCAGGGCTAGCTCTTTTGTTAGACCAAGAGTACTTACCGGAGGAGGGTTTAATATCCAGCAGATCCCAGTCCTGCATAAGATCCTCTGCCCATTCACTTGCCGGATCTCGTACTGCCCTACCTCCTCTTTTTTCAGACGGGTGAAGAGTGAGGTTGAGATCTCCAGCAATGATTATATTTTCTAGGTTTGCCAAGTCTACTTGATGACTTCTAGAATCCCAGCAGTCCTTTTTTTCCCCAACATTGACTGGAGAGTATACATTGAAAAGGCAAAATATTTCTTTGGAGTCCAGATTCTACATTTTAAGCAGCAACCAATGAGTATTGCTAGCCTCATAAATGACTGCAAATTTGATGGCGTTCCATAGTGTACCAATCCCTCCCAAGGCTCCCTGAGCAGAGATTGCTCTTGCTTCGCTTGTGATCCAAAGTTTCTTGATTACATGCAGGAAGGCTACATCTTCCAGCTTGGTCTCCTGGACGAGAAGTATGTCTGGAGATTCTGTTATTATTAAGCTTCTGGTGGCTTCTTCCTTAACTTTGCTCCCCATACCTCTACAATTCTAGGAGATGACCTTCATTATTTATGTTTCTGATGGGCTCCCTTGGAGCCTTGAGGTTGATATTTCGTCATCCTAGGCTTTGAGGCTAGCAGTTTTTCCAGAGTTGGCTGGCTGCCCTACATCTTGTCTATGTAAGTCTCCTGCTGTCTTTTTTCCCTGTCAGTTTTGCGACCTCTTGTGGATCTCCTTACCGAGGTTTGAGACTATCCTGTTTCTCCTTCCTCCTCTGATTCGTCAGTTTCTTGTTCTTCTTCTTCATCTTCTATAGTCATGCCTTTGGGGTCTTTAGCACTTGTTTCTTTGAGGGAGATTGAGGGAGTGCCTTTGCTTGGAGAGGCTGGTTTTTGGGTCTCGATCTCCTGAGTTTCTTCTGTTTTCTGGCTTAGAGGCTCGAACTTGTTTTCTGGTGCCTTTTTGGGAGGGGGGCGCTGGGCATTGGCCTGAAGAGGGCCTTTTCCATTGCATCCTCCTGGTTTTTTTCCTTTGTGGTTGATCTTTGTACGCTTGACTTGATTCCAGCCCTCTTCGTTTCCTTTCTCTGCCTCTGCATTGGTTGGACAGTTTCTGGCAAAGTTCCCATGAACATGACATTTCCTGCATTTGAATGGAAACTGCTCATAATCCAAGATCTGCACATGAGACCAGCTGCCGACATTGATTTTGATTGCCTCTGGGAGACCCACCTCAAGATCTACTTCTACGCAGATTCTAGCACAGTCATACTGGTCCTTGTTGTTTGCCCGATCTATGAATTTTCTGAGGGCGTTGCCAATGTGTTTCAAGGAATCCCAGTTCTAGCAATGAACTAGGAGATTTGGGAGCTGAACCCACACCAGGACAGCCTTGGGAACATCGACAGCTGGATCAAAATTCGGAGTCCATTTGTTCAGATAGAGGCCCTGAGGGCCCATGAAATACAACCTGTTTTGGAAGATCAGATCTTTGTCTTCTTTGGAGGAGAATTCGAAGAGGAAAAACCCTCGCCCGAGAAAGTAAGATGTAACACTATGCTTGATCAGAGGAGCCCAATTCCTGTTAACCCATTGCTTAGTAGTTTTCGGAAAAGGCCAAAGTCCCATGAATTGGCCAATTAGACCCTGCTCAGCGAGAGACAAAGCTACTTGGATGGGGGTCTCTGGAGGCAAAGAGATCTCAGGGATATCTTTGAGCTTCTTAATGAATTTAGATGCTTCGCTTTTTTTCTTCCTGGGCAAACGAGCCAGGAGCTGATTAAAAGCGTCAATAGAAGGCGGCAAAGGGGGCTCCTTGGGAGAGCCCTGTGTCTCCATGGGACCGAGCCTTAGGCAGGCCGCCGCAGGGGCATCCACGCTGCACAGAAGTCAGATCTCGCAGTGCAGCTCAGAACTGCGCAGAGAAGGGGATCGAGCCTTAGGTAGGTCGCCACAGGGCAACCACGCTGCACAGTATTCTGACCTAGCAGCGCAGCTCGATCGTTAAGATCCACCACTCTGCTAAATCGTTCCAGAATTTCTATTATAATATTGTTAATATACTTCATCCAAGGGTCGCATTGATTTTCTTAATAAATATTAAAATTATTTTTAATTTCAAAACATTATTTAAAATGATTTTTAATTGAATTAATATTTTTAATTTTTTAATATAAAAAATGGATTAACTATTGAAAATCAAAATATTCAAAAAATAAATTGAAAATTAAATTCTTTATAAGTCCCAAGAATATTTTAACCAAACCCAACCCAAAACAAATAAAAAAAAATAGTGTTTGCCCTAAAAATTTAAGGATGTTTTGGCGACACCTAACATAGATTTAAGCCTATAGGAGGGGTTTATAAAAGCCCATTTTTTATGATTGTACCTTTTTTATGTTTTGCTCTGATAATGCACCTCATAAGTGTTGAAAAATGAGCATAGAGGCCAAGCGGAGCTGTTGTTGCAAGGAGAAGCACCTAGATGCTCTCGCTCTTAAGCTCATTCATGTCCTACAATCTCGTGCGCAGGTGGAAATCTGAGCCGTAGTTATGATTCTCCTAAGGAAGTAGATCAAACTGGATGATACATTTTTATGGCCACGATTGGAACTTCCTACAAAGACCATCATCAAGGCCCACTTCCTCATTTGCGTTCAGAGGTAGGAGGCCAAGATATTCAACACATGTTTATTTCATATTATTTCAAGGAATTTTTATTTCGTGTACCGCACACAACCTTTGATGGTACCTATCTCCACTTCTGCATGTTCTCCTCTAATTTGAAATGTTCTTCTTTATGCTGAACTCCATAGTGTTTATAACAATTACATGGTTGGGATTTAATTTCTACTAAGTATAATGTTGAATAGGTTAATGTTGATTTATTTTTTTCTGTTATATTCAAATTGGTCATTAAACCTGGAGGCTCTTTAATACATCAATTTTCTAATGGTATACCATATCAGATACGTTGAAATGTCCATATTTTGTTTTCCCATTTTTAAAATTGTTTATCTTGTTAGTTTGACATTACTATATTTCCAATCCATGAGGTGAAAATTATGATCTATTTATGAAAGAACCACCTAAATTAATCTGTAAAATCCAAGTTATAAAATCATTAGTTTTAAAATCCAAGCAACTCTAGTTTCAACAATATGATTTTGTCGATATCCTTTGCAGAACAATAATAGAGACCGAAAAAATATTTGATATATACTCAAAACATCATTTTACTCAATGTTTTATAAATGTAATGTAATTCTTCTAATGTAATTCTCACTACTGTTTGCAAAAATATTAATGCTACTCCTACCAAAAATTATACCAACATTATTCAATTAGATAAGTGAGATGTAAAATTCATGGTTGGATTTAAGGATGTTTTGATGAGAATCATTTCTAATATGAAAGTTTGTCAAATTATATATATTGTTGTTGAAATTCATGGGACTTATGATTTATTTCTCATAAGGGATTGCTCTCAAAATATACAGGGATACTCCCCACCAATCACTCTCATTTTTTGTTACCATTCAAAGAATGGTCAAATCAAATAAGAATTGATTAGAAATACTACGTGAATGACGTTTTTATTGAACTTGAGGGATAAAATGAACCCATAGAGTTCACATAGGAAATTCTAGAGAATTACTCTCTTGAGATTGGTTTCAATAATTATACATTAGAAGAATTAGATACAAAATTTGAACTCCTTCATTGCATTTGGACTGAAGATGAAAATAGTATGATAGTGGATATAGATAGTGCTAGATATTCTAACTTATATTCAGCTGAAGATGAAAATTGTACGATATTGGATATAAATAGTGCTAGATCTTCTAAGATAATTAGAAGCTAACTTCTAGACATTATTCTATGACGGTTCTATGTTACATGAGGGTGCAGAGGAATATTGTACATTGATTGATCCCTAGAAAAACAATACCTTATTTCCCGTAGGCCTTGGAAAAGTTCTTGATTTGAAGGTGAAACATTTAAAATATTTGGTTTGAAAATAACATTATGGAAGGTAAAGAATTCCATCCACTTTATTTTACTTCATTTCGATAATTTCCAATCTGAGGTACGAAGATTGATTACTGAATTGTATGCTTTTAGTATTGTGTACATTCCTCAATATAAGATTGTAGTTGTGAATACTCTAGCTGAAGTTGCTTCTAGGCTAGATCCATTAGATGATATTCTACCAACAGATTTCTATTGAAATCCTTTTTAAGCCTTTAATCCCAAACAATGTAACTAACTTGTGGGAGTTCAATGATGACCAATAGATTATCCAATTATTTTATTAGTGAGGGCATGTTTAATAATGTAGTAATAGACGATGAAGAGCATTCAAAAGCTATGAATATTTTTCAAGATGGTATGGGAAATTTAAAGAAGAAATCAATTCCCAAAGGAGTAGATCTAGAAAATCTGTAAATGTCAAAACAAATAATTCTACTATGAATTATGAGCCGATTAATTTGGGTAGAGAAAAAATATATTTAGAATATAAACCTTGGAACTTGCTATTAAGAAGCAAAAAATCAAGTTTATATGCAATTGTTCAGACATTATTCGGATGTCTTCACTTGGATCTATGAATCTCTAAGAGCATATAATAAAAGGATAATAAAATTGTCCATTCCCCTCAAAGAAGATGTGAAACTTATCTAATATAAATGAAGAAAAGTACATCCCACATCAGATCCACCAAATTAGAAATAATTGAAAACAATTCAGATGTGAATATCATCTTCATGTTTGTCATTCTTCCTAGATTTCCAATTTAGTGTCAGTCAAGAGGAAACCAAGAGAAATAAAAATATGTTGATTTCAATAATTTAAACAAAGTTTTGCAACATCATTTTCGAGCTTGCAGCCTCCATCATGGAAGATGGCTAGTTTCCAAAGCTCTTTCCATTCATGTTCCAGCGTGAGAATGATAATTCATTCAAGGTCTTATGCATGAATTAAGTTTAATCACCTACTCTGTCTCATTTCCTCCAAATCTCCATCTATAGCATCCAATAGTATCCCGATGTACATCAAAGTATATAAGTAACCATTCAATTCTATCCTTACCTCACTGAATCATGTAAACTGTAGCAAAAAATTGTAAAATGTTTGGCCTTTTAAATATGTGAGTCAACATGTGATTCCTTTGTTAGTGAAAATGGTTGTATCCACAATATACCAAATTCTTTGTTTCCCACTTTAAGCATTATAGTATTCTTCCCTCCACTTCATCTCCCATTCTTCAACATCCACTACTTAGTGTCTCCCCTTAGATTCACTTCACTTCTATGACCAAATATTGAAACAAAAATGTTTTTTACCTTTTTAATGGGGCTTATGGAAAAACAACTATTCATTAAATTTCTATTATATATGAATCCATTAAAATAACTAAAAATATCACTGTGATATTGAATCTATTTGAACAGGGTGGCTATGCGATTTACTGGTACTGAGGACATGAAAACAACAGAAAACATCTCCATGAATCATATTTGTAGCATTCCTTGTCAGAGAGAAGATGGTAGGTCCCTAGAAGACTAGTGTATCCCCTTATTGTTATTGTTTGTATCCCCATTATTGTTGTTGTTTTACCCATGTAGTACCCACAGTGCTATTATTGTGCCCCATAGAAGCCCACTATTGTTATTTTTCTACCTTTACATTATTATTATTATGTCGGTTCAGATTATATTGTGATGCCTTTGACTCCTATATATATAAAGAAGGTTTTTTCATTTGTATCATCCAAGAATTGTTCATTTATGTAATGTAAAGGAGGTTTCCAGCTCAAAGTGGATAAATTTTAAGTCATTGATCTATCTTTTCTTCTATTTTGTGAGATGGTTTCATAACATTTGGTATATGAGCTTTGGATTCTAGGGTTTCACTTCTTAAAACGGGTCATCCTGGGATTTCCGCTATAACATTTTTTTGCGAAGATTCAGAAGCTAAAATTGAAACCACATGGAGCTTAAATGTTGGTGAACTTCATGCCAGAATTTTAGATCTTAGTTCGATATATTTTTGGAGATATGATCCAGGGAATTTAGGGTTTTATGTAGGCTCCAAAATTCAATCTCAAAACCGGTGACCTAGGGAAAATTGTCAGAACTTTTGTTTCAGGAATTGGATTTGAATTATGTAAAAAATTTTAGAAATTACATGGAATGTAGTTTTTTGTTTAGTAATTTCAGGGCTGAAGATTGAAATAGTAACATGTGGCATGTCATACAAGTTCTCACTACTGAACTAGTCTATAATCAGGTCATCATGGGAGATCGGGCATAAATTTACTTTGAATAATCCAAATTAGGTTTGGAATGTGGCATTGGAAAGAAGACGCAGAGAGCTACTACAGGAATTAAGTTCAAATCTTGGGTATCCGAAACAACAAAGATTCATCAAGTTTAATACCGAGCTCCTCAAAACAAACAAAAAGGTGTGTAATTTCTTTTTAAAATTTCATAACTTTTGTTTGACTTAGGTTAGGTAATTCCAATCGCATTAATATCCTCCAAAAGCTCTACTCAAAGTACAGAAAGGAAGAATTGCAACATGATATATCAAAAAATTTAAATAAATGATGTTACAAATTTTTTCATATCAAAACATATCTTAACAAGTTCATCTTGATGTTACAAATTTGTTCATATCAAGACATACCTTATCTATTTTTTTGAAATAAATAGAAAAGTGATGGCTTAAAGACTAGGAAAGACTCTACAGTATCTGCACTTCATTGCAAAGTGAAACAAGGCACCTTCCATTAGCGCAATGACTGCCTCATATTCAACAAGATTAAGGTCGAGGCAACCATAATAATGTAAAAATGACATTTCCAAATGAAATTTCATCTTTGATATCCTACATATTTCATCATTGTTAGCAGAGTATATTGGTTTTTTTTTTTTTTTTTCGCAGTCAAGCATTTACATATTAGTTTTTTAAATTATAATACAAAATTATTTTTATTTATTTCGAAAGTTTATTTAAATTATAATAAAAATATATGTTATTTATAGTTCAAGCCAACCTAATACAAATGCAAATCTATTGCTATAGTGATGCAATAAAAACAAAAAAAGAAATGTTCACAGTTTTTAGTTATGTTATATTAATTTATCTTTTTTATTAGTCTTTTTCATCAATCAAAATGGATAGTAAAACTATTTTATTTCTTTGTCTCTTCCTCTTAGAATGTATTAAAACTATTTTTTAAATTATATTTTTTTATTATTTAATTTGTATTTTTGAATACATAAATCAATTCAACACAACAAAAATTCCAAACTTGTTGAAACTATAAAGAATTAAAAACCTGTAATTAAATAAATCCTTACCAAATCTCTGACATTACCTTTAAAAAAAAAAATCCAATCTTTTCAATCTATTAACATAATTTTGACATAAAAATATATAATATTTTGTATTTATATTATATTTTAATTGTGATATTTTTTTAATATAATATTAAATTTCTTCATCCTAAATTATTATTATATAATTAAAAAAAAACAATTCAATATAATATTTATATGCTGTAATAATAATATAGATATGATTTATAATGACTGAAATTTTATTTTTATTATTAAAATACAAATTATAAATTTTTATATATTTCAATAATAATATAAACATAAACTATAATTATTTATTATTAAAGTATGAATTATAATTTTTTATATATTAATTTATTCCTAAACTTGATGAACTGAAAAAATTGAATCACGCTTAATAAATTGATAGAGAGTGGGGACTTTAACCAACTAAGGTAGACTACCCATCACAACAATTATTATTACAACATATATATTAATTACGTTAAGATAATTCATTTCCTTTCATTTTATCAATAAATATAATAGACGCTATGAATGTCGTTGTTAAATATGTTTTAATATTAATATTATAATATAATTAAAAAATGTTTTTGTTAGGGTATTCTGATATATAGGAAATAATTAAGAATAACTTAGTGTAGTATAGAGTTAGGTAAAGTGTGTTATTTTACCATGTATATTTGTAACTTATAATTCGAAGGTCATGATCCGATGGTTATTTCGTACCGGTATTAACTACACTTGATCCATGGCTTAACACCTAATTGGTCCATGATCTCTATTTAAAGGACATGGAGGGTCATTTGTCGGTAATCATTTATAAGAGAAACATATATAATTTTTCTTTTATATTAATAAATTCCCTGAAATGCTCTGGTGTACTGATTTGTAATCTATTTATAAGCAGTGACTTTTGATTCTTAATCTACGAAACTTACCTTATAAATTTCTACAATTTTATTTTATTATTTTTTAAGATTATGTAAAATTACAAATTTATAATTAAACCGATCAATCTTACCAGTTGAAACTCATGTTAAAGTCATTTAATATCTAAGAAGAGGTATTTCCTCACCGTACAAGTCGTACTCACTAATTTCAGCTGACACATGTACCATTAAACAGTAAAGAAAATCTAAAACACATTATTTATCATTTATTTCTGCCATAAACTATTTAAAAAATAAAAAAATATAAGACTCATTTTTAACATTAATTTCCTCAGCAAATTGCTTCAGCGAAGATTCCACACATTTCGTGCGATCGCACAAGTTTACCAACTGTTATGCCACATCTTGGCGTTAAAGAACAATTAAGACACCTGGAGTTCAGAAATTTTCAAGTGGCTAATGATCGAATTTCGAAGCAAGATCCAACTTAAATCCCAGATTTTATTAAGTAATGGGAGATTTTGAAAACCTGTGACGAAGGCATTTTAACACCGTGAAGTTTTCATCACTGGATTCTTATGGGTTTCATTGTTTCTGTAGTAGGCATGGATGGCAGAGATCAATGAAGATTTTCCCAAGAGATCGTGTAACGTTATGGGTACCTTTAGTCTTTAAATTAACGCACCCCAAAATACATTTCTCGTAGTGTGCCATTCACACATCCAGGAATTTTTTCTTTTATTTCAGGCTGAGCATGCACTAGGCGCACACACTTCATCTCTATCAGAAGATTCAAAGCAACGAAGGAGAAGGAATCGGTAATAAGTTAGAAGCAGTGTGCAGCGTTCGTTCACAAGATCTTTTGCAGTCATCTATGATTCAAAACAAGTTTTGCACAAATTTATAGGCCCTTAGATTTGTGGTCCTTGTAGTTGAAAGAGGAAACTACATCATTAATACACCCTCAAAAAGTCCTTTTCTTCCATATTGATCTTGTTTTCGATTTTGTTAAGAGGAGACAACATCGTGAACGATTGGTAGTTTTCTGGTAATATTGTTCAGTTTATTTTGTCAAAAATTTTGTGGGTGTATTTGGAATGTAAAGTTTAACCTTTGCACAATTTCAATATTCCAAAGTTTTTAATCATATTCGAAATCATATTTAAACAATAAAAATCTATAATTTAAGAAAAATTCCATTACCGAATTTAAAGAAAAAAGATACAACATTTCACCGTTACGCTGCTCCATTCATTTTTATCCAAGTGGCTGTGCATTGAATTTGTTTGCTTCTTCCACTCTAGGGGCGCAGAAACCAGCGAGCGATGAGGAACCTAAGAAAATAAAGGTCTGGAGAGGAACATTCTCTGCATTTCGTGACAGCCAAATCTTTCTGGTGCGGCCACAAAACTGGGTAGTTACCCAAAACCACTGGATGCAAACAATCTGATGTGCGAGGACGGAGGACGAAGATCAATGATCGATGTCCGTTGGAAGGTCTGAAGATACTTAAACCCAAGCAAGAAAGAGACTCGAGCCACTCTGCGTAAAGAAAAACGGGACGGTTACAGAGTGTAACTGTCACAATTCAAATCAACGAGTTATAATACTCTAATCGTCTAACAAAAGATCGAATGGACCACATTATGACAAGAAAGCAGCTAGCAAAATTGTTTTCAAATAATAACGCCTTACGGCGTAATTAATTAATTTAAGATAAAAAAATAATGTTAATTCTAGTTAAATAATAAAAATTATGAACGTGGTTGTTATTTATTTTATAATATTAATATTATAATATAATTAATTAATATTTTAAAAATTAATTTCTTTATAATTTTGTAAAATTGTACATTTATAATTAAGCTTTTTTATAAATAAAGAAACGGATCAATCTTTACCGTTGAATCTCAGGTATTTCCTCACCGTACAAGTCGTACTCACTAATTAGTCGCCGTCAGAATCTCTCCCACACGTAACACAGCAGGCGGCGACGATGGATACAGGGCGGAAAAAATGTTACGAAGGCTCACCACGAGCGTGGTGATTATGACAGAAAATTACACGTCCGGGTGATTCACGCAAAATTCGTGGCGGTCAGTCACATGGTAAGGTTCATCTGATGGCGTAGTCTATGGCACACCTTTAATCCGACGGCGGGCATCAGCTGCCTGGCCGCATTAATGGGCCTATGGCAGCTGAAATAAGGCTCGCCGTAGTCTATAGCTTCTACGTTTTGGAGGGTCCATTTACGTGGGAGAGTGATGGCCATCAATGTTGTTATTGGATTGATGGTTTTGCCAGGGACGTCCACAGTTCAACCAAAACGTTTTCAGTCAATGTTCAGCGTTATGGTGAGATTTTTCATGGTGATGCGACCATTTCAAATTTGACATGGTCAAATTCATGTAGTCTATGCTGCTGCAAATGAATTTCCTATCTCATATTGATATTCCACTTTGAGCTGCCTTATATAATGGTATTCGGCCTATGGAAATATACATATTGAGATTTGCGTTGCATATAATTGAACATCTCGCTCACACCTGAAAAAGGTTAAGCTGTTATTGAAATCGTTAACTTTCCCGGTCTCTCTTCACTTGAAAGCCTAGAAATTCGGAAATTATGTTTGGAATCGTACATCACCTGTGCTCAATACTACGAAGGATGAGGTTGCTCCCTTCACCGTCAAGAAGTTCGAGCTGCCCTCTTTTGCAGGAAGATTTGACGAACCCCACCAGATACGAAAATCTAGCGCTTGCGGATATGTGGAAAGATATTCAAGGAAAAAATTCTTGGAAGGGGTTATTAGATCCCATGAATCCTGTCTTGAAAAAGGAGATACTAAGATATGGTGATTTTGCAGAGTTATGCTACGATGCATTTGATATTAAACTTTCCACCAATGATTTAGGAGGGTGTAAGTACAGCCTTGATAAACTGTTTGAGAGTTGTGGTCATTCCTGTAGTGCCGGCTATGAAGTGACCAAGTATTTGTACGCGGAAACTGATGCACTGGGGACGCCGATAGAGCAATCTGTTTGGATTGGCTTTATTGCAGTTTGCACAGATCCTCAAGAGATACAGAGACTAGGACGGCGGGATATTGTAGTAGCCTGGAGAGGAACTGAAACACGCCAAGAATGGATGCAGGATGCTAGAGATATTTTAGTTCATGCTCGCTTATCTTTTAGTCGTTTCAAGCACAAGGTTGTCAAAGGCGGATTTGCAACTACTGCTCCTTTGAAGAAATAAGGCCTGGGACGCCGATTATCAAGTACAGCTAGATTAAGCGATAAGGGTGTCCGAGTAGAGAAAGGATTTTTAAGCTGCTACATCACTAAAGGAGAAGATTCAAGATGTGCCAGAGATACTGTTATTTCTGAGATTCTGAGACTGGTGGATCAATTCAAGGATGAAAGCTTGAGCGTGACATTTACAGGACACAGCTTGGGAGCTGCCCTGGCAACGTTAAGTTCATATGACATAAAAAAATTTATCGACTCAATTTTTCCGGCACTGCGTATACCTGTGACTGCGTTTGCATTCGCAAGTCCGCGCGTAGGGAATAGAGCATTTGCCCTGCGTACGGAGGAGCTAGGAGTCAAAGTGTTGAGGTTGGTGAATAAGAGGGATGTTGTTCCCAAAGTTCCTGGATTTGTTTTCAACGAGAATTCATGGCGATGGTTAACAAAACTGTTCGATTGGCTTCCTTGGACATATTTTCACGTTGGTGTACCCATTGTTTTGGACAACAATGACATCCGCAATCTTGATGCTGCTTACGCCCACGGTTTAATGGTTTATCTTCATCTCATTGAAGCCTATGTCGGAGAGGGTACACCTTTCAAATCTTCAGTGCGGAGAGGGCCTGCTCCAGTTGCTGCGGCCTATTAATTGAAGGCCGTGGTATTCCATCAAGATCAGAATAATAATTCTGGACAAGAAATAGAAAATGTAAGATGACTGCTGCTATTTTGTGCTAATTTTCTGTCCTTTGTTATCACCATGATGACCTCCTTCTGAGCAAATCAAGTGATCAGGACAAAAAAATTGGTACAGGATAAAACTAGTTAGATGACTCTGTCCAAATTAAATCCCTTCTCTATTGTTCCTATAGCTTTTGTCAGAGACCTATCCCTTATCTAACAGACTTGTTATGAATGTCGATTGCATCATGGACTCAGAGATCTTAAGGAACATCATTGTTGATCAGTACTGATTTTCTAAAAAGTTGAGAGAACCAGGAAAGAAAATCTTAAAATGTTTTTTTTATTACTGTAAAAAACAGAGAACCAGGAAAGAAAATCAATTGTTTTTTATATATATTTATGTTAAGAAGATGTTTTGAATATTTAATTTTTATATATGTTAATTATAAAAGTATAAAATATTTTATATATATTTTAATTATGATAGAGAAAGGTGTTGTTTTGATTTTTAAATATTTTATATATATTGATATATATTAAAATAAAAACTAGATAAAATATGTAGTTTTGAGTTTTGAATATTTAAGTTTTAAAGAAATATTGATTATAAAAAGATTTTAAATAAAATTAGAGGGGTCTAGTTTAGAGTTTTTGTAAAGAATAGAGATTTTAAAGATAGTATATATAAGTGTGGTTGTGATTTTGGTTAGTAAATTATAGGTTTAAAATTGTTTATATTGATTAAAATTATTTAAATGTATTTAAATTTAAAAATAAATAGAAGGAAAATAAACACAATATATTAGGGTAACATGAAAAAATATAAGTATTTAAATGTTTAAGATGTATATTGTTGAATTTTTTCCAAATTGAAAATTTTTCATTAGAGTCCGTGGGGTCTTGGTTAAATGGTGGTTGTTATAGTATTCATCACAGGTTCAATTCCCTTCCCCGATCAAGGTGATATATCTGGACATGTTGATGAAAATAGAGTTAAAAAAAAAGAGAAAAAAGTGAAAAATGAAAAGAACTACCAAGCTTACAAAAAAAAAAATATTTCATCCGAATTTTTATCTAATCGTATCGAATTCGAATTCGAAGTTGGTAACTATGGTTTAGAGTGATGAACAAAGCATTATACATTAAAGACTTTCAAGGAAGATATTTTAAATGAAACAAATTTTGAAATTTTTTGAACGAAGCTGAAATTTTTTGAAAATTAAATATACATATAATTAATTATTAAACTTATAAAATTAATTTTATAAATATTTTTGATGTGATAAACATACCAACATCAAGTTATGATAAGTATCAGACATTTATCTCATCATAAATTACTAAATTTAAAAAAATAAATAAATTTCAATTCATTTTTATTATTATAAAATAAATTAATATATAACTTGAATATATCTATACATTTAAAAAATATTTATTTTCTAATAATATAAAAATAGTATCAATCAATATTATGATTTATCAATATAATAGCTTATACCGTGAGAATAAGGATCCTTACACATATTTGACAAATCTAAATTAAGCAATGAAAGTCAGAGTCGATCGGCCTACTGATCGAATTGTATATCTTAACTGCTCTTGGTCGTGCCTGACTTGCCATGTTTCTCTCCTCCATTGAGAGAAGCAACGGGTCGTGGATCTTGAGACACCCACGCACGCGGGAATAAACCGTTTCCACATCAGACGAGATGCTCAAGCAGGCTCGACCAACGGAAGCGGAAAAAGGTTGCAACGGTCAACGGTCTAATACTTCATTCAATACCCAATAACCAAAACAAATCCCGAGTTACTTTTAAAATCCCCTAAAAAAAATAAACATATTTACGAGCATAATTACAGTTCCGCTCACCACTCTTGATTTACTTCTTAATTTTTTCCCCAATGTAATTATAATACAAAGCACAACTAATTTCAACCTTTAGAGATGGAGGATAAAACGTAAATAAACCACTCATTACCTCACCACTTTTAACAAATTTAAAAAATAAGTTAATCCTTCTAGGCAATGATCTCTATTTTTCTATTACCTACTACTTTTGTTCATTGCCTCCATGTAAAACCTATGAAAAACATGATCATTCATAATTTAAAGGATAAAAATTCTTCTAATTTTTATCCCGTTATACAATTATGAAGTAATATAAAACACAACTTTTTTCCACTTATATAGTTATGAAGTAATATAAAGCACAACTAATTTCAAATTTTTTCTATAGATGGAAAATGGAGAATAAAAGGTAAAAAAACCACTCATATCCCATCACTCTTAACAAATAGAATAGAATAATTACATCAATTACCTCCATTTTGTATTACTATAATTCTAAATAATACATATTTTGTATTTTAAACATTATTTAACATGACAAGGTTATTTTGTATTACTATAATTCTAATAATACATATTTTGTATTCTAAACATTATTTAACATAATAAGGTCATTTTGACAAAAACATATTTTTCTTGAGTTATCACTATATAATTTAACACGAGTGAAATATTATTTATATCATTTTACAAAGTTTACTTTAATAATTTTTGTAGAATACAAAGTAAATCTACTTTAGGCAATAAGAAGAACCAGTGCTTTGTTGTTCTCTTCCACTTTGAATCACCATAGAAACCTTACTTTAGATGGCGCATGAGGAGGGGGCCTTCCTCGTCCTCCTCCCCCCATCTCACGAGAAGAAGAGGTTGGGATCTTCCACATTATGGTGGCTTCCCTACCAAAGCGTTAGGAATCTATTGACCACCATTCGAAATTTGTAAAAAGAAATGAAGAACTGCGAGATATAGTGTTTCTCATTGTGACCACGCGAACCTCATTTCCTTACGCTGGACATGCATTGATCCAGGCATGTGGCCCTTGTCAAGATCGATTGAAACATGGACGTGACTACATGGAGGGCCAAAATGAAAGATAATATTGCAATATTTGCTATAGGAAATGGATTTTGCCATTTCTTTTCGAGCTTAGAGAGGATAGGGATGTAGTTTTCCGCAATGGCCCTCATTTTCTAGGGTCATGGGGGATGTATCGAAACAAGCGGGCTCCTAAATTTAACGCCGATGAGGATGTTCCAACTACTATCATGGTTTTGGTTAAGTCTCCTCGCCTCTTGTTGACATGCTTGAATGATGATTGTCTTAGGGAAATTGGAAATGGGTTAAGCCAATATATTGATAAAGATGAGAAAAAGGATTCATATTTTTCCTGTGCAAATATTTTTTTGGGGGTGGATCTCGAAAAATGGATTCCAGCAAAAGTAATTTTAAGCCCGAGGGAATGGAAGCACAAGCATAATTTGGATTACGAAAAAATTCCTCTCAAGTGTCAGAAATACAATGAGTACAGTCATTTTCTCATGACTATTTGAATATACCTCCTCCCAATAATTCTGAGCATATCCCTACTCAAGACGAAGAGAAATGGAAGACTCAACACATGAAAGGTAACACAGGTTCCACATCTAGACCTAAATATTAGAAAAGCAAGGGAAATGACATGAAGACAACGTCTAATCCATATAATGTGTTGGATAACATGAAGCAACTGACTGAAAATGAGATAGGTCAGGAAGAAGACAAAGAGAACGGGAAAAGTAAGGACGAAACATAAGATTATGATGAGTCAGAAATGAACAAGAATACTCATCCAAAGAAAGGAACTGGTAATAATGACCTCTCAAGGAAAGGAACCATCTCCAAAACCGAAAACACACCTCCATCGGCAAAGCCCTTCCAACATGGCGAAGGAAATGAGGGGGGGGGGGGGGGGGGGGGGGTGTCGCGCTTAGGATACATATGGCTCAAAACCGTATATGGAAATATGAGGGGACCGACCATGAGACTGAGATTTCTCGAAAGAGGGGAAGGTTGAAACATCAAAACAGAATGGAAGAGGAAGCTGGAAAAATTTATAAGAAACTGGGAAATAAGCCTATAATTTTAGAGATTTTAAAAACAAAGAGATTAAAATTAAGAGTGGAAATGATGGAGGGTTGCCTCAAACCCCCACTTTAAAATGATTATATCATCTTGGAATATTAGGGGTTTTGGGAGCCCTGCTAAGTCCCTCGCTATAAAAGACATGTTGGAAAAGAGAATCTCCTTGGATTATTTTTCTCCAACAAAAGAAAATGGAGGAACAAGAGGTCTGTAAAATAACTGGATCCTTGTGGAAAAAATGTGAGGGATATTTCCATTGAGTTATTGGTGTCTCTGGAGGTCTTCGCATTTTTTTGGTCCCGTTATCATTTATCTATGTGTAAAACCTATCAAAACATTGTTTAACATGATAAGGTAACTTTAACAAAGCAAATTTTTTCTTGAGTAATCACTATATAATTTAATACTAGAGTGAAATATTATTTATACCATTTTACAAAGGGAACTTCAATAATTTATTTAGCAAGTAAATTTTAACTATATGTAAACACTAGAGAGTTTAAATATCTACTTTAAGAAATAAGAAGAACTAGTGCTTTGTTGTTCTGCTCCACTTTGAATCACTACAAAAACCCTAGTTTAGATGGCGCCTACGGAGTGGACCCCTCCTCGTGCCCCTCCATCCGTCTCACCAAAAGAAGAGACTTGGGTCTCCCATGGTGTTGTGGCTTCCCTGCCAAAGCACCAAAAATATGTTAACCATCATTCAAATTTGTAAAAATAAATGAGGAAGTGTGAAATATAGTGCTCCTCATTTGGACCACGTGAACCACATTGCTTACTATTGACGTTCATTGATCCATGCTTGTGGCCTCGTCAAGATCGATTGAAACATGGATCAAGAATACATGGAGGGCCATAATGAAATGTAACATCCCAATATTTTCTATAGGAAATGGATTTTTCACATTTATTTTCAAGCTTAGAGAGGTTAGGGATGCGATTTTCCACAATAACCTTTATTTTATAGGGTCATGGGGGATGTATCAGAACAAGTGGACTCCTGAATTTAACCTGGATGAGGATGTTCTAACAAGTATCTCAGTTTGGGTGAATTTTCCATGCCTCCCGTTGTCATGCTCGAGTAATGAATGTCTTGGGGAAATTGGAAATGGGTTGAGTAAATATATTGATAACGCTAAGCCAAGGGGATCATAGTTTTCCTGTGAAAATATTTGTGTGGGGGTGGATATGGAAAAATGGATTCCAGCAGAAGTAAAATTAACCCCGAGGGAATGGAAGCATGTGCATAATTTGGATTACGAGCAAATTCCTCTCAAGTTTCGACAATCCTATGAATACAGTCATTTTTCTCATGACTATTCGAATATACCTCCTCCCAATGGAATGTGTTTTATGGATAACTAAGCATATGTTAGAATATTTAAAAAGGGTTTTTATAGAATGTTATCTTGAATCATTGGAGGAAATATGTGGAGACAGAAGCATGAATAAGAGAACGTTGCTTTTAGATGTGAAGTTTGCTATGAATATGGATACGTAACACTCTTATCATAGCATCAAAGCTTCAAGAGACTAAGACTAGCATCCAAATAAAAAGGGAATACAAGGTTTCTATCTACTTGAGGTGAGAAAAAACAAATATTATTGGGAAGAACAAATAAAGGGGCCATGAAAACGACAAAAAAAACGTTAAAAATTTCAACTAAAGTGGTGAGAAGCATGTAGGGTATGTTGCAAGAAGAGGAAAAAAATTGTTCAATGAAGCATATACTGAAGGTACGAGCCACAAAGGGAATGGGGATAATATCAAACCACAAGGAAAGAGAATTTAATTCATGTTACTCTTTCACTAAGTAAAAATAGAGCAAGACTATTTACTTTAGTCCCCGTATGTATACTACCATATGAGCAAATTTAAAGGCTTATGTTGGCTTAACCAACATTTCAATCAAATCACAGTTAGCATCAAGATCAGCAAGAAGCCTCTAAGTTATTTGGACATAATGGAACAATAGATTACCCCTTTCCTAGAGTCCATCCTAGAAGATCAGATTCATGATGATGTACAACTGGAAAAAAACAACATTTGATGAAAAAATTTGATAACAACAACTCCACCCAAGTAGTGGATGATATTTGTAGGAAAAATTTTAAAATAGAAATTCTCAATACCAAGCTCAAAGAAGATCATCAGTTGTGGGTAGTCAATAGTGGTAGCAATGTTGATATTTCAACCTTCTAGCAAGCCCAACCATTGCAGATATTATGAGGAGAATGGTCAAAAGTGACAATTTCAAATCTCAATTTGTAATTTGTAGTCCCTTACGTGAAGAAGAAATCAACATTTTCAGCCATATGGAAAGTGAAGGGGCAAGGGAGGTGGTCCAAAAGAGAAATAGATAAGAGCATATTGGTGCTACAAAGACATTTATTTCATATCTGCAATATCATGCTGGTGAGATGGAATTTTCATATATGGGTAGCAGGTATATCAAGCCACTTGATCTGAATATGGGAAAACTATTTTTTCTATGCTAGCTCCATCATTAGTATTAAAATGATGTGTTTAGGATCATCTTAAGTTAACCAATTGCGAAGGGATTTATGTGTTAATTTTTATGGATTTTTGATGATCACATTAAGAGTTAATTAGTTGTTAAAAAATCATATACAACAGATGAAATGCGTAGAAATAATACACATCATACACATAATTCAATGGCTGATAACGAAGTTCACCCTTGCTAGGCTACATGTCCATGGACCTGCTTCAACTAGCTAGAAAATATTTGGATTAAGAGTCAAATGTATGATAACATGCACCTATAGTGCTCTAATGGCTTTGAAAAATGCTCCATTGGATTCAGAAGACTCAAAAAATTTAAAAATTACTATTCAATCTCTGAAATTGGTTTCCAGCTGATCTAGGCTTGACCTCCCATCCTGGTGGCCATGGGCTTGTTTAATCTCCAAAGTGACAAAAACACTTTCAGAGGTGCTCCAATGCCTTTGCAACCTGTGGCATTATCTTCTTGAGCCAAGATTTTTCTTCAGCTGATCTAGGTATGACCTTCCTTCCTGGTGGCCCTAGGCTTCAATTTTATTCAAAGTGCAAAAAACACCTGTAAAATTGCTCCTCTCCCTTTGCAACCTATACCAATGTATTTAGAGCATGCCAATATACTAATAATGACTCTTCCTAAGCCAAAATTGGTCGAAAAATTCTCAAGGTATGGTTTATTAATTTTTTCGCTAGATTCCTCCTCCAAATCTTGAGAGGACTCCAAATAACTCTATCAAATTAACATATCTGCCGAAAATGGGGTGACCATAGAATCTACCGCTAAATTAACTCAGAGTTAATTAGGGGATAAGCTGCAATTAAACATCGAATTAATGTGCACTAAATGCATTTAATACGGCTCTCGGGAATAGGCCATATTTCAAGGTCACGTGGGCAACAAGGTTGGCCCCCTCCCTTCCGCCTTCGAAGATATGCATACGATTCAAATAACAGTTGTGCGCTATGGTAATTAAGAACCATGCATGTATCCCATTGACAAGGGCAGAGACTAGTATGGGGGAGGTCGTGGGGTCCAGCCTCGACCTCGCCCCTGTATACATCAATTTTTCCATCCGAATATTTGCGCTCCAAACCAATTTTTAATCCACCATTGGAATTTCCATTAATTTATATTTTCAACGTATAGTTCAGAATTTAGGTTTATTAACATTGGACTTTGCCATAACATTCAATTCGAACCATGTCAACCTGTTAACCCATAGCTTCGGTTGAAATATATGAGAAATTTAATATTATAAGTTTGGATTTAATATATATATATGTGTTAATCCAACCTCAATAAAAAAATAATTCCAACACATAAATTCATCGTGAACCCAAATTCAACCTTGGAGGACATTTGGCAATTTCACCTTCTCAAACCAAACTGGTGAACCTTGCAGTGACACTTGTCACAGTACCATTGCAAAAAAACTTAAGAATATTCCCTGCATGCAAATTGTGCTACCACATCATCAAATTGTCCATGTTCTGCAATTTTTTTATTTTAATTTGCCTATTCTGAACGACGATTAGCAAGCTATAACTTCTTCATCCGAACTTGGTTTTAGAAAAGACGAGTTGTGTTGGATTCCTGGCGACGGGATGGTTTATGTTATTCTAGTTTGGTGCAATTATGAGCACTTTGAATTTTGAGCAAATTTTTACCCCTAATCCAGATTTCGATCACTCCTTCCCACTGACATGTCTTTGGACCCACAAAAGGAGGTTATCTCATGACAACTAAATACTCTTATGTTTCCCAAATTCTATCATCTTGATTCTACTTGGAAAAATCGCCATGAAAACCACTTGGGTTCACTCACATGCCTTGCCTTGCAAATGGCTTGGCTCTTGAACCAATGTTCTTCTTTTGCTGCTGACCCCATCCAACACTTGTTCACTGCTTGATGACTGATAAAACACTTTGTTGTACCAAATCAATTCCTCAGTTCTTGGAAAAATAACTGATTTCCTTCCCACTAAGAATCATGTTCCCCTTTGCACAAACATGCATTCGATGAAAGCTTCTCCTTGGAAACCACTTTTCAAAATTAAGCCAATCTGAGTGAACTACAACAATGAGTTTGAACATCAGTTATAAAAAGAAAATAAATGACCATTATTTTACTTCCACGGTTCCAAATTCCACATCTGGAAGAATGCATTCGCCATCTCCTTCTCTTCTTGGCATCAACACATAAGATGGTCTACAATGGCTACAATTTTTTTTTTTTTTACATCTTGTCAGAAACACAACCATCAATATGAAAAACACATCATGCAAGAAACATAACTTGATGACATATCCTTTTGTTCCTTTAAAGCAACAAATTTTACATCATGTGAACATCGCCATGTACTCTCACATCTTGGTGTCAAAACTCATAGACCAAACACAAGTCAACAAAACATCCCTCTTCATACGACTGAATCTCAAGTCAAGCATAAGCAGGTGTAATAATTTGACGATTCTTTTCCCAAAACAAAATGAATTTAAAATTTCATGAAACACTTCGTCAACATCTCTTTTTCATATTTGGAGACAAAATCAAATCTTCCAAGCCGATATGGCATGTATCTAACACACAATCGACCAACACAAGTCAATTACTCATGCATGTTCAAGCACATTGAAGCCATCAAAATTCCAATGTACATACACACAAACTCTCATGCATGTATAAAATTCTTCAAATCTCTCACAAGTAAAATCATAAGTACAAGAACCCCATTCATATGTACATGTACTTAAGAGCTGAAATGAATAAATTTTGCTACAGTAAAGTGAGTCAACATCCTCCACTTTCAAACACCTTCTTGCTTAAACATGCAACATGCATTGTAGAGACAAAAGAACAAACCATTTCAGTGGCGCTTCTTTCAGCTGCACTTCATCATGTGAATCATCTTGACCCACATTGATTATGGAATCATCTTTTCCATTCTTTTCAATATCTCTCTCCACCTTCTTCAAATATCGTGGATGACTTGTTGGATACAAATTCAAACACTTGTCTACAATATGACTTTGTTTATGGAAATAACTACAAAACAATTGCATGTTCTTTTCAACATGGTTTTCTTTGTCCAATGGACCTTTTTCTTCCTACCTCCTTTGCTTTCAATGTTTCCTTGCATGGCTATCTTCTTCCAACATATTTAAACATTATGGTTATCAAAACCACAAAAAGAAGATGCAAAATTTCTCCAAATATTATGTGAATATTTACCATGTTTATCATAATCAAAAGAAACTTGATTAAAAGCAGATTTATACCTTGAAATTTCACCTCTGTCACCTTCTTAAGGAGGTTAATTTGATGAGGTAGTGGCTCTCTTCGGAATACCAACAATGCCTTCAAATACTTTAGAGCTTTCAACATCCTCTTGATTTCCATTCTCATTAGCTGCATCCTTATGAGCATGTTCTTGCAAAGTGCGTGTAAAACTTTTTCATTCCTCATGAACAGAATATTCACAAGCTTGAGGTAATGAACATGAAATGAAAGTCCTTCTTGGAACACCTTCATGTGCCTCCTTGGCTTTAGAGCTTCCTCCATCTTGTTTTCCATAACAAAGCCCAAATACTTAGGCCTTTCCTTAACAACAATTAAATCAACTATGCCTTGTGCATGTTTGCCCAATACTTTACCTTCATATAACATATTCATCAATAATTTGGACCCTATTCCTCTAAGGTATCTTTCAAAAGCACCTACACATTCATTTTTAGAGGAAATTGAAGATAAACGTGAATTTCATACCTCTTTTTCGTGCACATATATGGCTAAAGATTCCTTGGCATCATGGAGCCGAGTCTCGATCTTATGCATCCTTTCTAGGTTCACATTTGCAATATGGAGCTGAGTCTCCATCTCATTCATATTTTTAGGAAGCTCTTTCTTCTCCTCCTTCATGGAAATCAACTGCTCTTGAACTATAATTATCTCCCTCTTATCTTAATACTTCTCTTGCACCATATCAATCATGATGTAGAGCGTCTATAACATCTATTTATCAAAAAGTTTTTCTAAGGAAGATGGATTAGAAATAATTATTAATGAAACTTCCATAACACCTGGAATGCATACAATGCTTCTTTGCTCTAATTTGATAATTGATCTCTTAATCTTGACTTTCTCCTTCACACAAACTTGCACACAGTTAAATTATCCTTGCACAAATTCAAAAACCAATAGTTAATTCTTCTAGCTAACCTTGGCTAAAATGAGCTAAAATTTTCTCTGATACCAACTTGATCTCAATATGAGCAAACTAGTTTTGTTGTGCTAGCTCCCTAATAAATATTAAAATGATGTGTTTAGGATCGTCTCCAGTTAACCATTTGTGAAGGGATTTATGTGTCTTGATGATCAAATTATGAGTTAATTATTTGTTAAAAACTCATATACAACAAATGAAATGCAGAAAAATAAAAAATAACATACACATAATACAATGCCTGATAATGGTGTTCACCCCTCATGGGCTACATCAACATGGACCTGCTTCCCAGCATGCTGATTACGCTGCCATGTCATCAACTTTTACCTGTTCTGCAATTTAAAAAAAAAATGCATGTTCTGAATGACGATCAACAAGCTATAATTTCTTCATCCAAACTCATTTTTGACGAAATGAGTTGTGATTGATTCCTGGCGACAGGATGATCCTTGTCATTCTAGTTTGGTGCAATTCTTAGCACTTTGGATTTTGATAAAAAAATTTCCCCTAATCTAGATTCCAATCACCACTTCAAGAATATATGGATAAATCTTGTAGTAGCTCCATTCTATTTGCTGAAGACATTATGATTGTGCATATGGCCATATGCATTTTCAGTTTGGTAGCCATAGATATTTCAACATACAAGCAACATATTTTCTATTTCTTTGTTTTACATAATGATCAAGGACAAAGGAATAAGGTAGTGGATTGATGCCTTGCTAAAGTTGCTACACTTAATCTGTGATTTCACCTAGTCACTTCAAGCATGCTAGAGTTGGGTACGAAATGAATAAGTCCACTTGGACAATAGTAGCAACATTTTATTTTTTCTCAGTTGTTGCTCATGTATAATGATGAGATTTTTGGGTTCTCACATCCTCCCACGTGGAGAATGTGTCCTATAGTTGGAGCCAAATATTACCCCTTCTTCCAACAACGGTGCCTATAGTTAAATTTCACTTTGATTTGGCATGGAAGATTGCAAACAAGACTTTTTTTGGCTATTCTTATGGATACCAATGCACAAGTTTACCAGGTCAAAATTCACAAGGGATTAATTTGTTTAACTTCATGCATACTTGACATACCCTGTTGAAATTTTGGAAAAATAATATTTTATCAAGAAAAATTCAGCAAGATAAGGGGAACATGGGCAGAGTAATGCATGAAAAAAAGGTATCAAAGTACATTTATGTTGCATGTGAGATGTTTCATGTTGCATGTCATGCATAAAGACTCCTATCACACATACCAACCTCTTAGAGACTAAAAATTCACTATTAAAGTAATGCATGAAAAAAAGGTGGAAAAGTACATACATGTTTCGTGTGAGATGTTTCATGTTACATGTCATGCATAGAGACTCTTGTCACACATGCCAACCTCCTAGAGCCTAAAAAGACCAAAACATTGGAGATCTAGGTCCCATGGAACTAGAAAATGACAACTTCCAACTCACATGTGTGATTTATTCACATAAGCCTACAAATAATTCCCTAGCTCCCAAATGGGAATGTGATAGCTCATTGGAATCCTATCTTGATGTGGCCCACCTTCCTTAAGAAAAACATTGGACAAATATTCTAGGGTGTTCTCTCCACAAGGCATTTTTTTGGACTTGAAAATTCACATGCCTACTCACACGTGTGTGTCAAGGAAGGTTCCACTAAGTAACTCTTGCAGATCAAAAGGGACGTTGAACTCCATAGTCTGGTATTCGAGCCCTTTTAAAGAATATTTCAGCTTAAATCAAGTGAAATGTGTGATATTTGGACCATTTCGAGCATGAATCAATAAAACATTAGTCATTATTTTCAAGAAATAATAATTTATGGACCCTATCTTAGCTATATAGACGAATTGATCCACCTTTTTGAAGGGATCTATTATTTCTCCTTGTACATGTGGTCTTGAACACCTTATTTTATTAATTTTAGTTTCTAGAAGTACGCTATATATGGAATTTATTTTCTAGATCTAACAAAATTGCCCAAATAATATTATTTTAATGTAAAGGAAGTTCCTTAGCTCCTATATATGAAGGAAAGAATTCCTCATTTGTGATTGATGGTTGGGAAGTGGAATTATTCCTCCTTGGGGATTAATGAAAATTTTATTGACGTTATTGGTGTCTTTGATTTATTATGTGATGTATGTTTTGACTTAGAAGGATTTTCTTTTTGGTTCCTTCCATAATATTTTAAAGGGTTTAAACTTGTGAGTGATTCAAGATCACCACAAGGCTTAGTATGAGAAATCCATTAAGGGGAAAAAAATCACATGGAAGGATAACTTAAGGCACTAGATCTAATCTCATATTTTACTGGTGTGACGTAATTGTAATCATCAAGCCTCTTTACTAGGAAGACCCTTCAGGGTTTTCCCTTAGTAAATAATTTGTTTCTTTAATGAAATAGTTTATCCTTGGGTTGGGGGTAATCCTATTGAGCAATCTTCTCTAGGGAATTTTTGACATTGCAATTTAGTATTTTACCCTGATTGGTTGAGAGAATACTCATATTTAGATTTCAGAGAAACAGATTTTATTATATCAAAGTTCCACAATTATTGAAAAATAATACTTTCTAATAGGCCACTGAAAACTAGAAAATCATACATTACATTGATCATTCCTGAAAATAATAGTGAAAAACATCTCGTAGCACTGTAATGTATTTTTCTTTTAAATAAGGTAGCTCTTCCAAACCAATGTTATCAAAATGAGCCGATGTAGACCAATGCAAATTGATAGAGTTGAAAACTCGTCCAATTACAAAGAAAAATGAACTGGCCAATTTGGGACAACCACATATTACCCTTCATTTTAGCAAGGGTACCAATAACCATTTTTTATTTTTGGCAATACAAGTCAAAAGACTTGTTGGCCATGTAATGGTTATGTATTATGGCATCTTAGGCTTATTGTGGCTAGTCATGCCCCATCCTTTTAGTATCCACCCTTAAGCCCTTTCATCCTATAGATAGGATTGCAAGCCTAAGGATGGAGCTACTTGGGCACTATGTAGGGCTAGTCTAACCCATGTTTTGAATGCACCTATGTATTTTCAACATGTTCATGTGTCACAGAGTCTCTTTCATTTCATTGGCCATGGACTTTCATTACCTCATTTCCACCATCGTAAGTTGCGAGAGGCTATTGAAATTGAAAAAAGGCCCGTTAATCTCAATAGAGATGACGGTTGGAATATCAGCAGGTGCTGGATTCCTGCCTTATATTCTTAACAAATTTTTATTTTATTTTATTTATTTATTTTATTTTATTTTATTTTTATTTATTTATTTTATTTTATTTTATATTTTTAAATGTTAAATAATAATAATAATAGTAATAATAATAATTAATTAATTAATTAAAATAAAATAAAATATATTTTTATTTATTATTAATTTATATTTATATTGTATTTATATTTATTTATTTATTTATATTTTTTAATTAATTAATTAATTTTATTTTATTTTTATTTTTTATATTAATAAATAAATAAATAAAATTATTTTTTATTTTTATATTTTATTTTTTTATTTTTATTTATTTATTTATATTTTTAAAATAATTTTTTAATTTATTTTATTGATTTATTAATTTTTGACTATGTTTGACTATTGATAGATGGTTTATTTTCAATTAGATTTCATGAATAAAGAATTAATTGTATAAATATTTATTATATAATTTAATCAAAATTTGCATATATACACCTAGATTTGTTAAATTACTTACCATTGTATTATTTAATTGGTCAATTAATTGTATAATAAATTAAAATAAAAATAATAAATTAATTAAGAATATAAATTAATTAATTAATTAATTAAATAAATAAATATATAAAGGAATTTTTACTTTTTCTAAGTCAAACTAGCCGTTATCCTAACGGCTAGTTGAACCATTTCTACATCTATTTATACTTAATGTCTGGATCCGATCTCTCACATAGTCCTGATGATGAACCACACTGGTTGGTTCGAAACGCGTCGAGCTCGTTCTTTGCATGTGATTATTATCAAAGAATTTCCCTAATTTCATATGGATCAGCGAAGCTTAGATTCCAAAATTCAGAAATCTCATTGTTCATAGCATTTCATGTTTCTTGAGGTAGTTAACATATCCCAATGCACAAGGTGGAACATCCAAAAAATCAACGAAGGATCAAAATGTTCAAAATAATGTGTAGTCAATATGCCACTTACAAATTTTGGCAAAAGGCCAACACATCAAGAAAATATTTTAGTTCAAATGTGTTCATACACTTTCTTTTTTCATGTGTGGATAAAAGGGGGAAAATTAAGGTTCAAACTCCATACTTGACATTGAGGGGAAAATATTACATCAAAATTCAAGTAAATTTTCAATGAGACAAAACCCATGTCTTAGATTCTTTAAATTAGCAAAGGAATTGGAGATCTAGAAAATCACTCATCCAAGAAAGGTGACATCCCACAGCTAAGTATCAAAACTAGTAGTTTGAAAGGTTAAATTAGTTTTTGGGGGCCAAGTGAACATGTGAATATGGTTAAGAAATCAAGGAAAGTCAAATTATCAAGTCAAAAAGGAGAGGGGTGTTGGATATCAAGCCTCATTAAGAAAGTTGTCCCTCCTCTACTAGCATTCTATCCTCCAAGATGAATGTTGGGGTGTTTAGAGTCAACCAAGATAGACATTGGACCTTTGGTGGACACAAAAAAGCCATTAGAAGCCAAGTAAGCCCTCATGGAATCAAATTGTACAAGTCTAGAAAATCGAGGCAAGTTAAGTCAAAGCCTTCTCATGTAGTCAGTTTAACTCATACAAGCCAATTGAACCCCTTTGTGGGCAATTATGTGAATAAAAAAGTATTTTCTATTCAACTGAATTAGTCTTGAGGTTGTGGATGACAAGTCAAATACTTATTTCTTGGAATAGAGTTTCAGCTAACCGTTACGATAAAAATTATATAAGGCTAGCCCCTCCTCAGTTGAATTTTTATAAAACATTATCATTTGGACCAAGGAAGGTATGCCACTCTTATGTTTTATAGGGAAACAAATCTAAAGCTGTTTTGAGGGACTATCCAAGGGAGATATGTCATACAATTTACAACAACAATATTTGGGTGGTAAGTGAAACCCTCATTTAAGGGTTTGATAAAAAAGTTATGTATTCATGATCGTTTTTCTTTTCTTCACTTCCACATTATATTTTATCATTATTTGAAGTGATAAAAAAATCTCAACTTGCTGGAAAAAAAAAAAAAAATATATATATATATATATATATACATAAAAATTATTGGAACACCTAATCCTACATGGGTAGGTGTGGAATGCGAAAAGTCGCAATGGAGTCCAAGTGACCTTGGAATGTGAAACCAAGAGTCACACCATTGTACTATAAATGTACATCATGTATAATGGAAAAAATAAGAAAGCCTCACGCTTATCCTTCATTGTGTTGATTTTCTTCTTGTGTGTGTGTTTATCTTTCTCATACACCATGTGTGTGCTTAACATGGTGTTTAACATGGTATCAGAGATGAGAAGTTCATAACCAGCTCAACCTTGAGTGAGCCATTTGTGTTTATGGCCTGTTCATATCTGCAAAAATTATTGGCATTTTTGCAGCATTTAGAGTTTTTCTGCAACAGTCATTTTTGCCGCATTCATCAAGATTTTTGTAGCATTCAGAAATTGGCAGCATTCCGGCATTGGTTTTGAAGAAGAGAAGCATTGTGCATTTTGAAGCACTCAAATATTTCTGCATGTTCTCATTCTGAATTTCCATGCAATTTCTGCTGCCCACTTTTACATTTCCGCATTTTAAAGAGCTGCTAGAAAATAGTTTAAAGAGGGCTTCTAAAGATTTTTCTGAGTTTTTTGGTGAAAATTCTGCATTTTTAAAATCTCTGCTGCTGAGAAAATTAATTTTTTCCCCAAGTCTACAAGTTTCTACAAATTCTTCTGCTGTATATTTCTAAAAACTTCTTCCAAAAATTCCTAAAAATTTCTGCTGAAGACTCTGCAAATTTCCCTCACCTCTCTGCTGTTATATTAAAAAATAAAAAAATAAAAAAATAAAAAAGATAAATAATTTTTTATTTTTGGATCAGGCCATTCGGCCCCCTTCCCCAACCTGCATCTGCATTTTGTTTCTACGCAAACACCAAAACCCCTCATACACGCTTCTCCTTATCCTACCCATCGCACCCCCTTCTACCCACAGTTAACCAACAGTCCACTCCCTCATCCCTACGCTCCGTACGCCGCTTTCACTGCGCAAAAAACACCCCTTTCCTCACGACTCTTGCCCTTTACTTACCCATCCCGTCTCCCATACACACTCGGCCTTTCTGCACTACATGACCACCCCCTCACACCCAGTCCTCATCCCACCCCCTCTCACGCTCCCTCACATCCCTCCCCCTCGAGCTACCCAAACACCCCCTTATCGCTCTAGCCCTCCCACAAACCCCCTCTTCCATCCCTCTCTGCCCACGGCAGCCCCCTACCTCCCCCTTAATGCACTTTCAAAAAAAAAATATATGTATCGATTATTTTTTACATTAAAAGTCCCCCCCTCCATTTTAATATTTCCCCTTCCCTATTTAAATTCTCAAAATTCCCTTTTTTAATTTATTAAATTCCCTTCCCATTATTACAATCCTTCTTCAAGTTTTTTAATTAATTCCCCCTCTTCCTATTTTAATTAGTCCTTTTTTTTAATTAATTTTTAATTAAAAAAAAAAAAAACCCAGCAGAGAGAGGAAGAAAGAAATTAAACAGCAGAGAGAGAGATGAAGAGAGAGGAAATGAATAGCAGAATTGAATAAATAGCATATTAGTAAATGGACAGTACACATAGAAAAGAAAAATGAGATTTGCATTGTGATTTGTGGCATTGGTAGAAGGGTGATTTTCAGCAAGAGATTTACATTTGAAGACAATTTGGTCCTCATTTTGAATAGCAGTGGCATTCATTACTTGGACACAAAATTTCTGATTTGTGGAGTTTCTCTTAATCTATATTACATTCTACAGTATAGCAAGGTCAAGCATCCAAGCTTGTGAACCTCCTCCTTTTGTTGAGTTGAGTTGAGTTGTTTTTGGTGTCAAACAACTTTTTGAAGGAAAAATCCGATGCCTTAAAGGCCTCTTACACAAGTGTTTTCAGCTGCACATTTACAAGATATTTTGCCGAAATATTGTATTGAATTGACATTGTATTGCTTCTTCATTCATAGTTGCAAGAAATATTTGAGTTGAAAAAAAAATTGTTGATTGTCTCCATCATTTGAGGAGCAGATTTTGCACTTTGAGAATTCCTTGGAGTCATTTATAATTTTTGAAAGGAAGTTGAATCACATTGTAAACGGGTACATTTTCGGTTGAAGCCGACACCCTTTCATTTTTCGAACCCAAGTTGTTGAAAATGGCTAAAATCAATGATGCATTAGAGTTTTTGAATAACCTCATTCATTCAAATGTTGATGACATGATAAAAATGAGCAAGAATGCTCTTTGTAACATTCAAATTTGTTTGCAAGATGTGTTAGCCACCTATAATATTTGTTATAGAAAAAGGTGGCTAAGACTTTCTTGAGCCTCCAAGGAACAAATTTTATTACTAAAAGATTGTTGGCTCTTGAAGGCTCCTTGAAGGCCTCATGCCTTTGTCCAAAATCTTCATTACCTTTGCCTTTTATATACTCAGAAAATTATGCTGATTCCAAGTGAAAGACTGCTGAAAGACCATGATTCTCCCCCTTCTCAAACCTTCATTTGCTCCCCTTTTTCTCCATCAAAACTCCCTTGTTTTCATAAATCCTCTTCTTCCATTTATGAAAATTCTATTTTCCATAGTTAAAAACTCATTTTTTTAACTATTCCGAAACCATCGATTCCTTTGAAAAAACTATGAAAAATTCATAAAAAACAAAGTTTTATTACTATGGACCTAAGCCCCTTGGGCTAAGTCATAAAAACCACTTCCCCCACATGCCCCTTCCCGAAACCAGGCGCTAGTCCCATTGGTGCTTATCGACATCAGAATAAATCAAACGAGCGCATATGTTTTGTTACACAAAAACCCTGATGTGATCAGATGCCTTTGATATAACTCCATATCTCATGTTTCTTTTGAAAAACCAAGATTTATTACCCCGAGCGCTAATCGCATCAGAAATATTCAAGTGCAGGTTTATGGCTGTGTTTAAAACTTGCAATGCGATTAGCCTTTATATTGAAAGACCCCCGATCGCATCATTATTTTATATATCTCCGATGGGCCCACCCCCGGCACTTATTACCTTCTATTTTTCCTCCCCGATCACCTTTTTCCTTTGTAAAATTGAAAAACCCACTTTTCCAAAGTTTGGTCTAAAAAACCCAAGTCACGTGTTAAATATTTAAATGGGTTGATCAAAAAGACCCGATCGCACAATTGCGATCGGGGTTTTCAAAATGGGTTGATTAAGAAGACCCGTATCAAACTTCTGATGCGATTAGGTCTCATATATATAAAACCCGCCCCTTTTTGCTTTCATTCCATATAAATTTTCCCCGGGACCAAGTGTTAAAGGTCCCGGGCGCCAATCGCATCACAAATGTTAAAATGGGTTGATTAAAAAGACCACATCGAAACTTCTGATGCGATTGGTCTTATATAATAAACACTTCGCCTCTCCGAGTGCGATAGCCTGATCGCATCGGAAACCTTTGCAAGGCTCCTTCGATTGTGCTCAGTTGAAACCTCCGATTGCGATGGCCCGATCGCACCATCGCATTGGCCCTCCCCGATCACTCAATCGCATCGCATTATTTCCATCACATGCACTTGTTCGCCCCTGCCGATTGGCCACCCCCATTTCATTTTTCACCGTTGATATGATCCTCAGATCAATGGTCTACGCTCCATCGCATCGGAGCTTTCAATCACATCGCAATCTTACATCACATCCACTTTTTTTCCGTCGATTGGCCTCTCCCCCGATTTTTTCTCCACCGTCGATATAATCTGTAGATCGACGGCCTGCGCTCCATCACATCGCATGTTTCGATCGGCTCATTGGCATGCCACCTCCGATTGCGATCCCCCGATTGCGATCTGCCTATTGAATCTGGACCATCCATGTGTCCAGATCAGACGGTCCAAAATCACTCCGCTTTATTCTTCTTCTGCTCTTCTTTTTTCCTATTATGCATAGATCTCCACCGTTGGATGCTTTCATCCAATGACCATGCTCCTCTCCCACCCTCTGAAGCAGTTAGACCTAAAAAACGTAGGATTTTATAATTTTCATTTTTATTTTGAGGTTTGAATGGTTTGTCCCTTATAATAAAGGAACCTCGAAGGCAGGGAATGACGATTCCTACGCCTTTGAAATATCAAAGGGAACCATCCACTAGGCTCTATTTTCATGTTTTATCAAATGCTCCATGGGCGCCGATACCATAAAAATCCCTATGCAGCCCTGCACATCGAAAAGACATTGTTTTATTCAAAAGAATAGTTAAAGAGTATAAGTTTGAAGACAAAGCACAACAGATGAAGATTGAAGAAAAATTTTGGAATTACGGCTAAGAATGTTTATCAAAAGCCTAATCCCCGGTTTAGAAACATCATTAAAGAGAATTAGAAGTGTTTGACAGGAAGAAAGGACCTCCACCGTCGCAATTGGGGCGAATTTATTCCTCAGCTACTACAAAAGCCACCTGTTGCCTCAAACCATTCAAACATAGGCCGAAGTTATTGAAGAAAATCAGATTTTCGCCTCCAGCGCAGCCAGGGAGTTACTTCTACAAGGAAATCAATGTAGAAATATCTGCAGAGTTACTCCAAACGTTACACAGAGCCTCAAAGTCAATAAAATCTCCCACCGAGCTTTGATATTTATTTTAAAAACATTTAATATAGTAGTCCACCTGTAAAATTCTCCATCGAGCCCCTCAAAAGGCCGAGAAGTCTTGAATCTGTATTTATTGTCTTAAGAGATCTTTTGTTAGATTTCACCTCCTCATTCTTCTATAAATACCTCAGTAGAAGATGAGAAACTATTGGTTGCAAAACTTTGAAATACATTTGAGCTTAAACTTCTGATTGTAAATAGTGTTCACTAGCCCTTGGAGCTCTCCTTGTGATAGATCAATTAGGCTGAGTAGTGAAGATGATTGCTGAACTGAAACATTGGACTTGAAGACTGTAATTGGTTTGACATCAATATAAAAGTTGTTTCTTGGGATCCTGGTCTATATCATCGGTGAAGTGCACCTCTCTTTGTTCTTGTTTTCCTTCTAAGTATGTCATATTGTTCACTTTTTCTCTTATAAAGAACAGCAATTATAGAGTTAGGACCTACTGTATATCAGTAACCTTCTCTCACTGAAAATATTTATCTTAATGTTTTCCTCAAATTCGTTTATTTAATAATGATTTAATTTAGTTAAGTAGTTAGGAATGTTGGATTTCCCTCGTCCTACTGCTTTCCTTAAAAAAAATTCTTAAAAGTTGTTTTCCTTATTGTGCTTATTAAAGATGACTATGGAAGATATGGTGTTACCTGGTCCTAGTTTTTCTCCAAAAGCAGATTTTGAAAGTTTCCCTTGGTGTTGACTAAAAGCAGACTAGGTTTAAAAGTACTTTATCTGATCTTAAGTTTATACTTTGTCTTCTCTTATATGTTTTCATACTTTCTGAAGGTAATTATGTGGATTATTGGATTGTTTGTCAATTAAGCTGCTTTAATACAGACTTGCCCAAGAGGTCAATGGTTAGCCCTGCACTTGGTTGGTTTTAAACAGTTACTTAAGAGGCTTTTCTTGTTTGGACTGACTATAAATCCTTGTGAAATTATTATCAGTTTCCACCCCTCCAACACTTTATTGTTTCCATTCCATCACTCTAATCTAAATAATCTTGTGATATATATAACTTGCCCCTTGGATCACTCTTGATGTTGTTGCTCAATTAAATCCTTATTATGACTCCATAGCCCAATGGATTAGAAACCAGCGTTATATCTATCTTTTAGCCATAGCTGTTCTACCTACTTGCAACTTCTCACTTTTGAAACTCTTTGCACTTAGGACTTTCCACATCAAACAGTAATCATGCTCAACCATCCAAAAACAAAAACAAACCCTTGGCCTTCATAACTAGCCTGATATTATTACCCCAAAATTCAAAGAAAAATCCATATTTGTACTTATTGGAGAGATCCCTCTCCGGATTCAGGAGGGCTAGATCCTAGAATCCCAAAGTTGGTTGAAACGATGTTGCTTCTGCAGTTTTAGTCTCACCAATCTGCTAAAATTACAGATCCCTAACATTTCTGGCGACTCTGCTAGGGAACACACTTTTCTGAGTTAATAAAAGTTAAAAACCACATTAAAACTTTAGATGACCCCTTATTTTATGAAAATTATTTTGTTTTCCAGCTGAGCCACCAGCAACTAACATTTCTAGTGACTCCGCTGGGGACTTGGTTGAATTTTCACCTTAGGTTCCCTTAAAACCTTTTCATAAAACCCTGTGAGTAAAAGAAGCCTTTTCAAGCACTACCAAAGAATGGTAATAATGATGAAACTTCTTTGAATCAGTGACAAACTAGGTAAACCCTAGGATTCTCTTAAGAATTTATCTAACCTTGAAAGATCAGCTGGCTTAGCCATAAGAGTAGACTGTCTTTGTCTCATAACCATAGCTAAGTTTTGAAACAGAGTTAGGATATTATTAAAAACCATACAACTAAAAAATAACTTAGAAAACCTAAAAATATCCTAGATTGGTATTCAATAAACATGGTGGTGGACCATAAAACCTTTTACCTCCTTCAGAGCTAAAAAATTCCACTTGGCGACTCCACAATCCTTAACAGACCTTAAGACTCCACTGGGAAGAACCCTTATCATTATAATATCATTCAAACTCAGTTAGAGGACTGTAGGATTAAAATGTGTGCAAACAGATTAGTTAACCTTTTAAATATTGTCATATATGGTTGAAATTTTCTTGTTTATTTGGGTCTAAAAACACAGCATAGTGGCTCCTAGAAAGATTCACACTAGAGCCCATCCCGACCCTGATCCACCTGAGGAGTTAACAACCCTGAACGCATCCTTAGGAAGTCTCCTAAGATTAAATCCTCAACTATTTTCAGATCACCCTTGAGAGCTAATTCAGTTCCTGAGAATCTTGCAGCTCTACAAGAGTCATATGGTGGTGGAACCATAAAACATTTTACCTCCTTAAGAGCTAAAAATTTTCCACCTGGCGACTGCACACTCTGAAACTCCCCGAAGACCAAACGACTCCACTGGTAGAAGACCCTGAACTGATTGACCATACACAGTGACCTCTTTCTGGATTTACAAACATGATTCCAAGAATACAACGAAGATATGCCCCAATGAGTAGAGATCATATCCCTAGGTTTCCACATAAGATGCCCCAGGTGAATTGGGATGACAACCTGCCTGTTTTTCAAGGTGAAAAGTTTGATGACCCTCTACTACATCTCATCAAATTTCATATACATGTATGGAGGTTGAAAATTGAATGGCATGAAGACTACCTAATGAAAATGTTCATGTTAACATTAGAAAGAAAAGCTAGGGATTGGTATGAATGCTTAAGATCTAGTAGTTTGTTTTCTTTAAGAGACCTAGAATATGTGTTCTATGAGAACTATAAAGAAAACACTACGTCATTATCATGGGGTGCAATATATTATGATCCATCGTAAAACATCACCCAACGCATTATAGATAATGATGAAGCTTTGGAAGAAATGCATCCTGAAGATATTTTAACAGCCATTCATGATTTTAATCTCTTTTTGAAAGATTATAAGAATATTGATGATCAGGAAAAGCCCTTTCTTGTTCTAAATCAAGATCAAATTCAACCCCTACAAGAGCCAGACAATTCCCAAGAAATGTATTATGATCAACACAATATAGAAAATGATGAGAAAACTTACAAAGAAAGCAATGAAGAAGGTTGTCAAGAAATGCTTGATTTCCTACCTATATCTTGTACTATGCTGATAAGAGAATTTCATGACCAAAATACAAATAATAATAGTGAGCAGTGCTTTGAAAAAACAAATAGCCATTTGGAAAACACGGAACTTGCAATTGAGGAGACACCAACACATATAGAATCCTTTCCTTTGTGTTATAACTCAATTCCGATTATACAACAAGAATGGCATCCTGATTATGAGAAGAAGATAACTCATGAACCCAATGTACAAACTAGGTACCATAACGATCATGAGGAATTTTCTGAAACACAAGAAGATCAGTCCATAAGAGAAATACCTCGAAGTATCTGTGCAAGAACAAGTGAAGTTCCCCTGGAAGAGGCTCAAGATGACATCAAGCCTCAAAATCAGCCAATACAAGATAAGGAGGATGTGGATACCTCTGTTGCAAGCAAGAAGAAAACCCATTCTCTTCTAACAGAGGAAGAGATTGATTTAGTATTGAACATAATACAAACATCCAAACCTTCATTTGAACCAAATGCTTCTGCTCATTTACCTACTCCATCTTGTTGTATTGATACAAAGAAGAAACTTGTAGATCAAATGAAAGAGGAGAAAACTGATGACCCAATATGTTCGATTGACGAAATTGTTTATTCATATGATTTTCCAAATTTCGATCAGTCTGATGATGATGATGAGTTTCAAGCAGAAATTAATCACACAGGGCAACCTGCGTTCAATTGGTGTTATGAGTTCCACCATCATCAACTTGAAAGAAGAAATCACCCATTTCAATCCATCACAAAAAGCTTTCACATAATTGGGAATCAACAGTCTTGCAACTCGAAGGGTGAAGAGCTGAGAAATAAAGAAATTTTTGAGCAAAAGGAGCTTTCTCTTGAAAAAGAGGAAACCTTTAAATACTCCCCTGCTCAAGAATATAATAGCCTCTTCACAGAGTTTAGTTCGCTGAATCCAAGCATACCAGGGTTACAAGAGGATGACACTGCCAAATATGATGAATCCTCTAGTTCAGATAACAAAGAAGATGAGGGAGAAAAACAAATACAAGACTATCCTGATGTGGATATACAACCCTCCCAAGAAGAGACTTCTCCCTTCATTAATGTTAAACTATCATCCAAAGAACCTGAATGTATATTAGAAGCAAGCATATATTTAGAAAAACAAAATATTTCACTATTTTCTATTGTGCAGGATAAGGACGACGATACTTCCAAGCTACATACTGAAGAGATAGTCCTCAAAGATGATGTCTTGGAAGTATATAATTTACCAATTGTGGAGGACCAAAAGGAAGAGAACCTTCATCTTTTCTTTGTTGATCCTTTGGAAGAGTGTGTGGATATCCCAAATGGCTCAAATTATCAAGCAGTGATCCTTTGCTAGAGCCAGAGACATGAAAAGCTGTCACCTTCTATGATATTTTTTATTTTGAAGATTAATCTTCAAAATATACTATGGATACCCTTGACAAGCAGCTAGAGTTTCTTCTTCTTCTTGACATTACTCAGCTGGCTGCATTGGCACTTTTGTATCATATGAATATGTAAATACTCCATCTTTAGAATAGGTTAGATAGGAATATCAATAAACCTCAGTTCCGAGCATGTAGTTATTTGTTGTTTTCTGCTTTGAAGAAAAATAAAGAATTCAAAAATACAAAAACAACAGAGAGAAAGAATGAAAAGAGGGAAGATTGACAAAACAATAAAGGTACAACCCCATACCAAAAAGAGAAACAAATCTGAAAGTGTGCAAGCTTAAATGCCACTCCTGCAAAACACACTTCTAGTTAGTCAAACAACTTAATCTTGACTAAATTAGCTTTTAAATTTACTACTGATAGAATAGTGAACTCGATTTGCCAAACTGTTTAATCTTGGCTTATCAATAGATAGATTAGGATAGAAATTAAAGGTTAAAACATGTTCAAAATATGAACCTAAGTTTCCCAAGAAATATGACTCAAATCTATTTTATTTTCCGAGTAAAAAAAGATGTAATTCTGGTTCTAATTAGCTCAAAATATGAACCAGAGAAAAAGGAAGAAACAACTCAAATAAGAGTCAAAACAGAGTTGTAAAAAGATGAAGGAAGTGCTTTAAACTTTCATACCTTAAGCCTTCCATTTTGATTTAATTTTCTGCAAAATAAATGTCTGTGTGCAACTTGTTTTATGCCATAGACTAGCATCAAGTTAGACCATTCAATCCTAACTTGAATGCTTTTTAAATTTCTGTTGTAGAATTTAGAGAATAAAAATATGTTGGACAGTTTAACCCCAACAGATGGTAGATTAGGTAGAGAAGCATCTGAACTCAACTGTTTAATCTGAGTTCAGGGAGAAATAATGAGTAGAAATAGATTAGATTTCCTGCTTTCAATAAAATGTTGTGAATAGATTTTGCCAATCCAAGTGCACTCTAATGAAGAAAAAATGCTAGATCAGTAGGATTGGGTAGGTAGAAAGTTTGTATTGATGAAAATCCGTTTGTTTCATAGCTGTTAATATGTTTTCAAAAAACATCATTCACAGAAAGAAAATCAGCCCAATGGATCAGGCACATGTCAGCCTCCCAGAAAACATAATGGATCAGGCACAGGTCAGCCTCCCAGAGAATGCAAGTCTAAGGTTCTTGATGCCTTCAAGAAGGCATCATCCCCAAGTGGAGCCACTGTTAGCCACCTATAATATTTGTTATAGAAAAAGGTTGTTAAGACTTTCTTGAGCCTCCAAGGAACAAATTTTATTACTAAAATATTGTTGGCTCTTGAAGGCTCCTTGAAGGCCTCATGCCTTTGTCCAAAATCTTCATTACCTTTGCCTTTTATATACTCAGAAAATTCTGCTAATTCCAAGTGAAAGACTGTTGAAAGACCATCATTCTCCCCCTTCTCAAACCTTCATTTTCTCCCCTTTTTCTCCATCAAAAATTCCTTTTTTTCATAAATCCTCTTCTTCCATTTATGAAAATTCTCTTTTCCATAGTTAAAAACTCATTTTTTAACTATTCCGAAACCATCGATTCCTTTGCAAAAACCATGAAAAATTCATAAAATCAAAGTTTTATTACTATGGACCTAAGCCCCTTGGGCTAAGTCCTAAAAACCACTTCCCCCATATGCCCCTTCCCTGGAACCAGGCGCTAGTCCCATTGGTGCTTATCGGCATCGGAATAAATCAAACGAGCACATATGTTTTGTTACACAAAAACCTTGATGTGATCAACTCCCTTTGATATAACTCCATATCTCATGTTTATTTTGAAAAACCAAGAGTTATTACCCCGAGCGCTAATCGCATCGGAAAGATTCGAGTGTGCAGGTTTATGGCTGTGTTTAAAACTTGCGATGCGATCAGCCTTTATATTGAAAGACCTGCGATCGCATCATTATTTTATATATCTCTGGTGGGCCCGCCCCTGACGCTTATTACCTTCTATTTTTCCTCCCCGATCACCTTTTTCCTTTGTAAAATTGAAAAACCCAGTTTTCCAAAGTTGGGTCTAAAAAACCCAAGTCACGTGTTAAATATTTAAATGGGTTGATCAAATAGACCCGATCGCGCAATCGTGATCGGGGTTTTCAAAATGGGTTGGTTAAGAAGAATCGTATCAAACTTCCGATGCGATTAGGTCTCATATATATAAACCCCACCCCTTTTTGCTTTCATTCAATATAACTTTTCCCCGAGACCAAGTGTTAAAGGTCCCGGGCGCTAATCACATCGCAAATGTTACAATGGGTTGATTAAAAAGACTGCATCGAAACTTTCGATGCGATTGGTATTATATAATAAACACTCCGCCCCTCCAAGTGCGATAGCCCAATTGCATCGGAAACCTTTGCAAGGCTCCTCTGATTGTGTTCAGTTGAAACTTCCGATTGCGATGGCCCGATCGCACCATCGCATTGGCCCTCCCCATTCGCTCAATCGCCTCGCATTCTTTCCATCGCATGCACTTGTTCGCCCCCGCCGATCAGCCACCCCCGATTCATTTTTCACCATTGATCTAATCCTCAGATCAACGGTCTGCACTCCATCACATCAGAGCTTTCAATTGCATCGCAATATTACATCGCATCCACGTTTTTTCCGCCGATTGGCCTCTCCCTCGATTTTTTCTCCACCCTCGATCTAATCTGTAGATCGACGACCTGCGCTCCATCGCATCGCATGTTTCGATCGGCCCATTGGCATGCCACCTCCGATTGCGATCCCTCGATTGCGATCTATCGATTGAATCTGGACCGTCCACGTGTCCAGATCGGACGGTCCAAAATCACTCTGCTTTATTCTTCTTCCGCTCTTCTTTTTGCCTATTATGCATAGATCTCCACCGTTGGATGCTTTCATCCAACAGCCACACTCCCCTCCTACCCTCTGATGCAGTTAGACCTAAAAAACGCAGGATTTTATAATTTTCGTTTGTATTTTGCAGGTTTGAATGGTTTGTCCCTTATAATAAAGGAACCCCGAAGGCAGGGAATGATGATTCCTACGCCTTTGAAATATCAAAGGGAACCATCCACCAGGCTCTATTTTCACGTTTTATCAAATGCTCCATGGGAGACGATACCATAAAAATCCCTGTGCAGCCCTGCACATCAACAAGACACTGTTTTATTCAAAAGAACAGTTAAAGAGTATAAGTTTGAAGACAAAGCACAGCAGATGAAGATTGAAGACAGATTTTGGAATTACGGCTAATCATTTTTATCAAAAGCCTAATCCCCGGTTTAAAAACATCATTAAAGAGAATTATAAGTGTTTGACAGGAAGAAAGGACCTCCACCGCCGCAATTGGGGCGAATTGATTCCTCAGCTACTACAAAAGCCACCTGTTGCCTCAAACCATTCAAACAGAGGCCGAATTTATTGAAGAAAATCAGATATTCGCCTCCAGCGCAGCCAGGGAGTTACTTCTGCAAGGAAATCAATGCATAAATATCTGCAGAGTTACTCCAAACGTTACACAGAGCCTCAAAGTCAATAAAAGCTGCCACCGAGCTTTGATATTTATTGTAAAAATAGTTAATACAGTAGTCCACCTGTAAACTTCTGCATCGAGCCCCTCAAAAGGCCGAGAAGTCTTGAATCTGTATTTATTGTCTTAAGAGATCTTTTGTTAGATTTCACCTCTTCATTCTTCTATAAATACCTCAATAGAAGATGAGAAAGTGTTGGTTGCAGAACTTTGAAATACATTTGAGCTTAAACTTCTGATTGTAAATAGTGGTCACTAGCCCTTGGAGCTCTACTTGTGATAGATCAATTAGGCTGAGTAGTGAAGATGATTGTTGAACTGAAACATTGGACTTGAAGACTGTAACTGGTTTGACATCAATATAAAATTTTTTTCTTGGGATCCTGGTGTATATCATCGGTGAAGTGCACCTCTCTTTGTTATTGTTTTCATTCTAAGTATGTCATATTGTTCACTTTTTCTCTTATAAAGAACAACAATTATAGAGTTAGGACCTACTGTATATCAGTAACCTTCTCTCACTAAAAATATTTATCTTAATGTTTTCCTCAAATTCGTTTATTTAAGAATGATTTAATACAGTTAAGCAGTTAGGAATGTTGGAGTTCCCTCGTCCTACTTTTTTCCTTAAACATTGTTCTTAAAATTTATTTTTCTTATTGTGCTTATTAAAGATTACTACGGAAGATATGGTGTGCCCTGGTCCTAGTTTTTCCCCAAAAGCAGATTCTGAAAGTTTCCCTTGGTGTTGACTAAAAGCAGACTAGGTTTAAAAGTAATTTATCTGATCTTAATTTTATACTTTGTCTTCTCTTATATGTTTTCATACTTTCTGAAGGCAATTATGTGGATTACTGGATTGTTTGTCAATTAAGCTGCTTTAATACAGACTTTCCCAAGAGGTCAATGGTTAGCCCTACACTTGGTTGGTTTTAAACAGTTACTTAAGAGACTTTTCTTGTTTGGACTGACTATAAATCCTTGTGAAATTATTATCAGTTTCCACCCCTCCAACACTTTATTGTTTCCATTCCATCACTCTAATCTCAATAATCTTGTGATATAGATAACTTGCCCCTTCGATCACTCTTCATGTTGTTGCTCAATTAAAGCCCTGTTATGACTCCATAGCCCAATGGACTAAAAACTAGCGTTATATCTAAATTTTAGCCATAGCTATTATACCTACTTGCAAGTTTTCACTTTTGAAACTCTTTGCACTTAGGAATTTCCACCTCAAACAGTAATCATGCTCAACCATCCAAAAACAAAAACAAACCCTTGGCCTTCATAACTAGCCTAATATTATTACCCCAAACTTCAAAGACAAATCCATATTTGTACTTATTGGAGAGATCCCTCTCCGGATTCAGGAGGGCTAGATCCTAGAATCCCAAATTTGGTTGAAACGATGTTGCTTCTACAGTTTTAGTCTCACCAATCTGCTAAAATTACAGATCCTAACAAGATGCACAAGAAAAGATTGATTTTTTGCAGTTGGAATTTCAGCTCCAACAAGATGAACTTCAGCAAAAGAGTCATCATTCTGAACCTATTTATGTTCAGAAGATTGAGAAGGACTCCCATCAGCAGCAATTCAGTAAAGTTACAGCTGATCCACATTCAGTTCCTTGTACTAGAGCAAATGTACATGCAGATGCAGCAGCTCAGCTTGCACTTCTCAAGCCCATCATCAGACCTTGGGAAGAGCTTGTCCACAACAAGCACAGAACTAGTCTTGGATATGACAAGGATGTATCCTTTCATATTCCAGACTACACCAATCCCATCATATTTTAGAGTGCCAGATTCATGTATGAAAGTTCACCTGCAGCTGTTCCAGATCCTGCTCCACAACAAAAACAACAGATTGTAAAATGTCAGCACTGTGATCAAGTTGGCCATATGAAAGATCATTGTTTTGATCCTCATCCATGCAAGCACTGTGGTCGGCACAGCCATTCTTCACACAGATGCTTCAGACACAAGCCTCCTGCAAGAACCAAGATTCATCTTGGATTGATCGCTTCTTGGCAATGGGCATAAGCAACCAAGAAGATGTTTAAGACACATGTCAGAAATTGTTCTCAGATATTGAGAAAAATTGTAGTTGAGTTTTCGCCATCATCTCACCTTGTCCCTGACGGGGGGGAAATGGTGGTCATGTACAAGCTTCGACGTCAGATCAAGCGAGCCTGAGCCACAATCTCTCATTCCATGTTTAGAGTTGTAGCCAGAGACACAGTAGTTCAAGCGAGCCTGAGCCACAATTCGTCATTCGAAATTCAGAGATGTAGCTAGAGACACGGATGCCCATGAGCATGCCTTTGGTTGGTGGATAACCTTAAACCATCATCTTCGGTTGGTGGACAACCTTTAACCACCACAGGTAGTAGAACTCCCTTCTTTTAGGTTGAAGGTCTCCCTTTCATATATGAGGAACAATTCCTCTAGCAGAAGCCTTCAGCTTCTTGCCAGCTTTGGTTGAGTTCCAGGAAATGCTTCAAAGCATTCCAGAGTTGTTGGTAATCCTTAAACCATCACAGGTAGTAGACCTCCCTTCTTTTAGGTTGAAGGTATCCCTTTTTTATGAGGGAAAATTACTCTAGCAGAAGCTTTCAGCTTCTTGCCAGTTTTGGAAGAGTTTCGAGAATTGCAATAAGTATTGCGTTCCAGTGTTGGTGGTCATCCTTAAACCACCTCTTTTTTCCAACATTTCAGAGAGTTGATTCAACCCAAGTGCTGCCATGTATAATTTGCAGATTTGTATTACAACTCTCTTCTTGGACTCACACATACCCCTTCGAATTAAGGGGGGATGTTCGAACACCTAATCCTACATGGGTAGGTGTGGAATGCGAAAAGTAATAATGGAGTCCAAGTGACATTGGAATGTGAAACCAAGAGTCACACCATTGTACTATAAATGTACATCATGTATAATGGAAAAAATAAGAAAGCCTCACGCTTATCCTTCATTGTGTTGAGTTTCTTCTTATGTGTGTGTTTATCTTTCTCATATACCATGTGTGTGCTTAACATGGTGTTTAACAAAAATTAAATTGGGTTTTGACCCTATGGGGATTTGACCCCAATTATAGAGTAATCAATTATATTATCATTAATTTTACTCATCTAATCTCAATTATGGGATGTTTTTCGTTATTATATATTCATTTTCCTATATTCTCTACTCATATATCCAACACTTTAAAGTGTGTCTACACTTGTGGGTGACCCCCAAGGGGTTGTTTAGATTATAATTTTCCATGTCTTCCAACATTTCTCAGATCTAGAGCTGCCTAACAACAAGTTACTTTATCATCTACAACCATTTACTAAATTCTATAGCAAGTTACTCATATCCGAATTAGTAAGGGCTCCTATCACTCAACTTAGTGATATTCGAAGATTTATGTATAGTATTTTGAGTGTCTTTATGCTTGCTGATTTGCATTTTTTTGCAGCTATATTTCATTTCTAGATTGACTCTCATGAATACCTTCAAGACCACTATTTTTGGTGGTAAAAATACCTAGTGATTTGGACCAGACCTACCCAATTATGATCCAAAACAATCCATTTGAAACTAGGCAACCCATAGAGCACCAAAATGCATAAAAACAAAAAAAAAATTAACATAAAAAGGCACCTCTCCCTTAAAGCCTAATCCTCAAAACTATCAATCTTGAATTCGATCTGAAATCACAAAAAAAATACCAAAATGTATCAAACCAATGGAATGATTTAACTCTAGCCTTTCTCATAGCTAGACAATACCTAGCATGGAAGTTGGGTTCAAGTCCACATGTCAAAATTGGCATAGATGCAATAGTTGGTTGTGGGGAAAATATCTTCCTACCGTCAACACTTATTATTCAAATTCTAGAGACACATGAATGCACACTTAATATAAATTGTGATGTCAATTGAATGACAATTTGGAGATAGTGATTGACCCAAGAACAAGATTTGGGACATTAATAAAATCAAGGCCCACATTCATTTAAGTGATTCCAATGATGAAATTTCTTGGTCCTATAACACCAAAAGCAAAAATTATTTAACTAAGTTGGGACATATTTAAATGAAAAACCTAGAACATACAGAAATAAATGGTGGTTTAAGAAGTTGTGGAAAATCAAAGGGCCATCGAAAGTCATTATTTTCTTTTGGCTTTTTCTAAAATGAAGAGTTATAATATAGGAAAAACTTCAGTAGTTGGGGTTGGCTATTGTTAATTGTCTAAGATAAATGTCTTCATGTAAACTTTATATGAAGTTCATTAAAGGCTCTTAGGGCCCTTCCTATAATAGTTGGTTGGTGAATGTAGTTGGCCCCAAATTCCAACCTCTTTTAGGAAAAGCAATACCATCCATTCAAGGACTCAAAACAAGCCCTAACTTACTCTCCATTTATAAGGCTTCTCTTTATGCGAATGGTATTTTTTATGGTGGGTGAGGTAATCATCAACAAAAAAGTTGTCTCGGAATTCTTTGATGATCTTTGGGAATGTACTATCTCGAGGGGAGGAGGAAAGAGGGCCTTGGGCCCTAAATAAATATTCTAGATTTCAAGGAATATGAAGTAACCATAACCACATGAGGAATTTAAGCTCCTAGCTATCATAAATAGTTGAAAATCAGTTCAGGTCAAAAGAAAATATTCCTTGTCTTAGGATGAGATTATGCACCACCATTTTTTTCATGACAAGAGAAAAATGTCATGGGTTGGAAATGAACAACACATTGCGGGAGAAAAAGGAAATATGAAGAAAATATATAAGGAGTTCAGTGGGAGATAGATATTGGATATGTATGTTGAAGTTATTCAACGACAACCTGTATGGCAGGACATTGCCAATAATAAGAGGTGACCTATAAACACTAATTTGTTTCTAAAAATAACATAGCTCAAATCTAGGGGGAACTTCTATGTAGTGGTTCATTGGTTGGGAGGAGTGTGGTTTCTCCTATTGTATTTACCAAAAATCAGATAAGTGCTATGTGCTGAATACCTACTTTGTATGTGTACATAAAAATCAGAGTTTATTATTATAGTTAAAAGGCACTAAGTTATATATTTAATGGTACATAGTATATGAAAAAATATAAATTGTATAAATTATGTGAATAAAAACTCGAAAAAATCTATTATAAAAGGAAAGTAGGATATTTAGGGTATCTTGAATGAATTACTATTAAAAACACATGTATCATATTATCTAATTGGTCACTGTAAAATTTAGTGTTATAGGGTTGGCCGAGTGAAGGGAAATCTTGTGGAAACAAACCCTAGGTCACATAGAAATTTGTGTCAAGAGATAAATTTCTCAGACAATAAAAACCTTTTAGAAACCTAGAAGCTGAGAGTCATGAATATTATCTTCTCAAAGCAAAGGTTGTCTGAAAGCTAATTTCTATACAATAAAGTATGGAAGTGTCTTCATAAAAATATTTTTATAACTGTATTTATGATTAACTATATGTAACTTATGTATTCTTTCAATGTTGAATACATAAATGGGAAGTTCTATAAAAAAATAATGATATTGGACAAAGAAATTAACATTTAAAAGTAACATGCATACTTAAAGAGCAAGAAAAAAAATAGAGCATGAAATATTATTCATTCCAATTGTTTTCTAGCAACACAACATATAGTAAAATAAATTTCTCGAATTGTTGTGAAAAGGAAGCATGTGTATATAACTCGAATGATAATGGAAATTACTACTAAAGATTCAAGACCCATGGTTTAAAAATTATTGGAACTTTACCTCCTAAAAATTTTCAAATTATATTTGCATTGATCTATCTCTTATATCTATCTCAATCTCATTATTCTACTTGGGAGTCAAAACAAGAAACAACAACATAAAATAGCATATGAAACACTAGTGCGAAAGTCCAACAATGAATTTGACAGAAAAATACCATGGCCTTCAATTGTAATGCAAATGTCATGGGATCATAATGATAAACTCTCATTTAAGCAACTATATCATTAAAAGACTCTGGAACTACCGTTCCCTCTCGCAATTTTTTATTGTTTGCTTGAAGGAGGACACAAAATATCTATTTGGACATTATTTGCGCTATACATGTTCCATATTCAAATGTCAATGAATTGAAAATATCAATTAGTAACATAATCCATTACATAACAGGTGAACATATTCAATTATTCCCTTCTACATAACCATAATTACAATGTGAAACCAATATCATGTGAGTTTGACTCAACAACAACTATGCATGGAAATTAGGAGAGCTCAAATGCGAGAGTTGACCCAACAACTCAACTGAGCACAGACTTTAGAAATAACTTGACCCATTAAAAGGTCGGGAAATAGACACTCAAGAAAAGAAAGTAACCTAAATTAAGAAAAAATCATTTAACTTATTGATCGAAAACCAGCCTGATTCCAGGAAGGAGTTTTGACATAGTTTGACTTGTATCATCAGCTAGGAGAGCAACTTCAATAGTTATAGCATCATTTTTTCATATATGACATGACATTAAATTCCTAGGGTTACATTGAAATATAAAAAAATACAAAGCCAATGAAGCTAACTATACTAAACCGTAAGCCCAAAGGAAGAAAAAACACAAGAAACCACTATAGAATCTAAACCCTAGATAACAAAAAAATCAATTGAAGTTTGTCAAATCAAGCCAAATATACTAACAAGAATATAAAAAAGAGAAACACATTAGGCATAAGCTTTCAAACAAAATAGTCATATATTCATGAACTAGAGACCTATGTTTTTCCTGACTAATCAATGAATGGGAGAGGTGGGTTGACTTACAGGTAAAGTATTTTCCCTCCTCAAAAGCTTTGGTCCCAATTTCCCTAAAAAATTTGCATAAAAATAACCCTAATACAAATAATTGTTTTTTATACAACTAACGCCAAATAATATTAACTAAACACTCTAATCCTCAAATTTTTCTAAGCATTCCACATCCAATCTATGAAAATAGGATATGCACTTCCAAAATAAGCCCAAAAATTAAAAGAATCCCAAATCATTTTTCGCAAGAATGAATTAAAAACCAATATGTTATATTCTCTTACCAAGTGAAGTGAAAACCTCAAAATCATCCAATGTAATCACCATAGTGAAAATGAATACAAGGAAAGAAGAATTCCAAAAGTAGCATGGTGTAAAAGAGGGTCCTGTAGGATAGATGGTGTGTAGCAATTGTCACCTTCATAAAATATGCCTTTGGTGGTGGAAATGGTGATTGGAAGCATGTTAGGAGATGTGTGAACCATGGAATCTGTGCATAAGGTGGCCACAATAGATCCATTTAAAAGAGAGATTCAGTTTTACAATTGATTGAACACTAATGAAAATCCATGGAATCAATGCATAAGGTGTCCAGAACAGATCCATTTAGAAGAGAGTTTCGGTTAATGATCATAGCCAAATAAAAACAAAAACCTCATTGCCATTTTTTTACATTCATGTTTTTGTATCTAAAGCCATCGGAGTATATTTTCCCTAATTATATGAAGGTTTTTTATAATTATATGAAGGGTTTCAATCCACCATTGGGGTATATTTTTCCCTAATTATGATGAAGGCGTTTTTATTGTGAGGTTATATGAGGTAACACTTTATATATTCATAGGTCGACATTGTAGATATCTCCTCTACATGGTGTTTTAAAATTAGTGTTTACAAGAATTGTTTCACAATGATGGTTTCACAAGGGAATTAGTTACACCTTCTACCAAAGATTAGCAGATGGAAGCTATGATGAATAAGGATGTTGATGTAAAAAAACTTCACTCATAGATGAAAATATTGGAAAAAAATTACAAGGTGTTGTGAAACAAACACAGGAAAAGGCAGACGATATTTCGAGGCTATTGACTGAAAATGAGAAACTCAGAAACAAAGATTTGAAGAAGATATCCTCAGAGGTAGTGTTTTATGCACTGCGATATTAATACCAACAATGCCTTGGAGCCCTTGAACGAAAGTTATATTCATTGAGAAAGGAGAGAGATACACTCCGACAAGAAAAAAGTAGTAAAAGTGACGTTGTTCCTCTGTTTAAGGAAAAGGTTGAAATTATCAAGAAAGTTATGGCTGATGGTGAGGAGCTTTCGAAAATGAAATATACACAAGAAGCTTAGATGAGAAATTTACAAGCTCAGATTTGGTTTTTAGAAGAATGGAAGCAATGGTTGAATTCCACATTACAGGTTGAAGAAGTGAAGGTAGAAAGTATTAAAAAGGATAAGGTGGCAACAAAAAGGACTTTTCAAGAAGTTTTTGAAATTAGTCAATGAGAAAGAGCACAAAAGGAATTCTATAAAAATGCACTAAATGAAGAAAAATATGGATAGGCAGGAGGATAAAATGAAGCTAAAATATAGCTTGAGAATCATTTAGGTGAAGCTAGAGAACGAGAGGAAACACTTATACACATACTTGAAGAATTAAGGTACACTCTTCACAATATAGAGCACAAGGCAGCCTCTCGTGAAGACAAGTTGAAAAGTGACACTTATGATCCTTATAAACGTTTCCAGATAGCTGATATGTGATATTAAAAGTTAGTAATGAGAGTACCTGAGTCCACAAGACCATTACTGTGGAAATTGAAGCAATGTAGGAAAGTGCAGCAATGCGTGTTGAAGCATGGTCTCATGTTGAGAGAGCACTTAATTCATGACTTCCGGAGGCAAAGGCACACACTGCATCAGTATAATAATGAGAATGTTACAGTTAAAGTGGCAGGTAGTTAAAGTAATGGAAGTCTCTGCATACCTTCATCAGTCGGTAGCGGTACAAGAACGGTTTCACAAGAGTGAAGATCATAGGAACAAAAAAAATTCATCTAAAGCATACTTGGTAGACCTCTAGCAATTCTTATAAATCTGTTACTATAGATACTGGCCATACTACCCTACACTCTTTTTAAATTGAAGAAGAAGCAGACACACATAAAGAACATGTGGCATATTACGGATATCTTAGCGAGACTCGTGATATCGTGGCGAGAATCGTTACCATTTTTTTGGGGAGGGTTGTTACCAGTTCCAATGAAGGTTGTATCGCGGTAACCTGTTATTTCTACTATTTAGAGAAAAAATTTAATGTTAACCTATTTTCCAATGCTAATGATGTTGAATCACTAGCGTGGCCTCAAAATAAAAGAAGTATAGTAGCTGAGGAAAATTGCAACTATTTGAAAGGTAAATTGTGTTTAGGTTGACAGGTGCTTTGGAATGAAAGGTTCTAGGTTTGCAGGTGCCCTACTTGCAGATAAATCTTGGATGGTTGTTTTGTTTGAGAAAATGTGAATTTTAATGCTCAACATTTGTTTCCTACAATCTAAATGCTGTTTATGATAAATAATAACACGTTCAAATCATAATGGAATTGATACACATACTAATTTTTTTCCTTTACTATTAAAAAAACTTTTCTTCTTACTAGACACTAATCATGAAAGAAAATTATTATTCTTTGATTTCAACTATAAAAACATGCTTATAATTTTAATACACTCACCTTATTCTCAAGGTTTGGGAGGTTCCCATCAGGTCTCCAGATGATGGAGGAGAAAGAATCTATACACCCATATTATTTTCAGGGCTTGGGAAGTCCCCATCAGGTCTGAAGATGATGGAGGAACAATCATCCCTATTTTTCGCACATATTCAAATATCCATCTAGCATTGATCACACGCCCGACATCTCTGATAAAACTCAATACGTACTCCTTTACAGTGGTGTGATTGATAAGCTTGTTTCCCTGAAACTTCACAATCACAACATCACAAGTTTTGCATTTGTCGCAAACCTGACACTCACTCTTCAATGGATAGATCTCACCAGTGGCCACAAATTTCCTGAAAAATATTCTGGCATAGTATTTTGCCAAAACAAAATTCACTCATGTTGCCCCAAGAACCATAGGGGCATGCTCTCTAGATGACCCACATCCAAAATTGGCCCCAGTAATGAAAATGAAGTATTGGGTTTTAGTATGGCCATCTTCAATGAATCTTCCATATCTAGCATGAAGTCCAATCATGGTATAACTTCCCAATTTTTTGTATTCCTATGGTTTGGAGGGCGCAAGGGTTAAATAATCTGCTAGGATGATTAGATCAGTGTAATATCCCAAAAGGGAGAATGAAGTAATACTAAAACACAATATAATAATTGCAACTAAGTAAACAATAAATCTCAAGACAACATAAGAATTTACAGAGAAGATAAGCCATTTTATTATATGGAGATGAATCAGTTACATAATGTATAGAAAATGAGTATATCTAGTCCAAGAGAAGGTCTAGAATCACCCTACAATGGTGCTGCAACTAGCACTATGTAACTGGTGAGCTTAAGGGAAGAAATACTGCACTATCCGTCCTACTGAAGATGTACATGAACTGTTGCAAAAGGAAATTCAGATCTAGGGAGCTCAAGAAATCTTATGATGACAAGATTCAAGATCTAGCCAATGTGATGGAAACCCAAGATAACCCAGAAAGGATTTTCCAAATCTACAACTTTGGAAAATCACCCTCCTAGGGTTTGATCCTTTATCTGCTAGGATTACATACCTGAAGCTATATCTATCAAATAGATGGCTGAAATATGTCACAAGATCAGATCTAAGCTTGAAGGGATGATTCCTCCTTCAGATCTACAAGCTAGAAGCTCTAGATCTAGCTTCTCAATCCTCCAATGATGATTATAGCTACTACTACACAACTGCTCATAAAAATTGCACTGAAAAAGGAGAGAGAGGCTCTATGCCTACTAAAATATGATGCAATAAACTCCAGGCTGATGGAAATACTGATGGCAAGGTGAGGGGATGATTCCTCACAAGATTACTAGCTGAAATGCTAGCAACTTCCTTCCTCCTTTGGAACCGCAATAATGGACAACATATTTCTAGATGGAATTACTATTGATAGGAGGTCAATAAATTTTATCTTGATGCCAGATCTAAATTGAAGCTCTGGAAATTCTGATATTCAAGCCCAAGGTGATAGGAATAAAACTTCACCAGTTCTACGGCTGAAATACTGAAGACAACCTCCACCTTCCAACTCATCTTTAGAAATTGCCAAATTCCTGAATATGAATGTTCTGTAGATGATGGAAAATATAAGTGGCACCAATTCCTGATATAGAATGAAGTACAACCATCTCTCTAGAGATACTTAAAGAAAGAGGTGGGATTATAACCAGGAACACCCTGTGCTAAACAACACTTGCAATCTTTGCTAAACAACCCAAGAAAGCAATGGAATGTCACATGAAAATTCTAGATCTAAAAAAACCGCAAAATCAATAATCAATAGTTTGCCTTCATTGTTGTCTTCATCTCCTTTATATATTTGATGAGCCTTCCCATGCCTTGGCCCTCATCTAAACTGCGCTGTGCATGTGGACATGATCCTCCATGTTTGACTGCGCTATCTATCCAAGTCATCTATTATGTCTAGGTGCAATGTACACCCTCTCCATCACATGTACATTAATTGTACAACTTCCTCAATTATTTCATCATGAACTCTCCATGATCTTCTATTTGACTCCTTCCAAGATCTTAGTTGACTATATAAACCTCCATGATCTATCCCATTAATGAGACATGAAATCAAATTTCATTCACATTAGTAGTGGGTCCAACACCTCATTATGTAGATCTAGGCTTAATTAATCCACATTCACACATAAAAAGTGGATATTTATTCATCTTGAGGATTATCGGTGCCTCCACCCTTTTATTTACTTAATTAATTAAGTTCATTAAGAACTCTAATATTCCAAATATCATGTGAAAATTTTGGAATATTAAAATCAGTGTCTATATTGTAATCTACCACAAAGAATTTTACATGAAAAAATTTCTTGGCTGTGTGGGTGCATCATAATATTGAGTTGCTATTTCTCTTGGGGGATTTGGCATAGAATATGTTGATATTATGTTTTTTCGTGGGGTGGAAAAATTCAATTTTAGGGAATTTTTGTGTAGATATTGCAGTGATATATCTTGAGTATGAAGCAAAGCTAACTTTGAGCTCATTTTTTCTACAAAATGCATCAAATTTGTAACCAATGAATACTCTGTGGTGTTTATAGCCACCACTGCAATATTTTGAGTGAGACTGACAAGAGCTTCCGAGAATAAGAGTTGACAAAAAGTTCATCGGTTTATCAGATACACATACTAAATTTTTTGAGTAAGATCTCCTCCAAGTGGTAGTGCTTGAGCCCTTCGTAGTCCATTTAATAGTGGTGTTTCTTTGCACCTTAATGTGGCTAGTTATATGAAGGTTTTAAATGGACCGGTATTTTGGTTCTAAGTAAACTAAAATAAATTTATACTTCATTACCATGTATCTTTTAATTTTGTCAAACTAATTCATTCTCGCCATATTTTTTTTGAGATTGCAACAAGATGATGAGCTTAGTGGAAAGAAGTCGCCTTCAGTAAGTGGGCCCACAGGCTATTTTTGGCGCAAAGTCTATTTTTAGACTATGTCTATTTTTAGACTTGTCGATCATATTCTATGAGTTGCAGGATGCTATTTGTGGATGGTTGGTCAAGTCAGAAAAAATATATGGACTTCTATTTTTAGACATATTGGGCGGAATCTATTTTTAGATTGCCAGTGTAAAAATAGATATGTCGAATATTATTAGCTCTTAATAATATTTGGACTCTAAACATTATCTTATTCTCTTGGAGCACTTCAGTTAAGTGCACAGATGTGGCACATACAGCTAACAGAAGGAATTACGCTATTCCTAAGGGTTATGTGGAGCTATTGCATGGATAATTTAGTTAGAACTCATGTGACAGAGTTTGGTGGAGTTGATTGAGGAAGTTAATGGAGTTGTGTTCAGTTTAACTAATCTAAACATAGTTGAGCTATTTGTATCTAGTTTAACTGATTGATACAATTAGTGAGAGTGGTGTGAATAAATTATTAATTAATTCACTAATTATAAACTCATTAATCAACTAAAGAATACATCAGTTAACTTCAGTGCATGGACAGTTTCAGTGGAGACCAATGAAGAGGTAGGTGAAAGAGCAGTGTGATAATCAGTTGTGACTATATTGTTGCATGATTTGCAAAAACCAGTGATTGGATATGCCAATGAGGATTGCGCAGTACAAGACATGTGGTTCAAATTTATTTATGAGCCATTCTTCAGCATTGATTATGCAGTAGAGGCATGCTATCAGGTGGTAGAGATTGGAGCATGTGTTTTGCTAGATCTAGCTTGATTAGTGTGTAGCAATTTGAGATTGTACAGAGAGCTTGTGAGGAGCTTTGTATGATGATTGTTACATGATATCTATGACATATAATATATAGATAGTTGGGGGTTTTCAGCTTTAATCTTTCCCATGAAATACTGTGTTCATATGTGTGATTGTTTATGGTTATAATGTGCGCATGCGATTTTTTTTATTTCTGCAATTAATGATCAATGGTAGAAGAGATTTTGTATTATGCATGAAGTTAAAATAGTGTGTGATCAGGAGAATCTCGGTGGATAACATATCATTTATTCAAATTTCTACATGGTATCAGAGCAATTGGAAAACATTGAAGCAGTTGAGTTTTGAGCTGGTGGAATTCGAATTTGCAGTAGTGTTTTCTTGGTGTCCAAGTTGAGATTTCTTTCAACGGATTGCAATTGGAGTATGGCCTTGAGGTCAGTTCAAATTATATTGCATGGAAGGATAGGATGGAGGCGGTGTTGGATGACAATGGTTTGAAGGAGTTCATAGATGCAGAAATTCCAAAACCTACTTCTAGCGATGCTACCATACTTGCATGGAAAAAGAAGATAACAAAGTGTCAAAGGATTCTGTTGGAAGGTGTGAAGGATCACATAGTGTCCAACCTTCATGGTAAAGCTTCTCCATTCTTGATGTGGAAAGCTTTGACAGATTTATTTCAAAGCAAGAGCGACCAGAGGAAGTTGGCGCTCAAGGATAAACTCGGGAACATAAAAATGGAGAAAGGCGACAGTATGCCCAAGTACCTCACGAAGTTCATCCAATGCAGGGATGAGCTGGGAAGTGTGGGGGTTACTGTTGATGACGAGGACTTGGTGAGCTTGGCTCTCCTTGGGCTTCCGAAGAGTTGGCATTCCTATCAGGACTCTGTCAATGGTTGGGAGAAATTGCCAGGATGGGAGCGACTTTGGTCGGATCTTGTGCAAGAGGAGATAAGGCGAAGTACCAGGGACGGATCTTCATCAAAGAACTCAGATGAAGAAAATTGTGCTTTGGCTGCCAAAGCAAGGAAGGGGAAGAGAAAGAAGAATGCTTCTCAATCCGGTGCAAAAGGCAAGAAGCAGGACATGTCCAAGGTGAAGTGCTTTCACTGTCACCAACACGGACATTACGCCACTAATTGTCCACAGAAGAAGAAAAATAAGCAGGCTGTTGGATCTGCAGCTGGAGAGGCCTTAGCTTCATAGTCTGAGCTATATTTTTCACTGATCGCATGCTTCATTTCAAGTGTGATGGTTTCAGTGTGTTTTCTTGACAGTGGTGCGTCTTTTCATATGACAAGAGACAAATATTTGTTTACTGATCTGGATGAGAAAGATCTTGGAGTGGACATCGAGATGGGCGATGATGGTAGATACAGTGTGACCAGTATTGGTACCATTTCCTTTGAGAGGGAGTCTGGTAAACGCTTCGTATTGAAGGAAGTGATGCATGTTCCAGGATTGAAGAAGAATCTTATCTCTGTGGTGGTGTTAGAAGACAAGGGATATGATTTTGTCTTTAGTGAGGGAAAGGCTTTCCTCCGTAGTAAGGCAACTGGTGAAACCCGGAGGATAGGGGTTTGAGTTAAGAACCTTTATCAATTGCAGGTAGGTGGCTGCGCAGAAATGGCAGGCAAGGCAGAAGGAGTGGTGAGCCACGATGATGGCGAGCTGTGGCACAGGAGATTGGGCCACCTTCACCATGGAGCTTTGAAAATTTTGCAGCAGATTTGTACCGAGCTTCCCAAAGGTACACTTGCATAGTCAGATTAGTGCAAGGGATGTACTTTGGGAAAATTTTTGAAAGCCACCTTTCATGAGAAGGATAGTCACACCACGACGATCCTTGAGAGAAATCACACAAACGTGTGTGGACCTTTCTCACTAGCTTTGATATCAAAGCACAGGTACTATGTGATATTTTTTTAATTTTTTTCTCGTAAGTGCTAGATCTTCTTCATGCGGAAGAAGAGTGAGACATACTCAAAGTTTTGTGAGTTCAAGGCACTGGTTGAGAAAGAATCGGGGAAGCAGGTGAAGGATCTTAGGAGCGACAATGGTAGTGAATTCATCTCTGGCGAGTTCAAGGACTTTTTCAATGCAGAAGGAATTTGAAGAGAGCTCATAGCACCTCATAACCCACAGCAAAATGGGGTTGCTGAGCGAAAGAACAGAACGATAGTGGGTGCTACACGGGCGATGTTGCATGATCAGTGCCTTCCCATACACATGTGGGCTGAGGCATGCAATACTGCGGTTTATGTGCAAAACCGTTGTCCTCACAGGATACTTGGCATGAGTACACCCGAGGAGGCACTTTTTGGTAAGAAGCCTGATATTTCCTATTCCAGGATTTTTGGTTCACCTGTTTACATTCATGTGATGAAGGATGCCAGGAAGAAGATGGAGCCAACTACAGAGGTTGGAATATTTTTGGGGTACATTGATACGCCCCACAACTATCGTGTGTATTTTCCAGACAGTCACAAGACTGTTGTGTGACGGGATATCAAATTTCATGAGGAGAAAGCCATGAAGTGTTTGCTTGAGAGGGAGCCACACTTTCATGCAGATGAGGAGCTATTAGTTCATAAGGATGAGACTTTGGATGTGGATCAGCCACAAGAGGAGGTTCATGGAGTGGAAGAGACCACTCATGTACCGCCAACCATCAGAGGGCGGAAGCACACTACAGAAGCTAAGCGACTGGCTTAAGATGTAGAGAAGGTTGTAGGAGCACCTACATCACAGTGTAGACAGAGACAGTCACCTGACCGGTATACTGGATACATGGCTCTTATGAGAAAGTGTATCATGACAGAGCCATCCTCTTTCGAGGAAGTTGTGGAGGATCCCGCATGGGTAGATGCCATGGTGGAGGAGTATGATTCGATTGTCAGAAACAGTGCATGGGAGATTGTCCCAAGGCCGGAAGGGAAATCAGTGGTGGGTTCGAGATGGATATACAAAGTGAAGCAGGCAGCTGACGGGAGTGTGGAGAAGTACAAGGAAATATTTGTTGCCCGAGGCTTTTGACAGATAGAGGGGATCGATTATGAGGAGACCTTTGCACCTGTCGCAAGGTATTATTCCATACGGACGATCCTAGCTCTCTCAGTGCAGATGGGGTAGCACATTCATCAGATGGATGTGAAGACTGTGTTCCTCAACGGATTCATTGAGGAGGAGGTGTACATAGATCAGCTCGAAGGTTTCAAGATCTTCACAGTTGAGTCGCATGTGTGCAGTTCGTATAAAGTTGTATGGGTTGAAACAAGCACCTCATGCTTGGTACACACGGATAGACAATTATTTCACCATACTTGGATTCTCCAAGAGTGAGGCGGATCCTAACCTATACCAGATTGTGGTGGAGGGTAAGTTGCTGATCATTGTACTTTATGTAGATGATTTGATTTTGACAGGTGATGAACTGTTGATACATTCATGCAAGGCTGATCTTGCAAAGGAGTTTGAGATGAAGGACTTGGGCCTCCTTCATTATTTCCTGGGATTGGAAATTTGGCAAGCGCAGCGGAGGACTGTTTGTTTCTCAGGGCAAGTATGCCCGGGAGATTCTGGAGAGGTTCAACATGAAAGGCTGCAAGCCTGTTGACACTCCTCTTCCTGGTGGTTGGAGGAAGGAGGATGCTACTTCAGCGGAGGTAGTGGATGCCACTGTCTATCGACAATTGGTGGGGTCGATTATGTATCTGGTCAATACACGACCCGATATATGCTATGCAGTTAACCGCCATTGCCATGGTTAATTCATGGCCGTTTCCTTGAAGCAGGAAAGCATGTATTGAGATATCTCGTAGGCACATGGGAATATGGATTGAGGTACAAACAATGAAACAATGGACAGAGGTGAAGTCACGTGGCTTTACTTCGATGCGTATTGGGCAGTGGGATCCCAATGAGCCGAAAGAGCAAAGCCGGAGGGATTTCCGCACGTTGACAAGAAGCTTGTACAACAGAAGCAGAGATCCGTGGAACTCATTTCAGCAGAGGCCGAGTATACGGCAGCGAGTTTGGCTGCATGCGAGGCTATATGGATGAGGAAGATCCTGGTTGGGTTGTTCGGTTCACACTTAGAGCCTACTGTGATTTATTGTGATAATCAGAGTTGCATCAAACTCTCGGTTAATCCAGTATTTCATGATAGATCTAAACACATTGACATTCGGTATCATCATATCAGAGATTGTGTGCAGCGGAAGATCATGTTACTTTCATATATTCCCACGGAGGATCAGGATGCTGATATCTTGACGAAGGCACTCACCAGGAGAAAATTCGAATACCACAGAGGCAGGATAGGGGTGGCAGATAATCCTTATCTTGTTGAGAGGGAGTGTTGAGATTGCAACAAGATGATGAGCTTAGTGGAAAAAAGTCGCCTTCACTAAGTGGGCCCGCAGGCTATTTTTGGCGCAAAGTCTATTTTAGACATATGGATCATGTTCTATGAGTTGCAGGATGCTATTTGTGGATGGTTGGTCAAGTTGGAAAAAAATAGATGGACTTCTATTTTTAGACATATTGGGCGGAATCTATTTTTAGATTGCCAGTCTAAAAATAGATATGTCGAATATTATTAGCTCTTAATAATATTTGGACTCTAAACATTATCTTATTCTCTTGGAGCACTTCAGTTAAGTGCACAGATGTGGCACAGAAGCTGATAGAAGGAATTACGCTATTCCTAAGGGTTAAGTGGAGCTATTGCATGGATACTTCAGTTAGAACTCATGTGAGAGAGTTTGGTGGAATTGATTGAGGAAGTTAATGGAGTTGTGTTCAGTTTAACTAAGCTAAACATAGTTGAGCTAGTTGTATCTAGTCTAACTGATTGATACACTAGTGAGAGTGGTGTGAATTAATTATTAATTAATTCGCTAATTATAAACTCATTAATCAACTAAATAATACATCAATTAACTTCAGTGCATGGACAGTTTCAGTGGAGACCAATGAAGAGGTAGGTGAAAGAGCAGTGTGACTATCAGTTGTGGCTATAATGTTGCATGATTTGCAACAACCAGTGATTGGAGATGCCAATGAGGATTGCACAGTACAAGCCAGGTGGTTCGAACTTATTTAGGAGCCATTCTTCAGCATTGATTACGCAGTAGAGGTAGGCTATCAGGTGGCAGAGATTGGAGCATGTGTTTTGCTAGATCTAGCTTGATTAGTGTGTAGCAATTCAAGATTGTATAGAGAGCTTGTGAGGAGCTTTGTGTGATGATTTTTACATGATATCTATGACATATAATATACAGATAGTTGGGGGTTTTCAACTTTAAGCTTTCCCATGAAATACTGTGTTCATATGTGTGATTGTTTATGGTTTTAATGTGTGCATGCAATTGTTTTTATTTCCTCAATTAATGATCAATGGTAGAAGAGATTCTGTATTGTGCATGAATTTAAAATAGTGTATGATCAGGAGAATCTCGGTGGATAACATATCAGTTATTCAAATTTCTACAATTTTAATTCTGTTAAATAAGCCTTCATTCCGGCCAAAATTGCAAGGTAGAGTGGAATTTGTTTGGTGGGAAATAAGGGTACAATAACATTTATGTGTAGCATCTATTTAAATCACCAATTATATACCTAAACCAACAAGATGGCATCATTTATTTGAGTAAAATTATGAAATACCATAGAACAAATCAATGAATAATTTATAGCCAAAGCACCAAGAATTAGAGTAGAATGCTTAAATAATCACAAAAAAAATAATATACATTGGAAATATCATATGTACATGGATCATATATATTAACTTAAATGCAGTAGCTAAAGGAACCTCTTCTTCCAATTAGATTCCACCTCTTCTTACACTTAGTTTCCTAGATGGACAAGGCAAGGCGTCATCAAACCTCTTCAATAATTTTTTTTCCCAATAAGAAAAAACAAACATTATTTTTGTATTAATATTAATGCAAAGGTATAATTTACATAATCTATCATATAATAAATTTTCTTCACATGTATAACATGATATTCTAATATGTGCAACATATAATGTTTGGGAAATATAAAAATCCCCATAGGATTCAAAATAATTTCATAAGAGTCTAGTATTGTTATGTTCACAATGTATGTTCAAACTAGATAAGAAACTTTTTATCCAAGTTAAAATAGTAGTATCCTAGGTTCAACAGATATGACCCCGATAATAAAAAATGTAGATATGCATGAAAAGTTAAGTATTATACTAAAAAAAATATGTCCTCTACTAACTAACCAACACTTCTCCTTACATGTATTATTCATAATGTATTTGACCTAGCTTTAAGCCCACCCCCATTTTTTATAATCTCTCAGCTTTTGAATTTAATTCATTGTGAATGTGATCAAAGGATATAACCCCAAAGATTCTAATAATACCCATAACTCTAATCATCCATTGATCCAATAAAGAAGTGTTTAAGGAAGTATAACCTTTTAGTCAATCTATAATAACGTTTGAATCACATATCACTTGTATGTTTAGATTGTTGAAGTGACGCAATTAAAATGAATAAGATAAATGACTTAGTCATATTATTGTAGTACTTGTTAGGTAGTCATATATTTGTTACTAGAATAAATTATTCATTTATTTTAGTCATTTTAGTTGTATTACGTATTATTTAGTCATATATTTTAATCTGAGACTAAATTAGTCATTTATGTTAGTTGTTTTTTGTTTGGTCACTTAAGATTGTTCATTTTTTGTAGTATTTCGCTTGGAAAAGCTATGACGACTAGCATTCTTAGGCACCTAGTCACTAATTTCCCAGTTTCTATTATTGTAAAGTAAATTAAAATTCGTCTAATCAGTATAATTTTAACCCTTTTCTGGACGGAGATAGACTATTTACAAAAAATTAATACCTTAGTCGAACATGTCTAGGAGGTTCTCTTGGGTATTGTTTTCTACCTTTTTGGACTCAAGGGTATATTTACGAAAATGAACATCTAGAGTTTTCTTTTTATCCTCTTTTTAAAACTCTCGAAACATGGAAAATATGTCAATTTTTACCTTTTTTGGACTTGTTAAAACATCAAACAACAATGGAATAATCGAAGATGAAAATACTAAACCACTCCTTCTCAAATTTTTTTAAACATACTCATACGGATTCATCTGAAGGATGAACTTACATATCAAGAATATGTTATCCTCTTCAATCTTGTTAAAAAATAAAGAGGTACTGACAAGTATGGTTTGGGAAATTAGGAAAACAGGGTAGTCGATTTGCTAATGGTAGTGAGCCACTCTTGAGCATGCCACTCTTCCACTTCATCTCCATGATTTTTGGGTTGGTTAATATGGTTGTCTTTGGTTTATCATACTGTTTTTCAAAGCCTCCATTTTTGGTTTTGGTTCAATGTTTCCAACTCCATTTAGTGTCATTGATGTGTTCAAGAGAATTATTTCAGTTGATATCTTCTACAATACACTTAAGCCTTCACTCCATGTCTACTTTTCCTGATCTAGTTCTGTATCATCATCATTATGTCTCAAATCATGACACTTGTTTCATGTCGTTGATGGGGGATACATGAAGTCCCTCCTGTGATGGTTTTCTTCCTATCGACATCAACTCATTATCCAGGAAATTTACTTAAAAACACCCCTTCAGTACCTTGCTGCTTTGATACATCGACGCAAAGTTTCTTCACTCTCGGAAAGAGGTTTACATCATTGGTCTTCGACTGAAATATTATGTGTGGCGTTCGACTTAAAATCATTAATTCACAACATAGGAATTGTACTACAGTATCTTGAGAGCCATTAACATCATCGTGATCAAAAGTGTAACTAGGTTTGATCTTCATAATGATTTCTGCAATTATGATTTATGTAATTGATGAAAAGAAGAAATATAAAATTATTATTACAATTATTGTGTCATGGGTTTCATGAGCAAGGAATTTTATTTTACTGATGGCTCCCATTTTGAGCCTTTAGAATTTGTCATCTAGCCATAAAAGTCAATTTGAGTCTATATCATGTAATAAGGACCCTTCTTGGGAAAAGATGCATTTTATACGAGTCATTTAATAGGTATAAATTCCCTCCAAGACCAAGCAAAGTATCCTACTCAAGTCGGCTTCAAGAAGGATGATTATATCTCCATAAAATGACACATTGGACCAAATTGCAGTCATGTCAGATTATTTAAGGAGGAAACAACTATATATAGGGAAGTACGTCTCCATTTCATAAAATAATTTCGGTGAAATTTTTAGTAAAGGTAATATAAGTGAGAAAGGTGAGAAATAGTTCAATCTAAGGGTCAATAACAATCCTACATCCAAGCGAAGGAAAAAGATCAAGGTGAAGGGAAGATTGAAGAGATTTCAGGTCTCTTTCTGGGCAAGGTCTATCACACGTGCAAGGAAAGCTAAGGGTAGATACATATTAGAGAAAAGGAAAAATTGCAGAAGTTAAGAATATGAGTTAAAGGGAGAATTGTGTTTATGCTTCATGCCAAGTTAGCATATATCTCCCCTCTAGTTAAGCGAAAAATTAAGGGACAAAATTTATCCTTTATCAGTCACACATGTATGCGAGAAAGGAGAGTCTACTACAGCAGGATGAAGACTACAGTTAAGGAGGGAAAAAAATTTAGATATGAGTTGGAGAAGTGAAGGCTAAATTGCAGAAAGGTGACTTGGTCTTGGAGAGGTAATTTTGGTCAAGGGTCTAGGTCATTGTCTTGTTATTCATCAATTGGAATATCTATAAGAAGAAGAAATTGCTTGGGTTTTCCTCTCAAAGAAGGAGAGGTTTTGGCCCTAGATGATAACCTATATTCTGTGTCTCTTATCTCTTTATGTTATATGAATTGGTTGTTGTTTGATGAATAATAACACTAATAACCTAAGTAAAAGAAGATATTAATATAAAGAAATAAAAATCACTCACATGCAGTTACTAATAGAAGAGAAATCACTTAATCATTATACCCTAGATTTCTCAACACATTGGTGGTTTCTCTTGCATCTATTAATGAATTACTTCATTGGTCGGTAATCGAATGGTGTCTACCATGTTAAAATATAGCTCATTGATTCACATGGTTAGATTCATAAATTGGATGATTATGTGAATGAGATAGAAGACCTCGGATCTAGTTTCATTCATCTGAGTTGCGATTTCAGGATTAATACATCATCACAATGTATGATGGCTATGATCATATAGATAGTCATCTAGTCATGGGTCCACCTTTTTTCATTAGTGGGTGCCCATTTTGATCATTGTACATGTAATGTTATCTTATGTATTGAGTAGGAGTTTGCCTCCCTCAGCAAAAATATCATGATGTAAATTTATTGTAACAGAAGATGATCTCGTTGGTTTTTCTTGATCTCAAACTAGCACAAGGTAAATCACTTCAGTCATCGGTCACCATTTCTAATTTGGTGCTTTAGGGGGGAATCTGTTATAGTCCATTTTTTCACATCTGGTCTATCAACCTGTAAACTGGATCAATCAACATCATTTCACCCCTTAACATCATCATTGCATAAATCCCTAAGCATGAATCTCATTAATCCTAGAGTTTTTTCCTGAAACATCCTTGAATCAACCTCTTTAAGCACTAATGAAGTCTGTATGCCTGTGGGCCCATGTTCACCAATAGGTTTCTACATGTTGGATAGTGTTGATCATCATCAAGTTGCTCCATGTTGGGGTGCATTGATTCTAAAAATTTGGGAAAGAGAGAGAGAATACTGAAGCCTATTCTTCTAGGACCTTCCAAGATTTGTTATAACTATTTACGCCAGATAAAACCATCAAATCCTATCCTATCCCTCCTTGGAGTTTCCACCCCTGATCCTTTGATCCCATCCTCCAATGAAAAGTGGATCTCAGAGCCTATATTGGTAAATGGATAAGAACTCCCAAGTTACCATCCTCTTCTATATATTTGTGGCCATCCACAAGATAGGGGTTGGATTTTTGAGATATATTCTACCCTCATGCTACTTCTTTGAAGATGTATTATTCAATGCATTAGGGTGATTAGAAGTACACTTTTTGGCAAAGAAAGAAAATGTCAACTTAGGAGGAGTTCTTCTACAATATAAAATCCCATATTTGTTTGTAACTCACACCATTTCTATTATTGAAAATATTTTTTGTTTCACTATATATGATGTTATGATTTCATGTATTTTTATGGCATGTTTATCCATTGAATGAAGTATTTAGATGATGATACATAGATTTCCTAGATCGTTGGCTTTTGTTGTTTAATTGTGCAGGTTCTAATAATGGCAACTCGAGCTAGGATTGGAACATTCAATCCAAGAGAGGAGTGAAGAATACGACAGATCAAAAGTAGGCCTCATACCATTATCTATTTACTTCAAGGGAAACCTTATCTTCTTTGTATTTCTATTGTTCTAAGCTAGGCCACCCAGTCTAGGAAACATATTTATGTCTGTAGTAGCAGATTCAGTGTAACAGTTAGGAATAAAGGGGAGGAAGGGTTGAAGTTGATATCATTTTAGGTGTTTATTTTTAATAAAGTGTAGTTCTTTGGAAAATATTTGAAACTAATATGAATAACTTTTTTTATTTGTTTTTGTTACTTGCAATAAATTGTCTACAGATCAATAAATTATTTTTTTGACTTCTCGATGCTTTCAATAAATTTTTTTATAGTTTAGTCTAATAGATTAAATGATTAGAAAAAACTACATGGTTCAATACTTTTTTTTTGGTCTTATTTTTGTTTATTTAGTTACATTGTAGTTGTTTTTTCTTTTTGTTCTCCTTGTTTTGAATCGTATTAGATTTATGTCTGAATACTTTTTTATTCAATTTTTGTTTTATTTTTTTCACCAATTATGTATGTGTGTGTGTGCTAATTTTAATATTGTACTTGTATCTTTGAAATGTAGATATGGAGAATAATGATTTCTTCTATTATGTCTCGATGGTAAATGGCATTGCTAAGGAAATCTCTTTTCTTACGTATATTTGGAAATGAATTGATAGAAAACTTGGCTTCCATCCTTGTTTTGTTGATGAGTATATTAGTGTCTTAGAACAAATGAAATCAGATGTGAAATACTTTTTTAATGTGCACCAGAGAGAATCAGGAAGGAAAAAAAGAAGGGATTTGTTGGAAAGCATGAAGGGTCACGATCATTATATTTTTTATTTGAATTGGGGTTTCTTTTTTCATCGATGTGGTTGTGTTTTAGAAGAGGATATAAAATAAATTCCTTCTAATCAAGTGTTTAGATTTCATTTTTGTAGCGTATTTCATTGTTGCAAAGACAACACAATTTTATTTTAATTGAAATTATATTTTTTCGGTATGAATGTTGGTAACATCAATTTTTTTCTCATTTTTCTTGTTATGTAAAAAGTTGTATATGAATTTTCTTCAATTTTTTTTTGTATTTTTCTTTTTAGGTTCCAATGTTTTCAATTTAGATGTTTTTTTTCCTTTCGTTTTGTGATGAAATCTTTTGCACCAATACAAATTGTCCAATTTCTCCATTTCTCTTCCTATGCTTTGATAAAAATGTTTAAGTGTAATGTTATTCTGTTGGGTTTTTAATTGGTTAGGTTTTAGTGTGAAACCCTTGGGTTTATTGATGCCTTTGGTTTAAATAAATATTCTTGAGGTTTAAAGTTTTGATGTTAGCTCTTAATGTTCTGGACATTGATATTCATATTCTTTAGGTTTATGGTATAAATTTATTGACGTATTAACACTAATGCTTTAATGGTTTCATTTTATTTAATGATTTAAAATGTATTTATATAAAACAATTAATATTAATGTATTTAAGGTTTATAATTTTTTGTTGGTTTATAATGTTTTAATATCAATGTATTATATTAATATGTTCAAGGTTTTTAATGTATTTATATAATTTACATTTGTAGTATTAATGTTAGGCCTTACTGGTTTACAATGGTCCATCGTAAAGCATTTTGCAGAATATTGTACCAAATTGAAAATAAATCATAGCCATACATTGACTGACATGTTTATTAGAAAATATATAATATTAATGTCTTGGGTTCAATATTGTTGCCCAGGGTTCATAATCCCTTGTGTTTTCAGTATATAACCCGAACCTTTATTGCTTTCTTTGGTCTATAAATATAACCCAATGGGTTTATGAGAAATATTGTCTCAATATAATTCAAGCAAGGTGCAATGTCGCATTGTGAGAAATATTGTCTCACTATGAAAATTGACGATGGTCAACCATGCAAAACATGTTTATTGAAGGGTTTATAATATTTTTTTGGGGGTTTGTATACCTTGTGTTTATATTGTTTCATTTGGTTTAATGTTGTTCCCCATGGTTTATAATCTGTTGGATTTTTAATATCGTTGGAACATGGTTTATTATTCACTTTATTTTGTAACGTGGTTTATTATCATGTTTAGTCACACTTGATAATGGTAAACCATGACCAATGAAGGTCAATATTTGTTAGTCATGCTCAATATTGGTTTACCATGGTCAACCATGGCCACCTATGTTGTGTAAAATCAATCAACCATGGTCTAAATTCACATTGTGACAAATATTGTATCAATATGAAAATCAACCATGATAAACCACAAGTAATAATCATGGTCATATTGTGACAAATATTGTCTCTTGTTCTAGCATCACATTGTGACAACCATTTTCATTCGTGGTCAACCATAGTAACCCAAAGTCCAATGTTGCATTCTGGAAAAGATGGTCTCAATATGAAAATAAACCTTTGTCAACCATGGTCCAACGTGGAAATGTGACAAAACCTATCTCAATATGAAAATCAACCATGGTCAACCATGGTCCAACATTGCATTGTGACAAATATTGTGTCAATATGAAAATCAATCATGGTCAACCTTGTTTATTTTAGAGTTTATAATATTTATCTTAGGGTTTATATAGCTTGGATTTATAATATTAATCTCTTGGGTTTACAATAGTGATCTCTTGGGTTTTTAGTATCAATCCCTTGGGTTTATTAGTGCCCTGGGTATATAATATCAATCACTTGGGTTTATTAATTTAAGTGTCATATTCTCACGGTATAATATTATTGATAGGTTTTATAATATTAATCTTAGTGATTTTATATAAATCCCTTGAGTTTAAAATATAAATTCCTTGCATTTATAAAACCATGTTCAATTTATAATATTAATAATCACTTTAGTTTATAATATTAACCCAAATTGTTTACAATATTAATCTCTCGGATTCAATAGTAATCCCATTATAATTGTTATATTTATTGTTGTATTTATAATATAATAATATAATGATAATAAAATTTTATAATATAATAATTATTATTATTGTATTATTGTTATATTTATATATTTATTAATATAAATTTAATATTAATATTAAATCCATATCCATTGACACTTATCAATGTATATAAACCACATTTAATAAGGTGGTTATGCAGCCTTTGATATAAGCCTATTGGTGTATATAAACAACATTTATTAATGTGGTTGTGGTAACGATAGATCGTGCTCCAACGACTTAGGATTTGGATTAAATAAATCCTCATATGTCAGAAAAATACTATCCTAACATGGACTATCATCGTTTTAATCCACTATATAGATAACCATCTCACTAATAAAAAAGTGGTTGTTAAATGTGACAAGCATCACCATGAAAGAGAGCTTGCATAGACAAGTGTCCTTAAGAAGAAGATGTGAACCCCGAAAAACCCAAAAACCGAAAAACTTTAATAGAATCAAACCAAAACCCTCATATCATAAGAGAAATCATCTGAGATAGATAAAAAAAAAAAAAAAAAACATATGTGTGAGACAATCCCCAACACATAAAGCTCAAAACCCTCAAAGCATGAAAAAAGCGACTTTGGAGCTCGACAAAAGAAAGGTGTAGAACCCTATGTCTCCCTCGTATAAACCATATAAATTTATACATAGTTCACATTTAAACATTTATTTATTATCCACATTATCCATATTAAATTGTTTTCTTCTATTAATATATTTTAAATATAAATCAATATTAAGTAAATTTTCCTATAAAGATATTTAATTTACGACTTGTATTGCATTTTTTAATTATTATTTTTCGTTTTGAAATATTGCATATTATTTTTTACTAAAATTGAATGAATTATGCATCTCACTAATATTACCTTTATTAAGAAAAATTCATATTTTAAACTTTCAATTAGTTCTTTACTTTAGGCATTGAGATATTTTATCATATCCAATATTAAAATAAGGTTTTCCATCTATATATATATATATATATATATATTGCTGGAATGCCGATTTCCATTACACCAAAACCCGAAGGTGTTAGTAAACAGATGCATCACCATAGTTAACGGATCCATGAGAGGTAGTTAGGCACATGTCGCAAAACACACGGCGAGCGTTGTTTTATCCAATTTCCAAAAATCTCCCCCCAGCGTAAGCCTGATGTGATTAGAAATCTAGACATTTGGCTTTGATACCACTTTTTGAAATCACGATTGTCGTTACACCAAAACCTGCAGGTGTTAGTAAAAGGACGCATCACTAGAGTTAACGGATCCACGAGATGTCATTAAGCACATGTCATGAAGCACATAGGGAGTGTTGGTATATCCAATGTCATGTGTGTGTGTGTGTGAAAATTTTGTTTTGAAATAAATTATCCTAGGTCCCTCTTAATTCTGGATGTATCGAGCCCTCATAGGGATCAAATCTCTTTTCATTCTAACTGAGCTTTACACCTCAAAATATTTGGTTCCTGGTAGATTCAAAGCTAATATGGATCTATATTGTTAGGAAATATACATACATACATATATGTTTCTTCTTATATAAAAGTCTTTGGAAAAATCATAGGTTGTCAAAAGCTTGAATCCAAAGACTACAAATGGAAAATACACTATTTTACCGTAATTTAGGACATTACAACATCTCTTCCATAATACTCTTTTAACGTTTAACTATTTTGCTTCTTTCTAAAGTTGAAATAACATAATGCTACTTCACATGAGAGTATGAATTGTAATATTTTATTTATTCTTCTGTGCAATATATTTTTACTACACCTTCTTTCCGTTCTACTTGGATACCAACAAACAACCAAGCCCTAGTCACATTATTGAGGTTTTATAATTTTTTTAATTAATACTAACCAAATATGATCAACGAACAACCATGCCATAGTGAAATTTACTAGTGCAAAATGACTAATTAGTTACTTAAAAAATGATTAAAATTTGTATATAAATGACTATTTTTTGGTTGGTGATCAATAGTAGATAATTTATAGTATCTTATAAGGCGACCAACGTTTAGTCGTTTTTAGCTTAGTCATTAATTTGTTATCTCATTTGTTGTCTAGTAGTATATTTGGTCGTGAATTTGGTCATTAATTTAGTCACTAATTTGGTTATTAATTTGGTCATTAATTTAGTCACTGATTTGGTCATTAATTTGGTTATTAGTTTAATCATTGATTTGGTCATTAATTTAATCATTATTTTGGTCATTAATTTAGTCATTGATTTAATCATAGATTTGGTCATTAATTTTCACAATTAATGACCAAATATATAACAAATATATTACTATATAATCACCTGAGAAAACCAATTAATGACCAAAGGAATATGACCAAAATGTTGGTCGTGTTATAAGATATTGTAAATTAGCTAATAGTGATAGATATGCAAATTTTAGTCATCGTTTGAAACAAATTAACAACCAAATAAATATGACTAAATTTTAGTTGTGTTATAAGATACTGTAAATTAGCTACTAATAGTCGTATATATGCAAAATTTAGTCGTCATTTGTAGTCACAAATTTATCATATGCAATAGTCATTTATCTTTTTTCGGTAGTTTCATATTAATTATATAAAAGACTAATTTAATAGTTTGTATTCATTTGATTTACTTTCATTAATAATCATTATAAATGACTAATTTAGTTGTATATTCATTTTATTTGTGTTCATCATTAATCAATATAAACTATTAATTTAGTAGTTTTAAATTTATTGTGTTCATTATTAATCAACATAAACTAATTTGTATGATTTAAAAAATGTCATACAATGTGCATGTTCATCTAATATGAAAACACAAAGTTGCACATGTTAATTACAATACTAAACAATATCAAGTGCAACTATAAATAATTTCAACCACATAAATTATATTATATAAAATGTCAAATATTACAATATGAGTTTCCAACTTAATATTGGTTGGAGTATAATTTACACATGAAATATTGTTTCATCACTTCAAAACATTATTATTATGCAGGTGAATTCACCAACTCTGAAGACTTGACCATCAATCTCTATGTGTGTCGTATCTGAGGTATTGGATCTACGGGTACCACTATACCATTTCTCTTATATCTCTTTAATTTGCATTTTGTTGCTCTAGTGTTATTGTTCTCCTATTTCTTCAATCCATGCTTCTTACCATAAATACTGAGTTCAATAATTATATTTCATGCAATGAAACAAACATATTTGACATAATAATCAAAACCCAAGGTCAAATAAAAAAAAACTTGACATAATATGATGAAGTTATGAAGAGAGTAGTTGTATACACAATCTTTAAACATGAATACGAGATTCATAACCACCTCTAAGTACTTGATACCAAATTCTATACAAGCCAAAATTACAAATTCCAAAATGATAGTAGAAAAGATGCTAAGATAAAGATCCTCACTTTGTCATTGGAAAGCGTTCAAATGGTCTAGTTGTTGGTGTTATCACTCAGGTTTTCCTTGAAGTTGTGGAAAAGGAAAGTATACCCGAGGTAACCACAAACCAACCTTCAGATGCAGAATCTAGCCAATCTACATCCAGAGAGGGGTCTCTCTTTATAATTTATCTTTGTTCTTAGAAGGTTTTAGGCTAGTTATAGATCCAAGAGTTTGTTTGAAAATGGTGGAATTCGCCAACTAAGGACAAGGTTGAATATTTTCAGGCCATTCGGCTATGGAGTCAAAGGATGGCTTTACTGGATTCCTATTCTACACACAAGATGGCTTTGTAGGGCAAGATAGCCAAACAGAGAACAATCCTTAAAATTTAAAGTGGATGGAATGGGTTTGAAAGGATGAAAGGAAGTTAAGAATATTTCACCATGTTCAAAAGGAAGAAATGAAATGATTACAAATAAAGAGAAGTGAATAATTCTTTACTATAGTAACCAAAATGTTTAAATTAGCAAAGCAAGAGCAATTAATAATTTGTTGCTTATAACTAAGTTAGGGGAAAACATTTAGAATAATCACAACTGAACTCAGAGTACAATTAAGTAAATTCTGAGTTATTCTTTTATGTCAAGTATTCAGAAATTGACACAATGATATTATAAACAAATATAAAACTTAAGACATAGGATAGAAAGACTTATTGAACTGCAGTCAGACACATGAATCCTGCAAAAAGTCCTGAGCTTCAAATTGTCATCCAGAAAGCCACAAATAAATTTCTCCAAAACACTTTTATTCCAAAAACATCAATGTCACAGCGAAGTAGTAGAATCCACCCTTAAAATACTTCCAATAGTGAAGTATTTATACAAATTCTAGACTAAAATATCTTGAATAAATATCAAAATTGGTTCACAAATCTCTCCAACTATTTTACATAAATAGAACTTAAATAAAGGACACTCAAACTAATTCATCTATTTGGAACTATTTTTGATGGATAGGTGATGATAAAGAGGATAATTCAAACTTTATCCAACTCTTAGTTGATGATGAGGCATCCAAGTCACTAACTGCTTCCTTTCTTTGTGCAATTCTGCTCCAACAATTCTGCAAATTTGGGGTCCAATGATAGATGAGGCATCCAAGTCACTAACTGCTTCCTTTCTTTGTGCAATTCTGCTCCAACAATTCTGCAAATTTGGGGTCCAATGATACCTTTATATTTCTCAATCCGCAATAGATATGTAAAAAGTGAAAGAGGTTATTTTAGATAAATATGTTGGTGAGATAAACCTCTTTAATTTTCCTAAAATTCCTCTCCAACTGTGCACAATAGGCTCTGTAAAAAAATGTGTAAAACAGAGTTTTACAGAGTCTGAAAAATAGCCTTTAAATATGTGCATGTATCTCTCAGTATGAAATCAATGTCAAAAAAATGATATAGGTTTTTGTAGATGGGTCTCTTAGGAACACAAACCTCCTTCATTTTTGTAAGATGTATTTCTTATTGGCCACAATATTCTCTGAAAAAGGATGACTTAACAGGAATTTTCTGCAAAAAGTGCTTTCCAACATTGTTTAATATTTCCAAAACCATAATGGCTGTTAGAAAAGTGAGAGAGGTTTTTTTATATGGACCTCTTAAGAACATAAAACTCCTTCAGTTTTGTAAAATTAATCTTGGATTGATCACAATAGTTTCTGCCAAACTATGACTAAAATATGCAATTTCTACAAAAATGTTCCTTCTTGTTATGTTTTTTCATCTTTTTACTTTCTTGCTCTTTTGACTGTTTAGTTTCACTTTAGACAAACATCACTATTGGTGAAAGTATTCTCATATATTTTTACCATTTTACTACCTTCTGTATTTACTTTTACTGTTTACCTTTGAGTGCTCTATAACTTCATTTTAGCTTTCACTGACTTTTACCTGATACACTTTAACCACTAATACTCTTTAGCTGTTATGCTTTCTAACATATGTTTGAATATATTTGATAACAATATTGGAGTAAACAAATCCTAAGACTAGTATTAAGACTGTTTATCCAAGGATGTGATCTTCTGATTACCTCTTCAGGGGACAACCGAGTAGATTTTTCAAGCAATTCCCTAAAGGACAAGGGAGTGAGATTTTGACCAGGTTCAAAATGGAGCATCATTCAAGGCTACAGGAACTCCCATTTTGGTTCTTGTGAAAAAATGGAAATTTGGCTAATGGTGAGGAATTGAGTAAATTCACGGGAAAAACAGGTCCATTTGCAGATTTAGTAATTCAATTACAGTTTTCGAGGTCACGGAATGAACTAGTAATTAATTCTAACTCTGTTTCAGTGAAGGAAAAAAGGAAAGCCGAGATTTCAACAGAGTTCAGTTTGAATTTAGGGTAAATACCTGTTTTTGGAGAAAACAACGTTTGGATAGGTGCCGGCTAAGGTAGATAATCTTCTGAGAGGCTTGTCTGCAATCTTCTTCGAAAGGATAAGGTAAGTGGACTTCACAAATTTGAATTTTGAATTTTTCTGCGTGGAAGGCGTTTTCTTTCACTGGCATACAAAATGATGAAAAAAACGTGAATGCTTTGTTTTATCGGCAAAGTCAAACAGGGGGGAATTTTTATTATTTTTATGGGATGACGTCACTGATGTACGATGGATGCGTCACCGAGGTCAGGCGGTAAGCGGTAAATTCCACACCGCTTTCGGGAGCAGGCGGTTTTCCATGGGGAGGCAGCGATTCCATTCGGAGATCAACACGTGGCGGGTGCACTGTTTCGAAACCACCGTGATCCCGCGCATTAACGATCGGACGATGGATGGCTGGCGAAATTACAGCGGGTCGTTGATCTGGGAATGGGCGATCGGACGGGTGATATGACGTGAAGAAGGTAGGGGATTTAACACACGGGCCCAAAGTAATTAATGTTAATTTAACTATTCCGGGTGGCATCTTATTGAATGAGGGATTGGTTATTAATTAATCCGGGTGATTAATTAATCCCGTGGTTTAATGAGAGTTGGGGTTGCGGCGGAGCTTTGGTTTTATTTGTTTTTTCCGTTTAAAACATAAAACATATGTTTAAAACCTTTTCAATATTGTTATTATATGGTAATAAATCAATGTAATTTATTATCCATAGGGGCGAGGATAGATTATAAAGATATATTTCTAACCAAAGGGCACATAATGTGGGTCTTTTATGAATAATTGGAAAATAAATACTTTGGTTGAAATTTTATAATAAGATGGGCTTTTGGGATATTTATGTAGAAGGAGTTATACATATAGGAAAAGGTAAGTTATATAAGGATTTAATATTTAAATTTAAATGTTAATATGACAATGGGACAAGGGAAACTCAAAATACTTTACACAACTAGGAAAGTGGAGATTTCTGAAGTAAATTGTATCATTTCAATTTCAACACTTAAACATAGAATAGTAAGTAATTTTGAGGGATTATTATGGAAATTTGCATGATTTTCCTAAGTAAAATAAAATTTTACTTAGGAAAAGATTAAAAGGGAATGTTTATAATAATAAATAACTTCAAATACTTAGGTCTTTTTGATCATCGGGCCGAGGGTCCGGTCCCTCCAAAAGTCAAGGAAATGCTTTGAGCCCCTTTAATCTTCAAATATCTTAGCACTTTGGGGAAATTAGTAAAACTCTTAGGGAGAAAGTGATGTGGGAAGTTAATGATTTTGACTTTGCTTTCTGTAAATTTTCCAATGTATATTCTGCTTCAGTACTTGTGATGAAAGTTAAAGATCAAACACATTTAACACAACCATTCATCATATGAAACTTTGCAACACCATCTACCTACCATATCTACTTTACTCTACCATTTTTTCTCCTTTATTAGGGTGCACTTAGACTGGCAAACCCTTATCACACTTTTCTTTTTCTTTTACATGGCAAGCCTACCTAAGTCTACACTTATTACATCCAAGGGCTCAGATTAAACTGTTGAGCACCTTTTATTAACTCTACCTATCTACTTATCTGCCAAGATTAAACTGTTTGGTCAGATATTTATTCTCTATTCTACAACATGAAATTGAAACATAAATGAGTCAAGTTTAAACAGTTTGACTCTTCATAAATTGTGGCAAAAGTTTGACAAGCTGCACACAATTGCTTTATTACAAAAATGAAATAGTAGTGGCATTTGGATTTGCACACTTTCCTTGGTCTATTTTTGTTTGGGGTTCATTTCTTTCACTTTTTTGACCAATTTATTTTTCTTACCCTTTGATTTTTCTTTTAGGGTATACCCTCTTTAAATTTTTTAAATTTTTTGATTTTTTGGTTTTTCAAGAATATGGAACACCTTTGATCAAGAAAAAAGTTTGAACATATTCCATAGTTCAATCAAGACAATCATGAAAAATGACACCTATTGGTATAGGAGTCTAACAGTTGGAATAGTCCCACAAATATTATTATTGGAGACATCCTTGCAAGTGAAAATCAAATCATAACAATAAAGCATTAAGAGTTGGAGTAATTTATATTCAATTGTCACATGTAAGTAGAAAAAAACACAGATTATGTACAAGAAATCAACTTACAAGGCTTTACGGTTTGAATTTTTCGTAAGTTCCCTAGGAATTTGTCCAATTAATGAATTATTATTCAGGTGATTGTTCATTCAGTGATTATAATTCAAGCATCATCAAGCAATCATATAATATGAACAATGAAAGAGAACTATATCCCATAAGTTTTTTATACGAGACATTATCTCTAAAAATTATAATCGCAGTTTGGATGTTTCCATAATTTCCATTTAGACATAACAGAAAAAAAAAACTTACAAAAATACAAGTGTCTTAAAATTTCCCAATGATCGAACCATTTCATCATTAATGTTGTTGATATACAATTCTGTGCTAATAAGGCTCTTAATATTTCCAAATTCGTCTAGAATGCTTTCTTGAATATGAATTTTGTAAAGATCATTGTCGAACAATGAAAAAGATTGTTAATTTCAATAACGATATGACATGCAATCAAAAAAATGTGTTTGACATAATATGCAAAACCCAAGGTCAAATCAAGGAAATCTTGACATAATATTTTGAATTTATGAAAAGCACAGTTGTATACACAATCTTTCAAAATGAGTACCAGATTCAAAACCACAACTAAGTACTTGATACCAAATCCTATACAAGCCAAAATTACAAATTCCACGTGGAACTAGACACAAAGCAAGAAATTAAGCTATGTTATTTCAAACATAAAACCTATGCAAAAGGGATAAGATCTCTCAGAATACAAGTTGGAAAAAACATCTTTCAGTCAAAGGTTCCCATTTAGCTAATAATCATGACCTGAATTTCTTTCTTATGTTGGAATTTTTCAATTCTAATACTATATATACCATCATACCTAACACCACTTTCTAGTGCATAAGATTAACACTTTTCTTTATGAGACCTGAAACCAACTTACAAACATCCAAATTAGAATTTCTTTATCCATATAATGAACGAATTGCAGCTGAAGGCTAGTTGATAAGCTTAAGCACACATGTAGATATCATGCTTTAACACAGTTTCAAGCTAAGAAAATTGAAAAAGTACATGACAACATAGACTAGATAACCCATCTTACAACTAACTCACAACTCGTTAGATTTATCAAAATTTTGATAAAAGGGATGCTCCTTATTTGTTCTCTTATTCCCACTAAGATATCTTCCACCACTGTTGACAACATAGCAAAGTCATAATTTTTTATCAAAGAAATTATTATAACAAAAAGTGGAAGTAATTTTACTATCATTGGCATTTTTATTAATAAAAATTCAATAACAATAATGAAAAGAATTTATATGTCATAAAAGCATGCGGATTGTGCTTTAAACATAAAGTACTAACCATTAATAGATTTGTAGTTTTAAGAAAAATAAGTTGCACACCTTCCAATATAAAGAAACCATTCACCATGGTCCTCATCGTACTCATACCCACTAGAAAATGCTACAGATTGAGCACCATATTCAAACTACCAACGAATACCAATAATGTGAGGAAGATCAACACCCCATTGCCTACATTCCATGTTGTCTCCCTAACATTCTCCCATAAGCATAGCTTGGTGTCATTCTAGATAATTCTCTGGAAGTGTTGGACCAATGTGATCTAGTGGAACAGTAAAATAAATTCGTCCACTAGTTTCATTTGATAAACCCTTGTGTTTTTCACGTTCATTAATAAAATATTTATCATCCTTGTCTTGATTCTACATGTACGTATCTTTTTGAAGGTCTAGATTGGGATTCACCCGCATTGGTTACAGTTTTTTCAATATGGATAGCTATTACAAGGGTTGCATTGAATCTGGGCTAAGAGGCCATTTTGGAAGGAATATGAGATCGAAATTTTGCATAGTTCTTCCCTTGTCCCATCCATTCTTGGAAGCACTTCAAACAGAAAAAGTGGCCACAAGGAGTATAGGAAAAAGCGAGAAAAAAGATATAAGAAAAGAAACCACCCATTTATTCCAATTACAAAATTTTACTAGCAACAAAGAAATGAAATAAACAATCAAAATAATGTATTTCAAGCCTTGCAAATCCATATCTCGCTAAATATTGTAATTTCTAGATATGACTATTGTCCGCTAGAAACCACACCTACAAGATGAATAAGGATTAAACTAGTAATATCCATTTAACTTACATGCATGATAGAATATAAAGAAAAACATATTAACAATCAATAAATTGCAACAATTGTATAGTTGTTATCATAGACCTACAAATAATAATAAATAAATTTCTAAGGCTAGCATATATCCTAACCACAATACATACCATGTGGAAACTAGATTGAACAAAACTCCAGCTCTTTCCTAATAAATAACATAATGTTGACCAACTTTATAAAACAAATGCAAAAAAATGTAGGAAATCACAACCAAATATATCCATAAAATAGCATACAATCACAAATACACATATCAAGAAAAATGCAAACAATCAATCACAACTAGAACAGTTTTTCACGCTATATATGTTAAAATAAGTGTACAAATAAAATTCTAGCATTATATTGTAATTGTCATAGCCTTTTAATCCAAAATAAAGCAGTTTATAACACTAGTGTATATCTTGAAAAAAATAGATTCATCATGTGTAAAATATGGATTAAATAGTACTCCACCTCCTTCAGAATAAACAACATGTTTTTGTCTAGATTTAGCCAAAAACCATGACAGGTTAATAGTTACATGCCAGGTCATTGAAAGTATGGTTGTCATTACCCCCACCAAGGTTCTAGTCCCTCCAATGAAATATTCTTCACCTTTGTACATGATTTTTTTGGCATGCATGCATGTAAATGGAGTCAGGGCCATATAAAATTCATGGGAAACATTGCAGGAGATTTAGTAGTTGAGCATTGTAAATGAGCTTCACTTCATTAAACATGTTATATTTACCTTTTCTTCATTGCTAAGCTTCACTTTGTTGTAAATGAGCTTTTCATCCATCTCTTTAGCTTTCTCTTTATCCTCCTCCTTTGACACAATGATATTTGTACTATGCAAAAACATCAGTTACTGACAAACAATCCTAGTAGCCTACATAAAAAAATTTGGATCTCGAGAAATGATTAGAGACATAGATTTCAAGAATTCCCAGCGAGAAACATGACCACCATGACAATTTAACATGTTCATTAGAGTCTATAGTGTCTCTAACTCCACATAAATCTAAAGAGTCTGAGGATCTTCAAGAAGATGGCATATAATAAATGATGCAACACTATCAAAACCTAGGAAAAAGAAACTTCTAGGAAGGCTGAAAAAGGAAGACAATCCACCTCTCTCGAGAAACTACACTGCCAAGAAATGTGACTTTGTAAGCTGCACACAAGTGAAGAACCACCTGAATTTTAACTATTGGAAGGTGTAGTTGCAAATATTTGGAGGATATAATCAATATTTTGGTGTTCATCTATCTCATGTATCCAAAAGGCTTTCTCAAAGTCTTCATGAATGGAATAGTGTGGCTTGTCTTTAATGTTGTCATCCAAGGAAGAATTTTTACTATTATCTACAAAACCTAAACCTCCACCAACCAAAACTGTATCTTCAGAATCACAGACAAGTGAATTTCCTCCCATAGCACTAGTCTTCTAGGAATATATAGTAAGTTGAAGTTTTCATTGAAACATATGGTTAAGTATGAGAAATAACGCAGTCACCAATTTGGGAACTGAAACTTTTTCTCTGTCATGTTATTTGGCATAAAAACCTTCAATAAGTCCAATGTATCCCAAAAATCCCATTCTTGGCTCCTATATCTCTAGTATTGTTGTCTTCACTCAAAACTAATGCTATAATATGAGAAATAGTTTATAATCGACTAGTGCCTTTTTCAGATCTATCCACCTTACAAAGATTTAGTTTTTTAATAAGAAGGAAAACAACTCTTAGAAGGTATTGAACTTTGTTTCAGTTGCAAAAATGCACAATCAATGTTGGAGAATGGTCCCCTAGGGTAAATAAATTTTGAGTATTTTTGGGTTAACTTTTTTATACGTGTTGCGCACAGATGTAAAAAGGGCTTTGGGGTGGGTCAAAGTCATTAATGATTGTAATGGGTAAAAGGGAAAAGCCATTAGTCTTAAACCATGGTTTGATACCATGGTATGTGTGTATTTGGAAAGATATAAATATGTAAGAGCGGTCAAGGATATATATCAATAGATCAAAAGTTGTTTAAGCTTATGAATGTTTTGATCTAAGTTTTGGGTCGGTCTGGGTAGAAAAGGCTCTTATTCGCTGTGTGCATAGAGACCTAGTCCTAAGCTGTGTGCACAGACTCTACTGTTGTGTTTGCATAAGGGAAATATTGTATTGAATTGAATATCTCTTAATAAAGAAGGCAATTTTGGAGAACTCAAAATTTTCTGTGGTTACTATCTTAGATTTTTTATGTGTTTCTTACTGCAATTCTAGATTTAAATCTGTGTTATTGAATGTGTATTTATCCCAGTAAATGATAAGTTGAATTAGATTCATTTGTGAGAAAGTATTATTCCGCTTTAACTGTTAGGTCTGAACACTACAAGAAAAAAGCACATTGGTGAGGGTCATGCTTGTGACGGACCTTTAAGGTCCATCACCAATGTCACATATGGTGACGGTCCTTAAAAAATTGTCACTGTAAGTGTATATAATGATGGTCCTATATGGTCCGTCACCAAAGACATTTTCAATGACACTTTTGGTGAGGGTCGTTAAAGGCCCATCACTAATTCTCTCTTTGGTGACACTTGTAGTGACGAACTTTTAATGACCCTCACCAATGCTCTTTTTGTTACTTTTGGTGACGGTCAAAAAATGTCTGTCATCATTGATCATTAAAAAACCGTTACTGTAAGTGTATATAGTGATGGTCCTTTATGGTACGTCACCAAAGACATTTTCAATGACACTTTTGGTGAGGGTCGTTAAAGGCCCATCACTAATTCTCTCTTTGGTGATACTTCTAGTGACGAACTTTTAATGACCCTCACCAATGCTCTTTTTGTTACTTTTGGTGACAGTCAAAAAATGCCCGTCATCATTGATCATTCCAATGAGTTTTTGATGACGCTATGTTCCTATTAATATTTTTTTGTCAAAAGATAATGATTTAATACAATTATTATGGAGTATTTTTTATAATATGTCCAAGGCCATAGTGGTTAGGGTCAGTCAATTTTTGTAGAAGTAATTAGTGTGTATCATTTCCCTCAAGTAATGACTAGTCGAATAGATATTTCCTATGAGTCAACACATGATTCATATCTATTAAGTTTATTATCTAGCAAATTCCCTTTAGATAAAGTTCCACTATTGTGTGTAGGAAATATATTATTTAATACATAATCAAGCTTTGACAATTATATTAATGAGAAAGACCTAACACTCCTCAACAATTTGGGCACACCTTAAATTAATGCTTTGGCACACACTAACATTACTTATCACCCCACATATCTTGGAACATCTTTGTACCTAGAACATATTGCGATGACACTGACGCCCAAGCACACGATGGCATGGGGTAGCACAACATGGAACTCTACTAGCATGTGTTGACATGCTGCATATAGTCCCTAGGATGCCCTGGAACACCTTGGTTGAATGCATTGACATACATTAGCACTTGGTACACAATGCCACTTGGCATGTATTGGGACCTATTATTAGTGTGCCTAGCATACCCCTTTTCAAAAAGATAAAGTCCTGACTTATTAACCCTCTTATTGGTTCTTCCTTTTGTTGCCTTGACACATATTGACATACCCTGGCACCCTGCACCACATCCTTAGCACCTAGCATGTATTGGCATATCTTGGCACTATTAATTGGCACATAATATAATTAGCACACCCTGGAACTCCCAAGCACACTTTTGGAATTCTTGAAATGCCTTGATATTCCCTAGCATGCCTTACCAATTCTTAGCATACCTTGTCACTCCCTCCTTGGCATAACAACTAACGCTCATTAACACTAGTCTCTGGCATACGTTCCTCATATTTATTAACTTCCATGAATTTTTACCTAGTGCTCCCTTAATATTTTTTCCTAGTACTCCTTAACACTCATCAACATGCATTATCACTCTCTAGCACAACTTAGCACTCTTCAACATTCCCTTCCACTTCATAACATGCGTAACACTAGTCCCTGACACATATTGGGGCTTGGCACGTGTTGGCGCTTGGAAAGTCTTAGCACGTATGGAATACGTTGAGATGCCTTAGTATGATTTGGCATGGTTTAATATTCAATTTATTTATGATGATCAATTTTTGGAAAGTAGATGAGAAGCAACAAAGGAATACTTGGCACTCAAAATGCACTAAGACTTTGCACTTGGCACATATTGCCACCTAGTGTTGGTGTGCCTAGCATGACCCTCTTGGAAAAGGTAAATTGATGACTTATTAACCCTCTTATGTTTTCATTTCCTTGTAGTTTAAATTTTTTCTCCCTTTTGTTGTCTTGACAATCCCTAACATTCATTGAAACACCCTTTCACATCTTGGCATGCCTTATCACTTGGCACATCTTAGCATGTTTGACATGTATTCCCATTATCTGGCACATCAAGGTGGTGAAGAGAGATGCAGTCCTAAAGTAGGTCGAGTACGAGGGCCGAGTAAGGGTTGCTAAAGGGAGGTCATGATCATCCTCCAAGAGCAAGATAATCATGTGAGGGTTCAGAAGAATGTTGCATACCTTAATGGTCAGTTTGCGCTAGGAAGTAGGATGGCATATTGTTGGTTCTCTTCTAGAAGATCGAGCTTAAGAGAGGTTTCTCATGAGAATCTGGGCATGTGATTTCAGTTGTGTCTTTGTGTGAAGGCCGCATCAAATTATGAAATATTTAATATTTGCAACAAGAAACAGTGAGATTGGAAACCAAAAAGGACAAAAAAAAATGCACGCACACTAGTGAGGAATTTTGATGCATCAGGAGTGAGGAATGTGTGGCATCTAATTTATTTTTCCCTTAAACAAATTGGACAGTAAATTGTAATTTCATCTCATAACAACTTGTGTTAGTTAATTAAGTCATGATGATCGAGTTAGCTCAAAAAATTAGAGTTGAGGGTCTAAGATGAGGCATCTAGAGGGATACTAATATTTTTGCGGTCCAGTTGAAGTTGATGCATTAGTGGGGTGCAAGTGTAATTAACTCAATTAAATGAGTTAGTGATTTAACTATTCTATTTGATGACTTAAATGATGAGAGGGATCGATGAATGAGTGGATTTAATTCACAATGAGTGATCAATCATATAACTGATAATTCGCTATTAATAGTTGTATGCATGTCAGTTTCGAGGAATACCCAGTTGAGACAGAGGTTAAAGGGAACATAACTATCAGTTGTATTTAGAGAAAATTTCCCATGTGCAATTATAAAGTCATTGGGATGCCATGATGGATTGCGCAATCAAGGAAGACTGATTTTCCTAATTAATAAGGAGTCAATTCCCTAGGAATTGCATGAGCAAGGCAGGCTGAAGTAAGGATGAGAATTGGCTAAGTACTAGATCGAGTTTTCCTAGATCAATGAGAGCCAATTGACAGAGTTCTGGAGAATCTCATGAGATATTAAGCATTGTATTGTTTCATGATTCCTTAACTTAATACACAATAGAGATAGATGATTTTTGAGCAGTTGCTTTCCCCAAATACATCATGTTGTTGTGCGATTGATAATTTATTTATCTTACTTATATGTGATTGTGCAATCATGTTTTGTTTCCACAAATTGTAGGAAGGATTCAGTATCTTGTTTTAGTAGATTACAAGATCATATTCAATCTCATTGGTTAGATTTTCTACATGGTATCAGAGTAGGAATTTTTTGGGCGACGAGTCTACAGAGAATATCTGAAGATTTTGGTGTAAAGTTTTCAAAAAACATAGAATATTTGGATTCCTTACGAAAATCTACCCAAATGGAAAAAACAAATTGGTCGAATCGGAGCTCAGATGAGGGAGATATCATCGATTTAAAATCAACTCGTTTTTTGAAACTTTTTGTAACATCGGGGCAATTACACTGTGCATGAGTCAAGAACCTATATGCACTTGAGGTAATAGATGCATGCAAAGCTTTGAGGAGAAAGGCATAAGTTAGAGACTTGGTGGTTTAGAGGGAGCATAAATTACCTCTCAACATGCATCCTCATGAGAAGCAGTCTCAGAAGGTTGTGGAGTAGTTGCCACAATTGGAGAAGTAGAAAGGAGACCGAGTGGAAGTTTCCACTCAAGAAAAGACCTCCATGAGGGGGAAATTTCAAGCCAAATGGGAAGAGGGAGAAGCCATACCTCGAGGTGTAAGGTGGGGTGATGTGTAGACATAATCCCAAGATAAAAAAAATTGGGCAAGGTCCATTGAGATGGCATGTCTCATGGATCAAACCCTAGCTGGCTATGAGGAGCCCACAATACAACAGTAGTAGGAAGGATCAGTTAGATTGATGTAGTCAAATGTCAGCAAGACAAAAATCAGAGTGACAGATGTCAAATACTGGAGCAAATATTAGAGTTAGCAACAATTCAAAGGGAAAAAATGCAGATGTGAGCAGCAGTGCAGAGAATCCAGTACTAGACAGGTGCAGTAGCTAGCATCAGTCAGAAGAATCTGATGACATATGCATTATACTGATTCAGTTGTTTGGAGGCTATTCAGTTTCAGGATTTGCAGGTGAAAACAACACTAGAGAAGTGTAGCATGCAAAACATTCCAAAGGTACCGGATGGGGATAGATTGAATTCCTTTATTTTTTAGAGGGAGTGTTGAAATTTGCAAGAAGAAATAGTGAAATTGGCAACTAGAAAGGAAAAAAAATATGCACCAACACTCGTGAGGAATTTTGATGTACCAGGAGTGAGGAATGTGAGGCGTCTAATTTATTTTTCCCTTAAATAAATTAGACAATAAATTGTAATTTCGTCTCATAACAACTTGTGTCAGTTAACTAAGTCATGATGATTGAGTTAGCTCAAGAAATTCGATTTAAGGTGATCGAGGTGGATATTGGTGGCCACCCGTCTATTCCACTTGGGCCCTCACCATTGTCTCTTTTAGTTTTTCAGTTTTCTTAATTATAGCACAATTTACTATTTTTGTCAATTTTTCGGGTCTTGAACTTCTAGAGCTGTTTTCAGGCCCCAAACAACGTTTTTTGGGCATGAAAGGTTTGTTGTTTCATAGAAATTACACTAGTAATTTTTGTCCTCGGAGAGATATTTCTAATGAGGTATCATTTGCATCAAACGAAGATCATATGACCAAGATCATTTCATCAAATACCTTGGTGAATGGGCCTTACAAGCTATTTGCGTAGACAAACCCCACAGAAGTTGTGTGATGGAAAAATATTCACACTATATTGAAGAAAACACCTACCAAATAAGGATGACATTTCAAATGGGGCAAGAAACAATAGAGAGATAGACATCGAAAAATTTAAAATGCTAGGGCAACAGGAAAGCAACTAGGTAGCATGGTAGAAAGCACAACAAAGAAAATTATAAAAATGAAAAACCCTACAAATTAGCACCCATCCAAATATCACCACAATTTTTTCTTTAACTCTAAATCTCCAAATTCATCAAATTATATCCTGTATTCAAACATGATCCTCTCTGTTAGCCATTCTGAAGATAAGGCTGAGAACTTACTACAAAACCATCACCTACATGTAGTGATCTTATTTTGTGACCAGAAAACCTATTTTCGTGAAGACACGGAAAGGTAAACACTCTCTGCCAAGATTTTCCATATAGCCCAGGTTGAGCAACCACATATACATCACCAGTTTCTTCTATTCAAATTTTTAACTTAGAAGAGCTTTGTCTGACCACCTCCAGGTTGCTCCCAGAGTCACCCAGGCAAGCCCTCTCAACATCATCCTCTTTCTGTAGTACCTAATTATTAATTTAATTAACCATAACAGTTTCTTGATCATGCAGGTATTTCAAATATATTTCCAATAAGCATAAAGCTTTCATGTTAAACAATCAGGTCAAAAGACTTTAGACTATGATGAAAAAAGCACAAAGAAACCTCACCAACACTTAAAGGACAAACAAAGTCAAACCTCTACAAATTATAAATATATATCGTATAAACTTCATTCCACCACAAAAACATGCTTAACTAAAGAAAATTCTAAATATTGTGCTTTCAAGACAAAGCTTTCAAGGGCAGTGATGTTATAAACATAGCCCTACACCTCGTGAACAATCAATGTGTGTAAGTAGACCATCATAAGGCTCATTTTAAACATCATTATTATCATTTTATAAATCATTTTTATTAAATCAACAAGAAGCAAGAAACAATTGCATTCAAGTCCACTGAAACAAAGTATATGGCAGTTTCATATACTTATTATGAAGCTATCTAGATTTGCAACTTGATTGTAGAGTCAACCAATCAGTTGTTTAAGCCCAATATTGCCTCTTGTGAGAATCAAAGTTACATCAAGATCTATGAAAATCCAATGTGTCGTGACCATTTCAAACACATTGATATTCAATACAATTTCCTAAGAATATTCCAAGTTCATTAGGGAGTTGGTAGCGTTGGACCACATTCTGACAAAGTTGCATATGGTTAATAGTTTGACAAAGATCCTAACAAAGGGGAAGTTTGACAAGTTGGGGGAGAATCTTGGGCTATTGGAAAAAAAAATAAAAAAATCTCAAGAGTGTTAGATTATCTAGTTGGTCCGAGTTGGTCTCACCTCAGCCTTGGGAAGTTGAGTAGCACCAGGATTGCAGAGCTAGATTGTGGTACACCAGTCAGAAATATTCTTAAATACAACTAGAAGCTTATAACGACACCTTCAAGGATAGACGAATTAGTTGTTGGGTCACACCCACCAAGTATGGCACACTAGTTGAGGAGATTAACACCATCATCTTAGGTGCATTCATGAGTGCACACTTATGGAATGAGGCACCTTCAAGAGAGGAGTTATATCTACTATGATAATGCACTACTCTAAAAGAAAAGCCTTGCATACAAGGAAAAGTTATGAGGGAGTTTCTCATGCTCAAGGGAGATGCACCACTAACGCTATCATTACCCTGTTTTCTAACAACACCTTCTCTTAACTTATAAATGAAAAGGATGGGCACACTAGTTAGACATTTGTAGAAATAGATAATAAGAGTGAGTACTGTTAGCTTGTAGGTTGTAGTAGGAGGTTTTGTGAGATGACAACTTGTCGTGAAATTATTCTATTTGAGTAATAAAGACTTCTATGCAATTGTTGTTGGAGCCTGCTCTTTTTATCCTGAATGCTCAGATTGCAGATTTGTGTAGAGTGGGCCTAATATATTTGTTGTTTTAATCCGCTGTACATGCTGTGTTTGCACTCTTGAATTTACATCCTTCAATTTCTGCTCGTACAAATCTGAAATTTTGATAGGCAGATACTAAAGTTCAGTCCTGCTGTTAGGATTTTTTAATTCTGTGAGGGTATTCTCTTGTTTTCAATAGTATTTGCATATTTCTGCATCACAACTCATCTCTTCCATTTCATTCTACTATAATACAAAAATCATTTCTTGTATAGTTTAGTTTATATCTGCTTTTTACTTAATTGATATTTTATTTTATTTTATATGAGCAGTACATAGCAATCTCAATTCACACTCCCTTTCTATTCACACTATTGTATATGTGTGGTCGTTGGACATTATCTCATCTTTATATTATCTTTGAGTGCAGACTTGTGCATCACAATTCACATGTTAGAATTGACAATCATGAATCAACAGTTGTATTTTTGTGTTGTATGACCTTAAGTTGTTGTTTCTAGTTAGTCTTGCAACAAGTGTCTTCATAGACAACCCTGCAACCATAATTCTGGCTAAGGAAAATAAACTTGTTGTGTCCAATGGTTGAAAAGAATGACAAATTAGATCTCAAAGATGAAGATAGTTCAATACAGAGAATGTGAATGAAATTCTCCAAAAATATACTTGTAGCTAAGTATTATATCATTTTCAGGGAAAGCCAATAAACTCAATACAATTTTCTAGGGAAAAAATAATGTAGAAGCCAACACACATGGCCTTGGAAATTTTAAAGTCTAATATTTTCCTGGATAAAGCTAGGAAAAATAACCTTTTACCAATTGTAAATAGTTCTTGTGCTATAAATGTCATGAATTAAAAAGACACAGTGACAGGAAGTATGGAATTGGTTGTTGGCAATATGATGCAGAGTGTTGTCCTTGATGGCAACCCACTTGATGAAGATGATGGCAACTTACTTGACGAAGTTGTTCTTGACTTGATGAACTTGTTAAATGATGTAAATCTGATGTATCTACAATGAGTACAGAAGGTAATGATGGAAGGAATGTCAGTATGTGCCAGAACATGATGAAAAGAGTATGTCTCAAGGCATACGCGGATTTGTCTAGACGAAGTAGCGTATGCACGCGGGAAATAACGTGCCAAGTCGCATATGGGAAAAAGCGCTCTAAATTTGTAAAACCAGGGGTAACTACCATGGTATTGACCCATTGTATTGAATGATGGTTCACCTATGTGATCCCGTCTAGGAATACCATTGGAAGTTATGTGGTTTTGACTCATGGTATTGATGAAGGGTAACCCTATATAAGGAGAAGAAAATCATTGTGCAAAGTGTGTGCATGTGTCTAGGCTTTGATGAATACTTCACTCTGGAGTATATCTGTATGGTTGAACCCTGTTCCTAATTGATAGATCTGAATCTATGATGCACCTATGAACATGATGAAGGCTCAAGATCTCTAGATCTAGAAATGGTGAATGTCAAGGATGATCTGAAAAGAAGTGAAGAAGACCTGGCGCAATCTTATTGAAAATATTGAAGAAATCTGGGTAAGTTCATAGATCTGGTCTGTACTGCAAAGTTTATCTTTTATAGATCTATACGTAGGTTCGTTTCATGAAAAGTGCGTGTATACGCGGGTCTGTGGAAGGAAAAGCGCGTATGCGCAGTTAGGGTTTTTTCTTGGAAAATGCACTGAAGTATACGCGGGTTCGTCTTCTGTAAAGCGCGCATATACGCGGGTTTGATTAAATAAAAGCATGTATGATTTCTGATCTAATGGTTGCTGAAGGTTGAATGTGTTTCTGCATATCTATTCTGAAGTCTGGGTTATATCTGATATTCTGGTTACAGTGGTCTCACTGTTATGTTTGAAGCAATGAGCAAGGTATGATTGTTGATAAGTGAAGGGTTGTGTTGAAGCTATTTGATCCAGTTTGAAAATTGATGAAACGTGGTCTGCAGTGGTGCTGAGGGTCGAAGCCTTCAGTCAGGGGGTTGTAGCTCCCTTCCAGGAGAGGCTGGTAAACGAGTTCAGGGGGTTGTAGCTCCCTTCCAGGAGAGGCTGGTAAACGAGTTCAGGGGGTCGTAGCTCCCTTCCAGGAAAGGCTGGTAAACGAGTCAGGGGGTCGTAGCGTACATGATTGTAAGAAGTTTTCTTAATAATAAATTTTGAAGGCCGAAACAACGGCAGCGGTGGTTTTCTCCCGAATTGGGTTTCCACCTAAAAATCCTGGTGTTCATGTGTGTTGCATATGTGTGATGATTATTCTGTTCTGTCTGCACCTGTTTACTGTTTCTAAAATATCTGATGAATGAATAATGCAATGATCTGAGTTAAGATTCAAAACACTTAATTAGATCTCTGGACATACGCGAGTTCTATAAAGGATATCCGCGTATATACGCTAGTTTCCTTCAGTAAAGTAGCGTATGGGTTTTTAGAAAGGAAAAAGTAAAAGTTTGATTGTCTGCACTAAATACTGATTCACCCCCCCCTCTCAGTATTTTTCCCAACAATTGGTATCAGAGCAGGTCCTTCTGAAAAAGCTTAGCCGCTAGAAGGAAGATCAAGCAAGATGAGCTATCAAGAAGGAACAACATCTATCAAGCCTTCGCTCTTCAATGGAAGCAATTTAATCTTCTGGAAAATGAGGATGAGATCCTTTCTTCAGTCTATGGGAGCAGATGTATGGGCCATTGTTGAACAAGGATATCAATATCCAGCTGCTACACCAACAGATCCAACTGAAAGGAAGAATTATGAATCAAATGAAAAAGCGGTCAATGCTATAACAGGAAGTCTAACAGAATCAGAATTTGTCAAAGTCATGCAGCTGAATACAACAAAAGAAATATGGGACAAAATCATTCTGAGTTATGAAGGTGATGCAAAGGTAAAAAGTGCAAAACTCCAAACTCTCATAATTGAATATGAAAATTTAAAAATGCATAGTGATGAGAGTATTGCCAGTTTCTTTTTACGTCTTGATGATGTTGTAAATCGTATGAAAAATCTGGGAGAAACAATAACCGAAACTACTTTGGTTGAGAAAATTTTGAGATCGCTAACGGCAAAATTTGAGTCAAAAGTCTCTGCTCTTGAAGAAAAACAGGATCTTCAAAATATCACTGTGGTGCAACTTCATGGCATACTGACTACATATGAAATGAGAAGAGGAGGACCATCTAAAGTCAAAGAAGCTGTCTTTAGAGCTTCTACAAAAGGGAAAGAAGTACAAGAAGCAGAAGGATCAGGATATATTTTGGAAGAAGACGAGGCAAATTTTGTAAAGAAACTTCAACTTGGTACAGGACGGTTTAGAGGTAAGCTTCCTTTCAAATGTTTTAATTGTGGAAGAGTTGGTCATTATGCTGCTAAGTGTCCTCACAAAGAAACACCTGCAAAAGGAAAGGAAGTAGCTAGAAATAAGAATCGGTCTAGCACTAGAATAAGTTACTATACTCATGATGACAGTGATGGGGTATCTGATAGTGAGGAAGAATGTGAACAAGATCTTAGACTTCTCATGGCTTTTGAATCTAAAGAAGAAAATGATACTTTTGTGGATGCTCTAGAGGACAATGATTTTCTTTAAGAGAACAATCAACTCAAAATACGCTTAGAAGAATATAAAATTCTCTTAGAAGAAAGGAAAATAACCATCGAGACTCTGGAAAAGCAGGTTGAAGAGGCAAAGAAACACAATGAGAAATTAGAATGTGAAGTGGTAAGTGTAAGAAAAGAATTTGAGAAAGCAAAGACTCTGAATTTCAGATTTGCTAAAGGATCTGAAACCTTAGATGAGATTATAAAGGTACAACGTTCTCCTCTTATAAAGACAGGTCTTGGATATATTGGAGAATCTTCTCAAGCTTCAGCACCAAATTATCTAAAAGCAGCTACAGCTGGTTTACAAAATTATGCCACTCAGCAAGGGAATAAAGAATCTTTACAGGTAAAGCATGATCATCTTAATGCAAGGAACACTAACAGGAATATCTTTCAAAAATGCCCCAATCAACAGGTAAATTCAAGTAGAAGATTTCATGATCGCAGAAATTTCTTCTTCAATGGACAATGTTTCTCATGTCACAATTTTGGCCATAAAGTTGCTCAATGTGTTGCATATAAAACCATCATGACAAGAGAAGCAAGAAAGAAAAGGGTTGATATTGAAACAAAGAAGAATACCTATAACAACTTTTCTCCTCTTCTAAATGAAGTTGAATGTGCTTATCGCAATAACTATGGGCATGAAGAATCTGAATGCAGGAGAAAAGTTCAGCCAAAAGAGCATCTTCCTTCAAAATCCAAAATATGGAAAAAGAAGGAATCACAGGTTGAAAATTGTGGCATAGCGTTATTTGTGGAAGGTGAAGAAAATCAATGGTACATTGATAGTGGATGCTCGAGACACATGACAGGTAATAAACACAAACTTCGTGCATATAGTGCTCTAGAAAAGGAAAAGAAAGTTACTTTTGGAAATGATACTCCTGCTGTAATTAAAGGAAAAGGGTCTGTGTTTTTAAAAGAAAAGGTGAAGGCCAATGATGTCATGTATGTGGATGGATTAAGGCATAATCTGTTAAGTGTAAGTCAAATGTGTGATCAAGGAACTGAAGTTGTCTTTAGTTCAAAAGAATGTGTGGTTCGTGATCTTGATACAGGTAAAACAATTATAAAAGGAAAAAGAACTCCAAGCAACCTGTATGTATTGAATAATTGCAAAGAACAATGTTACTTGAGTAAATCTTCAGAAAACTGGCTATGGCATAGAAGGTTGGGGCATCTAAGCTTCTCTCAAATCAAAAAATCAAGCAAACTTAATGTTGTTCGTGGTCTTCCCAATATTTCTCTACCTGAAAGTATCATATGCAAATCCTATCAATTCGGTAAGCAAACCAGAGTGCAATTCAATGCCAAGGAAGGATCGTCAAGTAAGCCTCTTGAACTCATTCATACTGACATATGTGGACCTATGAGGAAAAAGTCACCACGTGGTGAAGAATAATATATCTTATTCATTGATGATTTCTCTAGAATGTGTTGGATTGGGTTGATCAAACACAAAGATGAGGCATTTGAAGAATTTCAGATCTTCAAAGTGCTGGTTGAAAATGAATTAGATCTAAAAATCAAGTTTCTTAGATCTGATCGAGGAGGAGAATATACATCAAATGAATTCTTTGAATTTTGTGAACAACATGGCATAAAAAGACAGTTTTCTGTAGCAGGCACTCCACAACAAAATGGCGTAGCAGAAAGAATGAATAGAACGATTCAACAAATGGCTATAGCTATGCTTGATGATTCCGGAACACCTGACACTTTTTGGGGAGAAGCAGCTCACACAGCAGCAAATATTCCTAACAAGGCACATGTTCGGGTAAACAGTGATAAAACTCCGTATGAACTATGGTATGGTAATCCTCCTTCTGTGAAGCATTTTAGAGTTTTCGGAAGTAAATGCTTTATCAAAAATAATGATGAAAAGCTTGGAAACTTTGAACCCAGATCATATGAAGGAATATTTCTTGGTTACTCATCTACAAGCAGAGCATACAATTGTTACAATAAAAGGCTTCGGAAGATTGTTGAATGTATTGATGTTTTTATTAATGAGTTTCCTGTAGCTCGTAAAGAAGAAAAACACACAAGAGATGAAGATGATGGTGAATTTTGTCCTTCTGCATCAAATAGAAATTTTATAGACAATGGATCCAATGAAGAACCAGAAGATGATGTATCTGAAAAAGCTTCATCCAGATATGTTCAAAAGAATCATCCCGAATCCCAAATTTTGGGAAATAAGAAATCAGGAGTACAAACAAGGAGGACTCTTGTGGGATCTTCTAGCTATCTGGCATTTCTATCCACAATTGAACCACACAATGTCAATCAAGCTAGCAAAGATGAATTTTGGATTCAAGCCATGAATGAAGAGCTTGATCAAATTGAAAAGAATCACACTTGGGAATTGGTACCAAGACCACATGACAAAAATGTCATTAGAACCAAATGGATATTCAAGAACAAGTTAAATGAGAATGGGGACGTTATAAGAAACAAAGCTAGACTGGTTTTCAAAGGGTATACTCAACAAGAAGGTATAGACTTTGAAGAAACTTTTGCTCCTGTAGCTAGACTTGAAGCCATAAGAATGTTTCTTTCTTTTTCAAGTTTTCAACAAATCAAAGTTTATCAAATGGATGTTAAATCTGCATTTCTCAATGGTGATCTAGAAGAAGAAGTTTATATAGAACAACCAGAAGGATTCATTTTGGGAATGATGAAAATCTTGTTTGTAGACTTAAAAAGGCTCTATATGGTCTCAAACAAGCTCCAAGGGCATGGTATTATCGTCTTGACAAATATCTTCATCAACAAGGATTTTCAAAAGGGTCTGCTGATAGCAACTTATACAAAAAAACTGAAAATGATAAACTATTGATTGTGGTTGTATATGTTGATGATATCATTTTTGGAAGTAATGAAGAATCTATGAGTCAGAAATTTGCTTCTGTTATGCAGCAAGAATTTGAAATGTCTTTACTTGGGGAACTAACATTCTTTCTTGGCTTACAAGTGCATCAAACTACAGAAGGTATATTCTTATCTCAAGAAAAATACCTTAAGAAAATTCTGAAGAAGTATGGGATGGAAGAGTGCAAACCTGTAAGTACACCAATGGTAACCGGATGTAATCTCAGTTCTCATGATGATTCTCCCACTGTGAATCAACCAGAATATAGATCTATGATAGGAAGTCTTCTGTATCTCGCTGTGACTAGACCGGATATTATGCATGCAGTTGGGATTGTTGGACAATTCCAAGCCAATCCAAAAGAGTCTCATCTTTAGGTTGTCAAAAGAATATTCAAATATCTACAAGGAACTCAAGACTTTGGACTATGGTATCCAAAGAATGTTGATCTTACTCTTCATGCTTACACTGATGCAGATTGGGCTGGAAATGTTGATGATTGGAAAAGCACTAGTGGTGGTGCATTCTATATGGGGCCCCGATTGGTATCTTGGTTCAGCAAGAAGCAAAATTCTATTGCCTTATCTACAGCAGAAGCAGAATATGTGGCTGCCGCGTCTTGTTGCACTCAACTCCTTTGGATGATGCAAACCTTGCAATATTTTCAAATCAAATGTACACCTCCTATCTCCATTATGTGTGATAATACAAGTGCCATCAGTATCTCAAAGAATCCTGTTATGCATTCAAAGACCAAGCACATTCCCATCAAGTATCACTTCTTACGTGAACAAGTGCTTGAACAAAAGGTGAAGTTGGAGTATGTTCCTTCCAAAGAACAAGTTGCTGATATTTTTACCAAACCTCTGCCCAGGGAAGCGTTCGAATATCTCAGACAAAAGCTGGGTGTTGTCTCTGCCTCTCAGAAGATCAGATCTGATTAAATTCAGAAGATTAAATTGGATACGCGGGTTTCTTTAAAGACAGTCGCATATATACGCTAGTTTATACACAGAAAGCCGCGTATGGTTGGTTGCTGATATTTTTTGATTGGGGTCAGCATTTCTCAGTGTTGTTTTGTATCTCTAATGCTGTTTGATGTCTCTGGTGGTGTTCCAGTTCTTATATATCTGTTTCATTCTCTATTTTTGGGTAAAGATGCCTTGATGACTTGTTGATTGAAAGTGTTCAGGTTGCACAAGCTAAGGAGGAGCCTTGGTCATATAGAAAGGAGACTTGGATGCACTTTTTCAGGGGGAGCATTAGCCTTGCTGAGTATAATGCATTGTTGGCAGTATGATGATTCTGAAATATAATCTCTTTCTTGAGATCTTGTTGGTTTTTGTTACAAAAGGTCATTTTTGTAATTGGTTGAAAAAGGGCATGTTGAAACCCATGATGTAAATTTGTAATATTCAGTCATGTAAGGACTTGTTCAAATCTGTAAACCCACTTGATTGGGTAGTTGAGTCAAAATATGTAAACCCACTTGGTTGGGTACTTGAGTCTCATATGTAAATCCACTTGGTTGGATCTGTGATGTAAGTATGAGTCCTTGGTGATAGGAAGGTCATAGAGTCGTGTACTTCATTATAAAATATGTTTGAAGTTTCAGCTTGAACTCAGGGGGAGCATGGTAACTTCCGTGCACTTCAGATCTGCAAAGCACTTCTTTCTACATAAGGAGAAAACCTTGTGTTGGTTTTGGTCCGCCCTTTTCCCTTGATGACAAAGGGGGAGAGTGACATGTGACATGGTGTTTGAATAGGGGGAGAATATCATTATGCTTAATGTACCTATCTGATGTGGTGATCAAACACCATCGTGGTTTCCATCAAGTCCAAAGGGGGAGATTGTTGGCAATATGATGCAGAGTGTTGTCCTTGATGGCAACCCACTTGATGAAGATGATGGAAACCTACTTGATAAAGTTGTCCCTGATGGAATGTGTCTTGATGAACTTGTTAAATGATGTAAATCATAAGGTAATGATGGAAGGAATGTTAGTATGTGCCAGAACATGATGAAAAGAGTATGTCTCAAGGCATACGTGGATTTGTCTAGACGAAGTAGCATATGCACGCGGGAAATAACGTGCCAAGTCGCGTATGGGAAAAATCGCTCTAAATTTGTAAAACTAGGGGTAACTACCATGGTATTGACCCATTTTATTGAATGATGGTTCGCCTATGTGATCCCATCCAGGAATACCATTGGAAGTTATGTGGTTTTGGCTCATGGTATTAATAAAGGGTAACCCTATATAAGGAGAAGAAATTCATTGTGCAAGGGTGTGCATATGTCTGGGCTTTGATGAATACTTCACTCTGAAGTATATCTGTATGGTTGAACCCTGTTCCTAATTGATAGATAAGAATCTATGATGCACCTATGAACATGATGAAGGCTCAAGATCTCTAGATCTAGAAATGGTGAATGTCAAGGATGATCTGAAAGAAGTGAAGAAGACCTGGCGCAATCCTGTTGAAGAGATTGAATAAATCTGGGTAAGTTCATAGATCTGGTCTGTACTCCAAATTTTATCTTTTATAGATCTATACGCAGGTTCATTTCATGAAAAGCGTGTGTATACGTGGGTCTGTGAAAGGAAAAGCGCGTATGCGCAGTTAGGGTTTTTTCCTGAAAATGCACTGAAGTATACGCAAGTTCGTCTTCTAGAAAGCGCGTGTATATGCGGGTCTGATTAAATAAAGCTAGATTTCTCTGACCAATGGTTGGCCGAAGGCTGTGTTTCGCATATCCATTCCGAAGTCCGGGTTTGATATTCCGTTACAAAGGGGTCTCACTCGTCTGCTTAGAAGCAATGAGCAAGGTATGATTGTTGATAAGTGAAGGGCTGTGTAGTAAACTGCTTGATCAGCTTGAAAATTGATGAAACATGGTCCGGCAAAGGGTGCCGAGGGCCGAAGCCTTCGCCGTGGGTTGTAGCTCCCTTCCGGCAGAGGGCCGGTGTAAACGAGCTTCTTAGGGGGGCTCGGAAGGCCTTCCGTGTGAGAGGCCGGTAAACGAGAGATCACGGGGTCAGAGCTCCCTTCCAGGATAGGTCAAACGAGAGAGAAGGCTGTAGCCTCTCCGCAGTGGGTGCCCTCGCGGTCAGGTTTGAGCGCTGTCCCACCAAGCTCATGATTGTAAGAAGTTTTCTTAATAATAAATTTTGAAGGCTGAAACAACGACAGCGGTGGTTTAATGTTTAGACCAATCTATTGTTTTAGATTAGACTCAATTTATTGTCAACCAAGGTAGGTAATCTTAGAGGCACGTGTCTAATGTTTATAGACCTAAAAGGATATGTTTGCCTAAGTGAATGTTTATTATGGTAGGTTCCAGCACTCTTTTTACAAGAGATTGATATATGGTTCCTCACACACTTTAAACACTCATGTAATTAAATCTGATCTGTTGTTCTAAAAACAGAGTGCTACTAATTGTCTGAGTTTTCAATCCTTTTACAAGGTTATAGTTCACAGAAACTCTTTCAAAGTAACAAACTAAAGCACACTAAAAATCGAATTCATTAAAATAGAGATCACAGAAATGATTTCGAATTCAATACTCAACTAAACCCTCTTACAAGGACTGTTCATTAATTTAGTAATCGAATTTTGTAATTATAACTATGAATCATGAAATAAAAACGATAAATAAAATCATAAGCACTCTTGATCAAAATCAATGAACTTAAAGCATGAAAATTAAAAAAAATACTAAATCATATCTGAATATTAAATCTAATGAAAATGTAAAGAAAAGTGTACCAACTTCACATGGGGGCCCTTCCACGCTTGAAGGCACACTTGGGAAACTTCAAATGATGAAAACACTAACTTAAAACACCATAAATGATAATATTTTGTCTCTGATTAAAATCTGGGAATGAGTTACATTAAAACAGAGTTTTGAAGCACGTACATAGTCTCAAGTTTTCTCTTACATCCATAATATCACTAGCATCATTAGCCTATTACATGCTTCCATTCACTTATTTATCATAAATTACAATCAAAAGAGGCTATTTTCGTTCCTTCTAATCCTAATTGATCTCTAAAACAGATTAAATTAGTTTGGAATTCCTAATCATAGGCAAAATATCAAGCTCATTCATTATGACTCAGATTTTTCTGCTAGATTGGCTGGGTTTGACCAACGTTGACCAGATATTTAGGAACTTCAAATCTGATGCTGGATAGATTTTTCATCATCTGTGTATGTTCCAGATCACATCCTTGTCCTTCGTTTTGATCTACCTGCTATGCCATGTGTCATAACATAAACCATTTACAGGAAGTTATCACATCCTGTATTTTTCTTGAAAAATTTCAATTTTTAGCACAAAAATTCCATAAATTAATTTTAATGTAAAAATAACAATCATAATGCTATATTAATCAATTTCAATAAACTATAAGGGATTTATGGAAGAAAATGGTGAAAAATGATGGGATTTTAGGAGAGAAAGTTAGCCATAAAATAATACCAACACCCCATATCACCCACTAAAACCCACAACACCCACAAAGTTGAATGAAGCAGGCAGATAAACCCAATGCATGCAAATAAAATCAATACCCAAAGTTGAACGAAGAAGGAAGATAAACCAAAAACCCACAAAGTTGTTGAATGAAGCAGGCAGATAAACCCAAAACCCACAAAGTTAGCAGATAAATAAAAAAACCCACAAAGTTGTTGAATGAAGTAGGCAGATAAACCCAAAACCCACAAAGCTGCTGAATGAAGCAGGCAGATAAACCCAAAACCCAAAGTTGAATGAAGTAGGTAGATAAACCCAAAATCCACAAAGGTAGTAGATAAATCCAAAACCCACAAAGTTGTTGAATGAAGCAAGCATATAAACCCAAAACCCACAAAGAAGTTAATTAAACCCAAAACCCACAAAGCTAAACCAAGGAACAATATCCATTTTTGGCTAAATGTGTTAAAAAACATAGGTAGTTAGGCTAGTAGGACGACGCCCTACCTCCTAGTTATCATTTCGTCAGGGGAACCTCTATGGCAGCAACCGTAGTTCCAACAAATAGATCAGTAACCTGAAAATTGCTAAGTGACCTGCAAGATAGGCAAGGCACACTACCAACAAGTTAGACATTAGAGGAAATTTCAGCCTAAAAGTGGCCTCCTAAGGAAAAATAATTAAGTAATAGTTAAAATAATAAAATAATAGTTATGAATTTTGGAGGGAAGAAAAGAAAATTACTTTTTTTAATTGTATTTTTGGCTTATCTCCTTATAGGTTTACTCAAATTTCAAGTGTATACACTCGTTGGATGCAAAATTAAATTCCAAATCCAATGAGTATCCATTATGCATACTTTTGAGAATACCCACATTGATAAAAATTGAAGATACATTAAAAAAGTGTGTTGAATACAATTTTTTAATGTATCTTCAATTTTCATCAATGTGGGTATTCTCAAAAGTATGCCTAATGGGTACTCATTGGATGAGTAAGCTAATTCCGCATCCAACGAGTGTCTGAACTTGAAATATGAGTAAACCTAAAGGAAGATAAGCCAAAATTACAATTAATAAAAAGTAGTTTTTCTCATTTTCCCTCCAAAATATTTACATGTACCTCTTTTCAAATTTAAAGGATTTTGATTGGTTTACATATTATGACTTGGAAATTACGTGAAAATATCATGGACACTTTTAGGCTGAAATTTCCTCTAATGAATCCATTCCACTGCAGAAAATAAGATAAATTCAACCTATAAACACATGAAAACCTCCAATTTACCTTAAAAATATCTTGGGGGCACGAAATGTCCATAAAAAGCTCTGGGTTGAGCTAAATCTACCATAGGTACTAGCTAAAGCTGCCACAGGGATGAACACAAAGCAATAAGTAGCCCAATACTGGCAATGAGGAAGCAGAAGCACTGCAATAAACTAGATAAAACCCACAACAACAACAGAAAACCCTCTCAAACAAGTAGAGAAATTGCTCCATAAAATATCATCTGTAGCTTGTTTGATAGTCATTGTATTAACAAGTAATGCAGGAGTGTCACGCATCTACCAGGGAGGGAAAACACACAACAATCATGCATGAACATGAATGCACAACACGAAATACAGGCTCTCGAGGAGCGCAGCAAAACCCTTTCAACCATGACCTTAACCTACTGATTTGGTCACAATCAGTAGTAGATAGGTGTCCTTGCACGGTTGACAAGTGGTGTGCGACAAATTCAACTGGAAATGTGCAAAAGTGAGGGGTGTGAGGTGGAGTGATCACCTACTGGATTCTCTCCCCTAATATCTAGCTACAATTCCATAACATAGATGATTCTATGAGTGGCATGATTGTAATAATTGTTCTAATGAGAGGTAATACATTGTATGTTTCCAATGTTAGATATTCTAGGGTTGTTATCCAGAGAAAAATGGAAAGTGCCTTGTTGCAGTGGGCCTCTCCAATGACTTGACACCTTTTCAAGCATATGAGTGTGGTCATGCAAGAAGATGTGGAGTAGGGTGTTGAATTTGGACCAGCTTGAAAGTATAATAACTTGAATGTATAATGTTGAGGAGATGAAGGAGATAATGATGGAGGTCCTCCTCACCTTTGGGTTTAAAATGGGATGTATTCTGGCACTGCCTTTACTAGGAGTGTTGGAAATATTATTGTTGAGAGAATAAGGGTTAATTCAGATCCTAAGGTTCTCGTGATGCAACCTACACCTATGCATTTTCTCTTTGTTATTACAATTGATGGATTCTTTGTGTCCTCCCACATTTCCAGTGCAAAGGTCAATGGGATTTCGAAATTTGTATTTCCTACAAGTGGAGAAAACAATTAATGGTTCATAATATCCATGCTTAGATAAATATTATCTGATGGAACATTGCTTAAAGGAATTTAATGGTTTATGTGATGTTGAGAGGAAATTTTCTCAAACTTCCCATCAAAGATATCAATGGCCAAAACTTATCCCGATATCACCACTTGTACTTACTAGAAACCACTATGAGTGATCCCAAGGGAAGAAAGTGATTTCCACTAAATCGATGGTAGTTCTTGATGTACACATAATAATAACAACCAAGACCCACATCAATGTTTGAAGCATTCGAAAAATATTTTGGCATGCACATTTAATATTGTGTTTAATTTTAAAAGCACGACATATATGTAGTTATATTGCGAAATATGTTAAATGGGATCAAGTTTTTGTTTGTAAAAGACAATTATATATATATATATATATATATATATATATATATATATATATATATATATATAATATTAAAAAATAATATTTTTGTAACTCAGTTATTTCAAAAAACTTAAAGAGGTAAATAGTTTTATAATTGTTCTAAAAAAATGGAGCAGTTTTAAAACCGAATAAAAACGGTGAGTTTAGGGAAAGAATAAAGGCCAAGAATAGAGATTATCTAAGGATTCAAAGTGTTAGAGTCATGACTCCCTTGTAATAAAAAAAACTCTCTGAAATCAAATAACTTGAAGCTATTTTGATTCCATCTTTGGGTATATTTCCATGCATTGTTTTTCCATCTTGTGTTCAACATTCATTTATGTTTTTTCCTCTCTTGGACAATGTAAGATGGAAGTGGTTGTTTCAGTTTATTTTTTCATGAATTTACTTAATTGTACTCATGTTATTTAAACCATAAACCCTTAATGAAGTGCTCCACATCCAAGAAATTCATTCACATTTCCTCAGTCTTCCGTTATTATTTCTGCAAAAGTTTAGTTTCATATTCTTAATTTCCTTGATTAAACTGTGTCTTCTTTATTTTTCTTCAAACCACTTCTTTGATACAAAGACTACCCTCAGATTTTTCTAGCCATATTGTTTTGGAGGATAAATTTTCAGAATTAGAACCTTTGTTGCAAGTCCTCATGGTTACTCTCTCTAGCCATTCATTTTAACAATGTTTTATCAATCTTGAGATGTCTCAGGCACTAACTCCCTTATAGCCGGGAATTGTCTTTGAGGAAAAAATAGGCTAGATGACAAGTTGTGCCCGTTGAGTCTATTTTGAATCTCTTATCTTGAATGGATCATCCCCAAATCATATTTATAAATTTGATAGAAAATGAAACTTCTCAAGATTTCAAACTGAAAACATGAGACACAATTCTACTTTACTAATATGCAGAATGGAAATCAAAATTTAGAACAAAATGCATATACATGAAAAAAGCAATCACACACATGCAAATAGTATTTTTCCTGGGGAAAGTAATCTGCTAAAAACCTCAATTCATGCTTGTTGTGTAGGTAAATCCCGTATGTGGACAGAGGCGATCCCTCTAGCCCTAGGGTGGGTCTAGCAGCAAGAGGACATGTTAATGCGTCGATTCCTAGTTAATGGATGAAACTATTTTGGGATAGATTTTTCTACCTTTGATCCAACGCAATTGTCGTAGTTGTGGCGGTAGTCTCCCGTTCTTTGTTTCAACACATCGTGGTCTTCAACTATGGTACTCAGGTGCCTGCACAAAGATCAGAGAAAAAAAATAGCATACGAAACAATTCTTGCATTCATAACTATCTAACTGGTCAAGGAGAATTAAACGTATTGCGTAAGATCAATCACATCAACACAAGATGGGAACCAAAACATCAGTCATGTATTCAATTAAGAGAAAGAAAGAGATTACAATCGAAGCCTTGATGTCACAGCCTCCTTTAGCGGGTCTAGTCGAAACACGTCTCGAGCATTCGTTAGGGAATTTTGACGTGGCGAGGCAATAAGCCTAGGCTCTCTCTCGACAGGGGTCTCTCTTTGCTCTATCTTACACCAACTATATCATACTGTTTCAGCAAAATGTGTAGCAATTCCTATTCAGCTAGGTGCATCTATGTGAGAGATATGTATTTATAGAAGGAGAGGAGGAGGTTGGGATCCCTCAAATGGTGGAATGGAGGCCTTATCCTTTGGGAGGTTTCCCCAAAAGGAGGAAAGAAGAAGCCAAAGGAAGTTTCTCGACGTTATTCAGTCGAACAACCCAAGCTGACTCGCTCACTAAGTAGTTAGCATGGAAACTTCGCTTATATATTTAAAAAAATTTCCAAAAAAATCTTAGCGTGGGCAACTCACTGAGATAGAGTGCCAATGGGCACGGGGCCCAGTGTTGATTTCCTTTATTGGCACGAGGCCATAACTACCTGCTAGCGCCAACCCAAAATCATGTGTTTTTGATGGTCTGTTCCAGGAAAAGTCAATAGAGTAAATGTTCTTCTCATGGCAAGGGATACAATGACACTTTTTGCAAGGGATGACACTTCATATAAGTCACATAAATAGTCCTCCAATGTGTGGGATGGGGATTGTAGGGACGGTGAAAAAATGCTGTGTAACAGATGCCCCCTAAAGCATGAGGTCTGAGAGAGAGGGAGGAGTGAAATGATTTACGAGAATGCATTCAAACCAAACACCGCTGTCAGAAGACCTACAAGTATAAATACAATTGATATCTTTGATACATGAACCTGTGGCATGGGTGCAGCCATCCATAATAGAGTACATAAAAACTGGGATCCGAGGTATGGACATGGCCATCCAGCAATAAGGATAAACAAATAGACTCAGGTGTGGTCGCAACCATCCAATCAAAAGAGTCATGCATATAGTCATGATAAACCAAAATATCCCGCAGCCTGGATCTCATCAGAAAAAACCCAGGGTCTTGCGCTCCATCTTGATCTGAATGAGTACAAATTCAATCATGCGAATATGTGAGCTGAAGTTGAACATGCAAGAAATTCATCTGATTACCAGCCAATGATGAAAGCTATTAACATGGACGAGAGAAACCACCAATAATGACAATGGCTCTCAAGGTATAGCTAGTACAATCCACAGAATGTGAATAGTGATCTGGCATCGAAGATCCCCAAAATCACTCGATTGAAGGCCAGTGATGTGGACTTGTCATCGAATGCAAAGAACTTGCCATTGAGGCATGCAAGCTCCAAGGTACCGGAAGGGAGTCTCTAGATCAACTTCCTGGATAATGAGCTGAAGTCGGCATGAAGTGACTTGGTCGAAGGAGGGCCATAATGTTTCCCACATCATCGACACAAGACAGAGGAACATGATGATAGTGAATCGAGACCAAAAAGAGAATCAGAGGGAGGTTGAAAACTGCAATCGAAAACATCTCTTGAACATATCAGTGACATGACTCCGAATTTGGCAGTATTTGACATCAAGGGATCTAAGGTCATGATGATGTGGCAAAGAGTAGATGAGAGGTCAAAATAGATTACCCAAACCCATGGAGGAAAAAATGACGAAATGAGATGTCCCCAACCCGACACGAATGCAGATGAGTGTCATGTTCAAGAGCGACATATTTCCGAAATGACTAAGAACTGGTTCAATTTCCCCCCACCATTTCTAGCTAGTACCCCAATTATTTTTGGAAAACAAGCTTGAAGGGATAGCATATGCTTATCATATAAGTTTTTCCTTCATAAAAATCCATCTTAGTACATTTTATGAGCCCTAGGAAGGAGAAACTCGGTGATGTCATGGTGACGATTTCTGATGTCAATTAGGTTTTAACGAGTCTAACAAAGGAAGAATTCGACATATTTTCATGTTTAGAGAGTTTGAAAAGAAGTGGAAAAGAAAACTCCAGCAGTCCCTTTTCATAGGTAGTCTCACAGATCTGAAAAGGTAGAAAACTTTGTCTGAGAGAACCTCTTAGTTGAGATAGGCTAAGGTATTCCTTTTTCATAAATAATCTATCCCAGCCGAAAAAGGGGTAAACGTATACTGGGTACATATCAATGCACAATCATTTAACGAGTTCAAAATGACAAGAGTCTCGACAATATTTTCAATTTTAGAGAGTCAGAAAAGAGCTGAAGGATGACTCCAACAATGAATTTTTTGTTTCTTTACCAAGTTCGAAAAAGTATAAAATACAACTCGTTACTTCATCATCGTCACGTTGAGGACCTGTCGCTGCACAAGAGACGCACATAAAACCCATTTCTCGAAATAACATAGCGAAATAGTTGAAAAATATGATTTAAAACCTAACTAGGGTTCTGAAAAGTTATAAAATGCCAAATATGGTAAAAAATAAATTTATTTTCACTTTTACCTCTGGTGAGAAATTGGTTACCCTTTTTCATTGCAATTTTGCGGCATTGACAATGGGCAACTCGGAAGACCAATCTAGAATATGTCAGTTCTAGGTAAGATCTTACATCCTTCCCTGCATTTTTATTGTACGTTCATTACCTGCAACCCTAATTTTGTAGATATGTGGGGGATTTTGCAAAAATTGGGGTGCAGCGGTTGGCATGGGTATCAGGCATGGACTTGCGCCAACTAGCCTAACATTTAAACGAGGGTGCGCCAACCATGGTAGACTTGTTTAGCACGTAAATACAAACAAGAAGGCCCAAATTAACTATTCAAAAGATTTGGATTTGGCTAATAACAACCATATGGGCGTTTTTGCAGGTGTGAAAAGGAAAAATGGTGATCAAATGGAAAGAACGAGAACATAGTGAAGAAGATGTGGAAGCCATGGGCAATGGAATATGCATGGAAGATATTGTGGGCTCAAGAAATTATTTATGGCACCATGTCTCAGAGCTCAACTGGAGCTATTGTAGTACTTGATCAGTGTCTGGTACGTTGATCGGGAAAAATTCATTTTCCATGACCAGGAACTTGAGATTGAAGTCTCAGATATTTATTTCATAACCGGACTATTGTGGAGGAGGGAAGTACCAATCCTGACTGACACCTGGCTCGAAATGGAGAACATGAGTATGGTTATTGATAGGGTGTGCCCAGGGGCAAGGAAAGGATCAGGAAGTGGAAAAGTGGATATACAAACTATTTCGGATTTGGCACTAAAGGTAGTGTTGCACACCATCACATGAGCTGCTGAACCATAGGCACTGCATGATGCCACAAAAACACTGCTAATTCTTGTTGTAGATTGCATGGCACTGAACCTCTACAACTGGGCAGAGGTGGTAACAATCAACATGAAGCATCAACTGACAAAATGAAAAAAAACTAAGCTAAAGAAGTTCACTTACGGGTCCATGTTGGTATCATTCATATTGGAATGACTATCAATCTTCCAGTGTTAGGAGGTAATAGTTCCGACACCACCAGTCCAGGAGCAACGGATGGCCCATTGGGCAGCTCTGATGCCAAGGTCAGGGGGCAGTCAACAGATGTCCTGGAGACTAGAGTTCTTTGAGTGGCTCTGCTAACATCTGATTGTCATGGAGGACTGGCCCTAATCTGGCACAGATTTCACTGATGATGCAGATATCCTGCTCCCAGAAGGAGAGGATTGGGATGAAGTACTGGGTAAGACCCATTTTTTATTTTGATGAGTATTATGATTTCATTGTTATGCATGTTCTAACATTAATCCATGTAATTGTAGATTTTGGCCCAGAGAGACCTGCAGGTATGTCCCCGAAAGCGCGGCGGATTCCTCACGACTTTGATTTGGCCCCTCATGGTGAGGGAGACGAGGAGGAGGAAATCATATGAAACTTGGAGGGAATCTCCAGTGGAATCCCAGACTATGCGCGATTCAATGATTTTCCTCGTGCGTACCAAAGACACACTATAGGGATGTCAAACTGAGTTCACCACTTGCTGAGGCGGTTTGTATGGGAAGTGACGTGTTATCATCAACGTCATGCTGAGTAGACACCTAGGTTTTATTCCTACATATATTATTTTGAAAGGCATGATGTCTCAGGATGTAATCGAAACATAAATATTTTTTGAACTTATGATGCACATGGATGCAGACACTTGATATATCGATATATATATATATATATATATATATATATACACATCTATTTTCCTGTATGGATATTTTCATGTGATGATTATTTTTTACAAATTATGCAAATTTCTATGTAATACAATGTTAGCTATTGTATTAGTTAGATAGTCTTCATAATAAGCAACGACCCAATAAGAAAGAAAATGTTCGCAGAGCACACCAAGCCAAAAATATTTAGTTTTTACGCAAGCTCGAAAACAAAAGTAAACTATGCTTGAGACTGCTTTCATTTCTACACAAGCTCAAAACACAGATAAACTATGTTTGAAAAGTGGGCATGCCCCCAACATGGTGACTCAATTCGAGGTACATGCCCCCCAAGCTTCAGTCCAGTTGGAGTTAATGAAAAGCAGATGGAGTGAAGGTGAAATTATGAGATCAAGAGAAAGAATCGACTGGGATTTTATGACATCTAATCAAAATCTCAAATTGAAAAGGGAACCTATTTCATTGTTTAAAGAGGTCGACACAGTAAAAGAACTATCCTCATGAAGGGCTTGTTTCATTTTTTAAGGATCTTGACACAAGAAAACGAACCATGCTCTAATGACCTTGCTTCATTTTTTAAGGAGCTTGACACAAGAAAATGAACCATGCTCCAACGACCTTGTTTCATTGTTTAAGGAGCTTGACACAAGAATACGAACCATGCTCTAATGAGATCGTTTCATTTTTTAAGGATCTTGACACAAGAAAATGAACCATGCTCCGCACGACCTTTCATCATGATGAATAAGAGGTCATGGCTTCTAAGAGGTTCGCATCTGATGGGAGAAAAACATCTTGGAAATCATGATTGAATGCCCCCAGTAGATGGCACTTGATGGCACTATCAATGGATGAGGGCAACGAACAAGTGGCCACATAATTAACTCGTGGCGGGGAAGATACAACCGACGAATAAATATTTGGAAGAGATGATGGTGGGCCAGCTACCACATCAGGACCAAATAATGAAAGATGATCAATTCTCATGATCCGACCTTTGTGTGGAAAACATATCACACGAAAGAGGGAAGAGACAAGTTCACCCATGGCATAAGCATAGTCGTGCCCCAAGAGTAAATTGAAATCCAAGGGGCCTGGAAAACCCATCATGTCTATATAGTGGTTTTACCTCCCAAAGTAATCCAAAACTTCAGAAAGATCCCTAATGGTTGACTGGTTCCTCTGTTAAACGCCAACAGATTCCACGTAACAGGCACAAGCGATGGAGAACCAAAATCTTGCCAAGTAGTTGAAGATAGAATACTAATAAACGTGCCTTCATCTATAATCGTGCTAGGTACGACCATATCGAATGCCTATACTCTGATCTCAAAAGGCACATAAGAAGGAAGACGGTATCTCACAAATCGACTCCAATCAAAGGAAGTGAACAAAATAATTGGAGGGGGTACCATAGAAATGAGATGGTCATCCCCTGGTGTTACCGGAGCAAGAGGAGCATCCTCCTGGACCACAGACATGGGAGCAGGGAGAGAAATTTCTTGAGTCACAGGGACGGGAGGATCTTTCTCCAAGTTCGAGGAATCTGAAGAAATAAGAAGAACGTGAGGGGGATGAGATCCACTATCGACGAAAAATACTTGATGAACCATAGGTGGCATCAGGTCAACCGATTCCAAGACCAATGGTTGGTTGCGAACGGATTCGTCAATTTGAATTTCTGGTGGAATAGGATTGACCAAGGATGAATCTTGACCAATCGTGGAATCAACTAGTGGAGGACTCAAAGAAAGATTCTGGTAACCAACTAGAAGGTAGGGTGCAGAAATAGTAGGGTTTTCCAATGCTCTTGTGGCTTCATCCATGTACAAACAAAGGTGAATGGGATGATGCCCTTCACACAACTTACATGGATTCGTAATCTTATCCTGTTTCTTATTAGACTTATCATTGCTAGTCGAAGATGTACCACCAATATGACTTCCAGAAGCCAAAGGCAATAACGGAAGGTCGTCAGACCATAATTCAAGTACCTTGGGAATGCCAGGGCAGTCTTGAAGAAGGTGATTACCTTTGCACAACATGCAAGGTAATTTTACTTTCCATGGAAGGTTGGACGGGTTATCGAGGGAAGGTTTCTTAGGTGCAATAACTGTAGATTTGGCCTCTCCCTTATCTGACTTCTTCTTTTTCGTATTCTTCTTCTTCTTCTTAGCCACCTGGTTACCCGAATCCATATTTTCACCAGGATAAGTAGAAAAAGAGGACTAAGAAATAGGTGAATAAGGGGAGGGGTCCACCTTAGAATCAACATGATGTTGTTTGGGTGGAGGAGATGGTTGTAAAGAGGGCGGAATACTTGGGACCATAGAGGTCGAGAACAACCACACATGAAAACCAACAGTTAACCCAGGAAGGGACAATGTTGTCGTATCAAGAGCACCAACATTACCAAAATCAGGAAAAGGACCAAGATTCCCTTCAGAGGGGATTCCTTGGTTGGTAAACTCCAGAAATGTTGCCATTGGAAACAACCCTAAAACAAAACACTAAGGAAGATAAATTTAACCAAGAATATTTCGTGGGTAGTTAATATTTTAAGATATTGAAACAAAACTCTGTTGTTTCATATTTTAAGAGTCGAGAAATAGGTAAAAGGTGACTCTATCACTTTCAGGTTGAAACGAGTGCGAAAGGATAAGTGCTCGATGATCTTTTCACTTTTAGAGTGTCACGAAAAGATGAAAATGACTACTCACATAATCTAAGCAAGAGGGTGTACCAAGTTTCCGTGAACTGCCATATACACCTTGGTGATAAAATGAAATAGAAATGACCAAGGACTTAACGTACGTGTAGATAGTCTCCCCGAATGTTGTGTTTGGTGTATCATGGTTACAGGGCAGCAGACTCGGCTTCCTATGGATAGAGGATTGCAACCTATGAGGGTCTCCCTTTATATACGCAGCGGTACAGGGAGCACAAGTCCATACTAGTGTTGTCTAATGCCAAGTGGCGAATGACAGCTACTAGGTTTAATGATGCTGGAACACGTCACTAGCCTAGACCTCTAAAATATGTGCGTTAGGTTTCAATGCTTCCTTAGGTTCATTGAATTGATTTTTAAGGTTGATATTGAATTAATGTTTCGATTTCAAGGGCTTACCGAATGTGATCTCGAATTCCTAAATGCAACTACATGCAAAATAACATCATTTCGGTTCAATGAATGCTAGCTAAGAGAAGGATAGGAGTCTATGACAAAGTAGCAATCATGAAAATATAAGAAGAATTTCTCTAATGTATCTAATACAACCAAACAAGAAAATGAAAACTCTTTCCTAATTCACTAAGAGCTAGTAATGCAAAAGAACATTTTCATTTTCAAGCTAAGCGAAAGAATGCAATTTTTTGTTTTTTAGATGAATGAAGCACACAATGCACTGTTACACTAAAAAGAAAAATAAAGACTAGTTTTGAGCACTACGAATGTAAATATCTAAAACGAATAAATCAAATGCAATACAAACATAAAATGCACTCAAAACAAGGATGCATTCTTCCAAAAAAACGAAGGGCTTTCATAACGATCCAATGAGCAATGTAATCTATGCTCAAAGTGAAAAAATGGAGAGTCAAACAAAAACAAAAGTGATCATCCAACGAACCAAATACACGAAGAATCAAGAGAAAGGCTAACACAATCAGTCAGCGAATTGAAATGAAAAAAATCAAAGTGACTCAGAATTAACTCATAAGGCTCAGTAAGGATAGGGCCGAACAAACAACACAAGACAGCTAGAAACCCTAAGGCCACAAACTCCACTGATAAGATGATGGACAAACAACTGAGAAGACCGAGACTACAGAGTCAAAGCAATCCCAATAGACCAATTGCAAGGTAAAAACCAGTCTAGAGCCAAGAACTACTAACAAAAACTCAGCAAAGAGGTCAAATCAAATCCTACAGGATTCCGAACGATTGTTAGGTTGTAATCCGTTCCTAACAGGGCTTGGCGCCCCTGTGACAAAAGCAACGTGCGCCAATTGGAGCGACTGTTCAAGGAAAAACCATGCCAAGCTAGAAAACCATGCGAAAAAGATAAAACCATTGAGCAGAGGTTAGAATTGACACTTTGGAACTGAATAGGATGGTTTAAAACAGTCAGGGAAGTCAAGCAAAGCAGAAAAAACAATAAAATGACCAAAGTCAACTCGACAAGCCAAACGCTCAACAAACAACAAGATGAAAAACACACATTGATCCCTAGTGGAGTCACGAACTTGTTGTGCAGGTAAATCCCCTCTGTGGATAGAGGTGATCCCACTATCCCTATGGTGGGTCTAGCAGCAAGAGGACATGCTAATGCATCAATTCCTAGTTAATGAATGAAACTAAGTCGAGATATATTGTCCTAAATTTTATCCAACGCAGTTTTTGTAGCTGTGGCGGAAGTCTCCCGTTATTCGTCCTGACACGTCGTGATCCTTCAGCTATGGTATTGAGGTGCCTACACAAATATCAGAGAACGAAAAAAGATACAAAACAAAATTTTCATTCATAACTATCTAACTAGTCAAGGATAATTAAATGTATTGCGTAAGATCAATCACATCAACACAAAACGAGAACCAAAACATCAGTCATGTATTCAATTAAGAGAAAGAAAGAGATTACAATTGGAGCCTTGACGTCGCATCCTCCTTCAGCGGGTCTAGTCAAAACGTGTCTCGAGCATTCATCGGGGAATTTGGAAGTGGCGAGGCAATAAGCCTAAGCTCTCTCTTGACAGGGGTCTCTCTCTGCTCTATCTCACACCAGCAATATCTGACTGTTTCAACAAAATGTTCAAAAATTCCTATTCAGGTAGCTGCATATATGTGAGAGAGATGTATTTATAGAAGGAGAGGAGGATGTTGGGATCCCTCAAATGGTGGAAGGGAGTTCTTATCCTTTGGGAGGTTGCCCCAAAAGGCGGAAACAAGAAGCCAAAGTAAGGTGCTCGACATTATTCAGTCGAACAACCCAAGCTAACTCGCTCACGAATTAGTTAGCATGGAAACTTTGCTTCTATATTTAAAAAAAAATCCAAAAATTGCTTGGCATGGGCATCTCACTAAGACAGAGCGCTAATGGGCATGAGGCTCAGTGTTAATTTCCTTTATTGGCGTGAGGCCATAACTTCCTGCCAGTGCCAACCCAAAATCATGTGTTTTTGATGGTCTGTTCCAGGAAAAGTTAACAAAGAAAATTTTCTTATCATGGCAAAGGGATACAATGACACTTCATATAAGTTATAAAAATATTCATCCAATGTGCGGGATGGGGATTGCAAGGACGGTGACAAAATGTTGTGTAACAATGCTCGCATTAATATTATGAATAGAGATGTATTACAATTTCTTTTCTCAATTTAGAACAACCTGTAAGTGCAGAACCTATCTCTTTGCTCATTGAAGGCCTCTAACCCAAACTTAGTCAATTTTTTCCTTATCTTGGTCCCCTATTTCCTTGCGTAATTTCTGAGGAAATAGGCCCCTATTATTTAGGAATTTCCTCCAAAACGCTTGCGCAATTAATGAGACACATCAAAATTACATGGGAGGAACCTACTACTCCTTGTGTTCCTTGTCATCCTCCTTTTTCAGTTCTGATATGGGTGCCTCATTGCGATGATACCAAAGTTGGGAAATCTAAAAATCAAATGGCCAATCCATATCTTCAACCTTCATCCATTTCTCATGATCCAAATCCGATGGAGGAAACTGTTAGGGTCCCATGATTTAGTAGATTGGCAGACCAAATGCATAGGGTAACATCAGACCAATATTTGGAGTTCTAGGACCTAGCCTTCCTAGACTCAGAGAGGGTGATCTCTATTATGTGCGAAGGATATAAACTTGTTGCGGCTTTAGATGGTTGATTTTAGGCTAGTTGTTAAGTGTAGGGTTTATTTGTTTGTTTGGTTGAGATAAGATGATTGAGTAGGATAATTGGAATGAGAGGTTGTAAAACATTGGGCTATGGAGTCTATGAAGTCATTGATACCACAATAGTGAATCGGGGTACATCACAGGGCCAATCTAGTGTAGTCAATGGATCTTTAAGTTTATGTGTGAGGTGAGATGGACATTAAGTTTTGGGGAAACAAGGTAGGCCAAAGGGAAGTTAAGAATCCTTTGTAAAATACCTATGAACAAGAGGGTTTTGCATACTGATAAGAAAAATATACTAATCATGAGATAGGGCACACCATTTACTCAATGACAATACTTTTAAACAAATAAACATTCAAGATAAACAATCTAGTGGAATAAAGGAAGTAAGAAAACTTGTCTAAACTTCAATGATTCTACTTTCAAGATTTGAAAACATATAAGAGACAAATAACATCAATAAATGAAGAGGTAACACCTAAACATCATTCACTAAATTATAAATAACTTTGAGGCAAACTAATAAGCATATACAAAGGGCAAGATCGAAACAAGACCTCTTTGGCTTAACCTAACAATCAATACATCAAAGAGAGATTTCAAGACAGAGTTTAGATAACATCAAACAAGCAGGGCTTACCATGAATCATATTTGTAAACTATCATATTAATCCAATAATGAAATAGAAAAGCTTAGGTGGGCCTAAGGAGCAACCAATAATTCCTTAAACTAACCCAGCAGAAGAAAACATAAAGACAATAGGAAAGCAGGAGGAGTGAGGTGCCTAAAACAACATTTCTCATCCTATACTCTTCTGAGCTATTGCAATATAGAAAGATGGACATATGAGAAACTAGAAAACATGAAAAAATAAGAGATACATCACCATTAACTAAACTCAAGGATCCTGCAAGCAAGCCTTCATCAACATCAATCAAGGCAAATCATCCACAAGCTCCACAACACCAAACTGCTCTTCAACTTCCAAAAACCATGTATTGCTCTCAAACACATCAAAAGCCCCCAATTACAATGAATCCTCATGCTCTATATAACAAGAAAGGAGGAGGAAAACCTAAAAGATCATCTAGAAGTCTATTGGCTAATCAAAAGTATCTCTATTGTCCTTGAGGCCTTGCAAGGCCCAAGGAACAAAATATCTAAAATAAATATCTTTTCGGCCATTTGTAGCAAAGAAATTGACTTTTAGGCTCTGAAAAGCCTCCTAAAACTTTCCAAATTCACATTTTTAATTTTCAACCACAGGAGCGTAGCACTGTGTTCTGAAATGAAATTTTATGCCAGGAGCATAGCATAGGAATAGGAAAAATGGGTCTTCTTACTACAATGTTTTGAAGGCCTTCCCAATGTCGAAAAAGGCTCTGTGATGGCTCGTTGGAAAGCCCTTTAAGTCTAATTTCTAGATATACAATTTTTTCTCCAATATGACCTTTGAAACCTATCCAAAAAGGGAAAATTCCAAGACTGGTAGGAGCGCAACACATATCCTGAAAAGTAGGCAGAATGATGAAAAAGTGTGTGTGTTTTTACCATTTTGGGGGACCAAAACAACTCCAATTGAGCTGAAACGTTCTGCACATGTTATATGAGTGATGAGGAACCCAAAAATGCAAGCCTTTCCTCCTAAAGATGCCCTGAAAAAGAGTGTAGCACTAGGTGTGCTGCGCTCCTAGCCTCAAAATTTGCAAAAAACAAAATCTTGTCAAAAATCTCCCAAATTTGGATGAAGTATGCCTCATGGGTCTTGGGAGACTTGTAGAGAAGCTTGAGCCAAAATACTAAGGTTATCTTGGCTATTTTCCCTTTTTATTTCTTGGATCTCAATTTGGGCCTTTTTGAGTTTTGCCCTTGCAAATTGGTTTCTTTGGGCATAATGCTTGGTCATTCTTCTTTATAAATCCAAGTCTTTATTTTCCTTCTCTAGCTTGGCCTTAAGGTGTATGTTAGCCCTCTCAAGCCATGATTCCCTATCATGTTCAATTTCTAGTGCAAGGAGTTCCTAGAGAGAAAGTTGTTCTGCTTGGGCTGATTCTTCTTCCCTCTGCTTTGCCAATGCTTTCTTTAGACCCATAGTTCTAGGTTTCCTTCTAGTTTGACCTCCCTCATCACTACTCTCCTCATAAGTGCCCATGAACTCTGCCAACTTCACCTATTCCCTTTGAGCCTCTTTCCGGTACCTGAGTGTTCTTGTTTCATGGATGGCCTCGTCAGATGCTCATTGGAACAACTTCAACATGTAATAAGCTAAGTTAAATGGAAAAATAGCATGATACATAAACAATGAAACAAAAACAAAACATGCACAAAAAACACGCTCAATAGAGAAAACACACTAATAACTCAACAATTGAGAACTTTATCCTTTTATTAGGTGTTGGTAGTAGTAGAAAATACAATGTTAAATCTCCTGTAGTGGATCCTTCGAGCTACAGAACTCTAATTGTAGAAATTATACAAACAATTTGTATACCAATGGATTCAATCCGATCATGCAATGTACTAAAGCAAGATACTAAATCCTTCTACAAATCAATTGCAAAAAATAAATACAATCGCCAATCACAGCAAGTAAATAAAGAAGCAAATCAAACCACAACACATATTTTCTCGGAGAAAGCTTACTGCTCAAAACCCCTCTATCTTCTATTGTATATTCACCAAGGAATCATGAAACAATTACAATGCACTCTTCTCACAAGAGTCTCTTGCACTCTCACAATTGTCTCAAACTAATCCGGACAAAATCGCAACACTTAGCCAATTTCTTGTCTTTTTTCAGACTATCTTGCTTGCGCAATTCATGTGGAATGCAATCCCTATTATTTAGGAATTTCAGCCTTCCAAAACTGCACAATGCTCATGGGCAATCCTATGGTTGTCTCACTGCATGCAGGCAACCTACTAATGATACAACTGATAGTTAACATCCCTTTAACCTTTGTCTCAACTAGGTCTCCACTGGCACTGACATGCATGCAGCTATTAATATTAACTCATCAGTTGCATGATAGATCACTGCATGTGAATTAAATCTGATTTAATTCACTTGATCTCTTGTTAGTGCAACAAACAGTTACAACTAGTTCAACTTACTTTAACTCACTTAACTAAGTTAACTAATTTTTCATGCATTAAACTAATGGACTAACTGCAACTCGAACTCCATAACTAATAGAATCACTATGCATGTGGCACCAACCACCCTTAACCAGAAATTCATGAGCTAACTAAGTTTATCACACTTAGTTAATTATTACAAGTGATCATGAGATAAGTTTACAATCTATTGTCCAATTTAATTAAGGGAAAATTAAATTAGACACATTTCCAATTTATTAAATAAATTGGCTTTCACACTAATGTATCGCTAGGACTGTGGCCCCACACTAGTGTGTGCGCTGCAATTTCTTGTTGACTTTCAACACTCCCTCTCAACAAGAAAGGGATTATCATCTACCTCGATCCTGCCTCTGTGGTATTTGAATTTTCTCCTGGCGAGCGCCTTCGTCAGAATATCTGCATCCTGATCTTCTGTGGGAACATACTGAAGTAACATAATGCGCCTCTAAACACAATATCTAAGATGGTGGTACCGGATGTCTATATGCTTGGACCTATCGTGGAATACTGAATTAACTGAGATTTTAATGCAACTCCGGTAATCACAATGTATCACCGTCAGATCCATCTGATGACCAAACAAACCAACCAGAATATTCCTCATCCAGATGGCCTCACATGCAGCCTGACTTTCCACCATGTAATCTACCTCGGTTGAACTGGGTGCCATAGATCTCTACTTATTGCTATACCAAGAAACTATTGTCGATCATATGCCGAAGATCCCTCCCGATGTGCTCTTTATGTCTGATGGACTGCCTACCCAATCTACATCCATGAAGCCTTGAAGCTTCACTCCCTTTGTCCGTTTATACCATAATCCATACTCTGTAGTGCCCCTGAGATATCTCAAGACATGTCACTCTCCGCCTTCCAAAAGAGCTTGGTCGAATTAACCATAGCTTGACACAGCTGGTTAACTATGTAGAAAATGTCTGGTCTGGTGTTTACCAAGTACATCAGTGAATCCACTAGCTGCCTGTAAACAGTAGCGTCCACTACCTCACCTGAAGTAGCATCCTCCTTCCTTTAGTTTCCTGGAAACTGAGTCTCCATGGGTTTACAGCTCTCCATGTGAAACTTACTCAAAATCTCTTTGGCATACTTGCCTTGAGAAACAAATAGCTCACCATTCGGCTACCATATTTCCAAACCAAGGAAATAGTGAAGGAGTCTCATGTCCTTCATCTCGAATTCTCTTGCAAGATCCTCTTTGAAATAAAGTATGAGCTACTCATCACCTGTGAAATTATATCATCAACATAAAGTACGATAATGAAGAACTTACCATCAACCACAATCTAATACAAGTTCGCATCCGCTTCACTCTTCATGAACCCCAACCCGGTGAAATAGCTGTCAATCCTAGTGTACCAAGCACAAGGTTCTTGCTTTAGCCCATACAGTGCTCTCTTGAGTCTACACACATGTGCCTCACTATCAAATATCTCAAAACCTTATGGGTTATCTATGTACACTTCTTCCTCAATAACTCCATTGAGGAATGCAGTCTTCACATCCATCTGATGTATCTGCCACTCCATCTGTGATGAAAGAGAAAGGATAGATCTAATCAATGAGTATCTCGCAACCAGTGAAAAAGTCTCCTCATAGTCAATCCCCTCCACTTGTGAGAATCCCTGGGCTAAAAATCTAGCCTTGTACTTCTCCACACTCTCATTAGTTTCCTGCTTCACCTTATAGATCCATTTAGATCCAACCACTGATTTTCCGACTGGTCTTGGGACAACTTTCCATGCACTGTTCTTGACGATGGAGTCATACTCCTCAACCATGGCATCAACCCAAATTGGTTGTTGCACTACTTCCTCAAAGGAGGATGGTTCTGTCACAATACACTTGCTCATAAGAGCCATGTATCCAGTAAACTTTCCTGGAGACTGTCTCTGTCTGCGGAGTGAAGTAGGTTCTCCTACATGTTTTTTCGTATCAAGTCTCAATCTATCAGCTTCCATGGTGCGCCTTCTACAAGGTCTGGTGGATGTCTCTGCATGATTTTTTTCTGCCATTCCATGATCCTCCGCATGTGGCTACTCCACATCTTGAGGTTCATCCTTTGGAACCAGTAGTTCCTCATCTGCGTGCAAATCAAGCTCCCTCTCAAGGGACAATCGCATGGTTTTCTCCTCATCAAATTTTATATCCTATCTCACAATAGTCATCTTGTTGTTTGACAAATATACCCGATAGTTGTGGGGATTATTTGTGTACCCCACAAATATCTCAATCTTATTTGTTGGTTCGAGCTTCTTCCTGGAATCTTTGGTCGCATGGAAATAGATAGATGAGCCAAAAAATTTAAAATATGAAACCTCAGGTTTCTTACCAGAAAAAGCCTCCTCTGGTGTACTCATGCCAAGTATCCGATGAGGACTATGGTTTTTCACAAATACCGTTGTGTTGCATGCTCCGCCCACAGATACAATGGTAGGCCCTGATCATGCAACATTTCTCGTGCCACACCCAAAATTGTTTTGTTATTTCTTTCTGCGACCCCATTCTGTTGTGGGTTATGAGGCACAATCAACTCTCTCTGAATTCCTTCTTTGCTACAGAAATTCTTGAATTCATTGGAGATGTACTCACCACCATTGTCATCCCTAAGAGCCTTCACATGCTTCCCTATATCTTTCTCCACCAGTTCTTTGAACTCACAGAATTTTTAGAATGTCTGATCTTTATTCTGCATGAAGTAGATCCAACACTTTATAGAAAAATCATCAGCGAAGATCACATAATACATGTGCTTTTCTGTCGAAGTTGTAGAGAATGGTCCATGCACGTCTGAGTGAACTCTCTCAAGGATTTCTGTTGCTCGGTTCTCCTTCGCGTGAAAAGTGGCCTTTGCATACTTCCCCATGGTAAATGCCTTGCATGTGTTTATCTACACAAGAGTACCCTTGGGAAGACCCATAGAAATCTGTTGCATAACCTTCAAGGCACTATGATGTAGATGGCCCAATCTCTTGTTTCATAACTCACCCTCATCCCGTATCACCACTTTGTCTGCCTTACCCATCAATGTTGCGCAGCCATCTAAATCAAGTTTGTAGAGATTCTTCACATGAATCCCAATGTTCTTGGCTTGTCTTGTGGCTTTATGTCGAAGGAAAGCTTTCCCTTCACTTAAAACCACATCATAACTTCTATCCTCCAACATTGTGGCTGAAACTAAATTAGTTTTCAAGCCTGGAACATGCATTACATATTTTAATAATAAGAGTTTACCTGACTGTCTATGGAAGGTAACTGTACCAATCCCGATAGCATTGTACCTCTCGTCATCACCCATTTCGATATGCATCTGGAGGTCCTTATCCTCCAAGCTACTGAAAAGTTATTTATCTCCCATCATGTGGAAGGATGCACCACTATCCAAGTACCACACCGATCCCATCGCACTTGACACCATGCATGTGATGAGCGAGAATTCCAACTCAAATTGCGAGGCCAAAGCCTCACCAACTGCAGATCCTGAAGCCTTCTTGTTCTTTTTCTTTTGTGGACAATTAGTGGCATAATGTCCATGCTCGTGACAGAAAACACTTCACTCTGGACATGTAGCACTTCTTGCCTTCTTTTTCGATCTCAAATTTGGAATATCATTTCTTTCCTCTCCCCTTCTTTGCCTTACCAGCCAAAGCGCAATTTTCTTCATCATCTGTCTTAGATGAAGATCCATCCCTAGTATTCCGCCTGAATTCTTCTTGCACCAAATCCGACCAAAGTCGCTCCCCATCTGGCAGTTTCTCCCTCCCATTGGCAGAGTCCTGATAACTATGCCAACTCTTAGGAAGGCCTAAAAGAGCTAGGCTCACGAAGTCATCATCCGCAACAGTGATTCCGATGCTCCCAAGCTCATCTCGACATTGGACAAACTTGGTTAAATATTTTGGAAATGTGTCGCCTTTCTCCATTTTTATTTTCCTGAGCTTGTCCTTTAGTGCCAATTTTCTATGATCACTGCTACTCTGAAACGGATCTATCAAAGCCTTCCACATTGCATATGCAGTCGCTTTTCCATGGAGACTTGAGACAATGTGGTCTCATACTCCCTCCAGTAAGATCATCCTCGGCTTTACAACCTTATTTTTCCAAGCATCAAGAAGAACGGCATCTGCTGCAGCGGGTTTGGGAATGTCATTATAAATGAATTCTTTCAACCCGTTGTCCTCCAAAACTGTCTCCATCCTGTCTTTCTACGCAATACAATTGGAACTGCCCTTTAGTGCATACTCCAATCTCAAGCCATTGAAAGTCATCTTGATCCTGATCCGCCTGTCGTACCAAAATATACTTTTGAAATTTTGAATGTTATCCAGTCACAAACTCAAATTATTCTCCACTATCGTGATTTCATGTGCTTTGATACCATGTAGAAATTATACCAACAATGTGTATACCAATGGATTCAATCCGATCATGCAATGTACTAAAGCAAGATACTGAATCCTTCTACAAATCAATTGCGGAAAATAAACACGATCACCAATCACATCAAGTAAAGAAAGAAGCAAATCAAACCACAACACAGATATTTTCCCGGGGAAAGCTTACTGCTCAAAACCCCTCTATCTTCTATTGTATATTCACCAATGAATCATGAAACAATTACAATGCACTCTTCTCACAAGAGTCTCTTGCACTCTCACAACTGTCTCACACTGATCCGGACAAAATCGACCAACACTTAGCCAATTTCCTGCCTGTTCAACTTGCCTTGCTTGCGCAATTCATGTAGAATGCAATCCCTTTTCTTTAGGAATTTCAGCCTTCCAAAATTGTGCACTGCTCATGTGCAATCCTATGGTTGTCTTACTGCATGCGGGCAGCCTCATAATGATACAACTGATAGTTAACATCTCTTTAACCTTTGTCTCAACTGGGTCTCCACTTGAACTAACATGCATTCAGTTATTAATAGCAAATCATCAGTTGCATGACAGATCATTGTAAATCTGATTTAATTCACTTGATCTCTCACTAGTTCAACAAACAGTTACAACTAGTTCAACTGACTTTAACTCACTTAATTAAGTTAATTAATTTCTCATGCATTAAACTAATGCACTAACTGCAACTCGAACTCCATAACTAATAGAATCACTCTACATGCCTTACCAACCACCCTCAACTCAAAATTCATGAGCTAATTGAGTTTATCACACTCAGTTAACTATTGCAAGTGATCACGAGATAAGATTACAATTTATTGTCCAATTTAATTAAGGGAAAAATAAATTAGACACATTTCCAATTTATTAAATAAATTGGCTTTCACACTAATGTATCACTAGGACCTGTGGTCCCACACTAGTGTGTGTGTGCTGCAATTTCTTGTTGACTTTCAACACCAATATCCAAGACACAGGGGTCTCTTCCCCTCAAATTTTCAGCAAGCCTCTCTTCCCTCTCAAAGGATGGTAGATCGACGAACACGTGGTGAACTCTTCTCTCTTGGATTGAGGTGTTGGGTAGCCAATAACTGAATCCTTCCAATCCTCTTGTTGCTGGACAACACAAGCTGGTTTGTTGATGAGCAATTTGGCCAGTATAAAATGTGTCTCTCATTTCTCTTCCCATGGCTGGCTTTTATAGACCAATTTCAAAATTTCCCTCCCTATCTTGGTCCAAGATGGATAGTGACACAAGAGTGGGGGTATGATTCCTTTTTGTGCAGCACTAAAGCCTCAAGGTGACTCAAAGGCAACTGTACTTTGTTAGGTTGAGTGAGAATATTTTTCTCCAAGTGTGCCAAGTGGTCCCGAATGGTGACATTCTGCATCCTCAGGATTGTGCGGCTATTAGAGGGATAGTTGCGCACTGCGCGGCTATCAAAGGAAAAGTCACAATGCGTGCTCAAAGCTTGTGCTTCCTTTGTGCGGTCCAAAAATTTTGCCTTCTAACCTTAAGAAAATTTAAATTTTTAGCTCCTTGAATTTATTTCCTCCCTGTAAATCTTTATTTGTACCTTCTGCTTGACATTTTCTAATGTCTTCTGCCTGTACGATTTTCCAATGTTAACAGACATGATGAAGTTTCATGTAATGGATTTGAGCCTTGTTTTTTAGAATGAATAGTCCCTCAAGGACCAGAACATGTATATTCCTCATATAGAATATCAAGATATTTTCCAGGTGAAAAATAAATAAAAAAATAAAAATAAAAATAAAAAATCCATTCTACCAGGTGAATTTGTATGACCTGCAAGGTTGGTCTAGTGAGCCTAATTGGCAAAGTTCATAAGAATTAGTTTAATTTCAAGGGAAAAACCAAAAAAAAAAAACTTTCTTCAAACCACATACTCCCATGTACCCACCTACGGGAGGGGAATGGTTTATTAGAAGAGAACCTAGAGACCCTAGCAGAATTTATCAAAACCCTTGAGTGGTGAGAATCTTTCAAAGAAGTGAGTGGTTGGGATTCTTTGAAGGCTAAGGGTGTATGATGATAATCTGGCTATGGAAATTTCTTTGAAGCTTCATAACTATAGGGAACAAGAGAATAGCATAGTAGTGAAAGGACTAAAAATTAGTATTAATGAAGAAGTAATTAGTAAAATAATTGGTATCCCTCAAGGCCTCACCTAGGATAAAATAGAAAGGCAAGAGGAAAATCTTGCCAAAAAAACCTTTTTCTTACAAAACGAAAAGTTTGTATAAGACAATGAAGTTAATAAGGAGATTCTTTTGTCCCCTTGGAATAAGGTGGCACACCACCTATTGAAGTACATTCCTTATGGGTGAAGACTCAATGTGGCATATGCCTATCATTTTATGTTGATATGTCAACCCAGACACCAGGCCCATTTGCAACCATATCAGACCCTAACCATTCCCCGCTTCTTATTGAAATCCTTGAATGAAATGAGTCGAAAAGTAAAAGGAGGCAAGCATGAGTTCTCAATCCATCTTCAAATAATCAAGCTAGTTGTTTTTATGCATTGGATAGTATGGAGCATCCCATCCCTTGGGTAGGATTCATTGGCATGGGCATGCAGGCTTTCCTAAAAACCCAAGAAACCTTAGAATACTTGAGGCCTACCATTGTGAAAAAAGGAAAGGAGAAAGAAACATTTAATGTTGAGCCTTCTAAACAAAAGGAGAAAAAAATGCAAGCTTGAAATCATAGAAAAATAAATTGCAGCCACTAAAACCTAAAGTATTAGTGGTTAACTTGAAGCTTTATACTTTGAGGAGATCAAGGCACAAGATAATGGTAGCAAATAAACAAAATAAATCCTCTCAAACTATAATTCATGTGGAAGAAGCACCGAGTCCAAAGGAACATCCAAAATATTTTCTTGTAGAACAAACAAAACTATAAGAAAAAGAGGAAACACTCCATGTGGAGAAAAAAGAAGTGTAACCTAATTCTATAAGTATTGTTGGGCCCTTTGCTACATGGAGATTATTTCATACCAATCTCATACACATATGATGCTAAAGGGGGAATAGGACAAAATTGAATTCCGGAAATGGAAGAGAGTTATAGCATAAAAAGGTGTTAGAGAAGTAGCCAAATTAGAAGATGAGCTTGACAAGCTCGTGAAAAAAAAAAGAGGAGTACTTAGCCAAGAGAAAATACAACTCAAACAAAAATTGGAGTAGACTAAAGAAGTAATAAAAACTAGAGACAACTAGATTTCAGACATGGAAACTTCCTTGGGGATCATGGCATGCCTATCCTTGGAAATGGCTAGATATAGGAAGGAAACAAGGACATACAACCTCTTCCTAAAAGATAAAGGGTATAATTTCCAGATCTCTCATTTAGAAAAATAATGGGAGTTCCACATTCAAACTCCTGAGGACTTCATTATAAGCTTCCAAGACTATAGTATGACGAGAAGGCTAGATAGTGTGAATTTTATGTACACAATCTTGTATTATCAAAGTCACCATCTTGGAACCCAAACCTCCATATAAGGAATGTGAAACTTCTAGCCTTGACCTCTTAGATGAAGCATGAATAAGTAGGGGCTGATGAGGTAAAGAAGAAATTGGAGGAAGATTTGACTACCCCATTACAGATCATGGCAGAAAACCCCAGTCCTCAAATTATCATTATAGCACATGACACCCTAACAAAAGATCAACGAGTAGCATCCATTTGGAGGAAAAGACAAAAGGATTCCATCATCCACTTTGAGGATGTGATAAGATTGCTCTTAGAGGTGTCCATACAAGCCTACCATAGGAGATGTCATGCACTGCCTTACAATTTATAGGTTAGAGAAAATTACACCACTAGACTACATAATGCTCTATCAAGGACAAATCTTTAAAAGAGGATCCTACATAGGCTAAGAACATGTTGGATTGGCATAAGTATCAATCCTCCATTACTTTTGATATAGATAACACATACTAGCCATGAACAAGAAACTAAGAAGTGGAAAGAGATAAAAGACACAATTGGGTTTTGTCATCATGGGGAGTTGCCAAGGTATATTTCATGGGATTCCAAGAGAGTTATAAAGGAATTGTAGGACAAAGATGAAGAAGAGTGAGGAAAATAATAATTTCCCAAGAATGTGCAACACTTCAAGCTAGGGGGTATGATTGGCCCCTACATCAAACATTCTATATGGCCCATTTATCACATTATCTTACCCTCATGTCACATTTTTTGCCCTACATATGCATTATTTTGATGTTTGCATAAATATTATGAGCATTGATGGAAATTTGAGTCAATAGCAACTTTAACTCCTTCATGATGCACTAAAATGCAATCGTTTTTGTCGGTTTTAGTTAACCATGGTATGTTCTATGATTAGAGAAGTTTACTTCAATCTTCTTATTAGCCCAATTCAAATTCAGATTTGCAATCACATAATCATTGAAAGTAAACGCTGATAGAACATAAAATAAATCGACAGAAAACAAGCCAAGACAAGAGAAAATAATTTATATAATTCTTCTTATTCAGCAAAGAGAGAGAAAATGTCTTTTACAACAGTCAACAGTATGCCCTAGATACCAAACCAGCCCTTCAACCTCCAATCAAGTTCAGTCAAACTTGGTTAAATTTGGCCTTCCTTCAATGTCACACACAACCCAAAAAACAGTCCACAAAATAGTCAACGGAGAAGTCAAAATTATGCGGTCAAACTAGTCAATTATGTGGTCAAAGTCAACATTCGACCTCAATTTCTATGCCTCCAACGACAGCGTCTCCAGAACGGACTTTCTGCCTCAAAAAAGCAATCAAATGATGAAGGTTGACGCAAAGTCAACACTAGTCAACACTGCCAGAAAAAGCCCTAAAACCAATCCACAAATTTCGACTTCCAAATTCACACTTGTGGAGGAGAGAGAAGCCTCTATAACGATGTACAAACCAATCAGATGAGAGAGAGATGTGAGAGATGACTCAAAGATGAAATGAGCATCATGTCTCTCCTTTTTATATCCATGATTGTGGATGTGTGACACAAATTTTGAGGCTTGTGAGCCTACATTACTATTCTAGACGACCTTGACAAATTGCACGTGTGGAAAAATAAATTCAAAATACAAGTTCTGCTCATCCAAAAAAGATGATCTTTAGATCAATCTTGCACCTCTCTGAAAGAGGAATCCAACAAAAATATCATCTCCATCACATGAGCAGTAAAACATGAAGTTTGGCCCTAGTTTCCAAATTTAACACTCCCTCTCAACTAGGGAGAACTCCATATGTCCACCTTTGAAATCCTATCATTCGGTACCATCGTGTACTATCATATATCATCATCATCATGTAATCTCGTGTCATCATGTTGTCTCTGCTTTGTTGGCTCTTCTCTTTTATAGAAGAAATATCATCGAGAGTGTGTCACAAAGACTTTGACACTCTCCACTGACTCGAAGTCAGTTTAGAGGTAGAAACCCCATCCAGACAAACTGACCCGAAGTCGGTTTAAAGGTAAGAACCTCAATCAAACTTGATCCCAGATCAAGTTGTTGCACACATCCCATCCTAGACATAGAGAGTACAGTAACCTTAAGCGTCCATCGGTAATGCTATGGTCTCTATCCTCGTTTCCCAACTCATTGGCCAGATGAGAGGTACTTCCCATGAGTCCCGGACTACATGGGTAGGATTCATGTGGGGCATAGATCAAAGAGATGGTGAACTAGCTCAATATCATAATGGTGGGGGAAAATCATACCAAAAAGTTAAGGAGAACCTAGCCATGTGGTTTCTTATAGCTCTAAGTAGTTATCCCCAAGCCACCTTGAGCTCCCAAGGCTCATAGTCCAACTCAATTGGGACCCTCACAATAGGGTATGTCCACGATACCAAGCTTCTCATGGAAGGTTAATAGTTTGACCTTCCCTAGGGGTTTCGTGAGAATATCTGCAACCTGCTCATTGGTCCCAATGTGATGGAGCCTTACGACACCTCATTGTACCATCCCGGACAAAGTGGTACCTAATATCAATATGCTTGGATCGGTCGTGGAACAGAAGTTGATCCCAGATCAAGTTATTGCACACATCCCATCCTAGACATAGAGAGTACGGCAATACCTGATGCATCCATCGGTAATATTATGGTCTCTATCCTCATTTCCCAACTCATTAGCCAGATGAGAGGTACTTCCCATGAGTCCCGGACGACATGGGTAGGATGCATGTGGGGCATAGATCAAAGAGAGGCTGAACTAACTCAATATCATAATGGTGGGGAAAAAGCATACCAAAAAGGTAAGGCGAACCTAGCCCTGTGGTTGCTTATAGCTCTAAGTAGCTATCCCCAAGCCTCTTGGAGCTCCCAGAGCTCATAGTCCAACTCAAGCGGGACCCTCATAATAGGGTATGTCCACGATACCAAGCTTCTCATGGAAGGTTAATTATTTGACCTTCCCCAGGGGCTTTGTGAGAATATCTGCAACCTGCTCATCATTCCCAGTGTGATGGAACCTTACGATGCCTCGATGTACCATGTCCCAGACAAAGTGGTACCTAATATCAATATGCTCAGATCGGTCGTGGAACACAGGATTCTCAAAAAGACGAATCCCACTTTGGTTATCACAAAGTATCACGGTGGTATCCAGCACATGTCCAAATAGCTCACTGAAGAGCTTTCTCAACCAAACATATTCACAACAAGCCATAATTGTTGCAATGTATTCGGCCTCGGCGGTGCTCAAAGCAATCGATTTCTACTTCTTGCTTATCCAAGAGATCGAATCAAAACCTAGAGTGAAGCAACATCCAAATGTGCTCTTGCCTAATCGGCATCGATATATCCATGGAGCCTCATACTCCCGGCAGTGCATCTCCGTCCATGGTTGATTGTTCTCCGAAGATATCTCAAGAGATTCTTGGCACCAATCCAATGAATGTGATGAGGCTCGACCATGTATTGACTCAATGTGTTCACTGTGAAACATATGTTCAGTCGTGAGTTCACTAAGAACATCAAGGCCCCCACGAGTTGACAATACTTGGTTGGATTTCCCAACTCGGGCCTAGCAGCACTTCCACACAACTTATTAAAGTTGAGTTCCATCGGAGTAGTCACGAACTTGCATTCCACCATCCCAAATCTCTTCAGCAGCTTCACAACATATTTTCCTTGAGAAAAGAAAATCTCACCTAATTGTTGCCAGACCTCCAAGCCTAGAAAATAGTGCATCAGTCCTAGGTCCTTCATCTCGAACTCAGAAGCTAGCTCCCTCTTACATTGATGAATGAGAGGGTCAACACCTGTCAAAAAGAGATCGTCCACATAGAGAACCAAAATGAGAGGCTTGTCATTATCAACCTTAAAATAAAGGTTTGGATCAGCATCACTTCAAGTAAAGCCTAGCTTCATCAAGTAGCTATCGATCCTCTCATACCAAGCACTAAGGGCTTACTTCAACCCATAAAGGGCTTTCTTCAACCTACATACATATGTGTCTCTATCTCATACTTCAAACCCCAGAGATTGTTCCACGTAGACCTCTTGCTTGATTGAACCATGTAGGAAGGCAGTCTTCACATCCATCTGATGAAGACTCCATCCTTGCATTGCAGCAAGGGCAATGATCGATCGGATGGTGGTGTAGCAGGAAACATGTGAAAATATTTCATCATAGTCTATCCCTTCCTTCTGCGAGAAGCCTCGGGCAAAAAATCTTGCCTTGAACTTTTCAGAACTTCCATCGGCTCCATGCTTGATCTTGTAGAGCCATTTCGAGGTGACAAAATATTTTTCCTATGGTCTAGGGACCACATCCTTGACATCATTCTTCATGATAGACTCATATTCCTCGTGTATAGAATCCTTCCAAACTTGATGCTTCACAGCTTCTTCAAATGTTCCAGGCTCAGATTGTACAATAGTGCTCACGGCTACTAGGTACCCTTGGTACCTATTCGGCTTCTTACTTTCACTGAAGGTTCCCCTTGGAGAAATATTTCCCTCAACATTTTCGAGAGTGTCTCTAAGCCATGAGGGTCTTCTTTTATTTGAAGAAGGTGGATCTATAGGATCTATCAATCCTTCAACTTCAGGCATCGGTTCTTCCTGCCTTCCAATTTCTTCTTCTTCTTTGTCTTCCTTTGAGATAGGAAGATCCCTGACTCTCCTGAGGGCAACATCTTCGTCAAAGGTGACATCATGGCATATCTCCACTTCTCTTTGACTAGGCACATAGTTTTTATATGCTTTAGAGGTTTCACTATTGCCCACAAACATTCCCTTCTTCCCAAAAGCATCCAACTTGCTTCTCTTTTCTTTCGGCACATGAAACTAAACGGGACTTCCAAAAAATCTAAAATGAGAGACATCGGGCTTCTTACTAGAGAAGACTTCTTCGAGAGTTTTGGAGTCCAATGCAGAATGTGGGCATCTATTTTGAACATACACGGCGGTGTTGGCAGCTTCTTCCCATAGGAATTTTGGAAGACCTTGGTCATAAAGCATGGCACAGGAAGCTTCCAAAATGATTCTATTCTTCCTTTCAGCAACACCATTTTGTTCGGGAGTATACACAGTAGTGGTCTCCCTCTTAATGTCAACTTCCCTGCAATAGTCATTAAATTCATTCGACTCATACTTGGTTCCATTATCGGTCCTCAATTTTGATCTTCTTCCCTGTTTGATTTTCAACCAAGGCCTTGAAGGTATGAAACCACTTGAATGCTTTGTCCTTCTTCTTCAAGAAGTATATCCAAGTCTTGCAGAAGAAGTCATCTATAAAAGTGATATAATATAAGCATCCTCCCAAGGATGTTATGGGTAGCATACCAGATAGATCAGAATGTATCAATTGTAAAATATCATATGTCTTAGTGACACTTGAGGGGAATGGTCCCCTTGTATGCTTTCCTTCGGCACAACCCTGACATACACCTTCATGATCATATTTCAAATTGGCATCCCTGTCACCACCTTCCTTGCTTCGGGAAGGGCCTTGTAATGAAGATGTGCAAACCTCTAGTGCCATAGCTCGGATTGAAGAGTTGTGTCACATGTCATGGGCCCCAACGGACTTCCTCCAACCTAATAAAGTGTGTCAACCCTGAACCCAAGAGTGAACGCTTCTTTGAAGTTCCTCTTCCAAATGCGTATGTTTCCATCGATGAATGCCACCTTGAATCCTTTGTCTTCCATTGTCAATATAGACACTAGATTCTTCTTCAAGTCAAGTACGTACAACACATCTTGCAAACGGGGGACTTGACCTTGATTTAGATGAAGGGTCACAGTCCCTGCCCCTTTCACAGGATAGGTGGCATTGTCTCCAAGGATAATCACTAAATTAGTATCATTTTCAATTAAATCAGAGAGGGCTTTCTTATATCCAGTGAAGTTCCTTGAGGCATCACTGTCAATCAACCAATTGTCCAGGGTGTCGGAAGGAGATGCGGCAGAGAGGGCATATATAAGAATGTATTGATTTTTCTTATCAACAACATTAGATTCATCGTACCTGGAGTTTTTTGATCTCTTGAAAGGTTAACCATTTCCATTCCCATTTCGATTAGAGGGATCCTTCCTTTTTCCTTTGAACTCGTTGTTCTTTTGATTTCCATTCCCCCTGAAGTTGTTGTTGTCATCATCTCTGGAAGAGTCCCTTCTATTGGGGCACTCTCTTGCATAGTGACCAAACTTGTTACAAGTGTAACATCTTCATTTTCTTCCTTTGGGACCCGCTCTTCCAGGACATTGATTTCTCATACCAGCATTGTTCCTCTCCTTTGCATGAGCGGTAAAGGCGGTAGGGTCACTTCCATTCCCATTAGAGGGATGGTCTCTCTCTGTCATCCTTGTCTCCTCTTGAGTGCATCTCGTCAACAATTCATCAAAATCAAGAATTATATTATTATTGAGAATAGTAGTATTGAATACATATCATGCCCGGGGAAGTCCTCCAAGAGCAATGACAGTGATATCTCGGTGAGTTATGGCTTCTCCAATAGCTAAGAGATCATTCTTGATTTCGGTGATCCTCATGAAATATGATTGGATGGATTCTCCCTTGCCCATCTTGATCTTCTTCGGCTTGTCCTTCAAAAATAGAATTTGATTAGCATTGTTAGCATTAACATGTTAACCAACTTATCATACATCTCCTTAGATGTGCCCAGCTCGAAGATATAAGCCACCAAGTGCTTATCAATAGAATCCCTGATGATCTTCTTCGCCTTGACTTCCCCTTTCTTGTACTTTTTCTTAGTGGCAGCCAGTGCATTTGATGGAGGCTCATTGATCTTTCCTTGCACATAATCCATGACATCTTGTTCTTCCAATGTCAAATCCAAGGACATTATCCAGGCATGATAATCAGACATATTAGTCAACTTGTCATCATATCTAAAAAATGATGAGGAAGCCATTTATATTGATCCTTCCCTTTTGAACTTCGATGATTGCTCTTCTCACTCTTGCTTGGGCTTTGTCCTCACCTTAGCTCTAATACCATGTTAATTTTAGTTAACCATGTTATGTTCTATGCTTAGAGAAGTTTACTTCAATCTTCTTATCAACCCAATTCAAATTCAGATTTGCAATCACATAATCATTGAAATTAAATGTTGATAGAGCATAAAATAAATCGACAGACGACAAGCCAAGACAAGAGACAATAATTTATATAATTCTTCTTATTCAGCAGAGAGAGAGAAAATGTCTTTTACAACAGTCAACAGGATGCCCTAGCCAGCAAAGACTTTGTTGGTCAAACCAGCCCTTCAACCTCCAATCAGGTTCAGTCAAACTTGGTCAAATTCGACCTTCCTTCAATGTCACGCACAATGCAAAAACAACCCACATAGTCAACGCAAAAGTCAAAATTTTGCGGTCAAACCAGTCAACGTTGCGGTCAAATGTTGCCAGCTATGGCCTCTCCAGATCAGACTTTCTGCATCAAAAACGCACTCAAATAATGAAGGTTGACCCAAAGTCAATGCTGCCAGAAAAACCCTAAAACCAGGTCACAAATTTGAACTTTCATATTCACACGTGGAGGAGAGAGAAGCCTCTAAGGTTGTACGAACCAATCGGATGAGAGAGAGATGTGTAAGATGAGTGAATGATGAAATGAGCATCATGTCTCTCCTTTTTATATCCATGACTATGGGTGTGTGACACAACTTTTGGGGCTTGTGAGCCTGCATTACAATTCTGGCCGACCTTGACAGATTGCACATGTGGAAAAATAAATTCAAAATACAAGTTCTACTCATCCAAATAAGTTGATCTTTAGATCAATCATGCACCTCTCTAAAAGAGAAATCCAACAAAAATATCATCTTCATCATATGAGCAGTTCAACATGGAATTTGGCCCTAGTTGCCAAATTTAACAGTTGTCCATTGGTTTTTTGATGAAATTACATAGGTACTCTAACGAAACATGGCTCGAAGTTTTGTCAGTGTAATTTCATCGAATAATCCAACGAACATGTCATCAGACATCTGACACCCCTTCATCAAATATCCTCGTTGAAATTAATCATTATTTTTTACACATAATTGTCGGATATCCGACAAATATTTGTCGAAAGTGTTTCAATATCTGATGAACAGTTATGTCGAATTTTTGACATAGAACATTTAATAATCTGACGAAAGCTTATTGGATAGCCAACAAAAATTTGCATCAAATATTCGACATTGAATGAGGCTATATGTTATAGGTGTGATATATCCAATAGGTATGTTTTTCAAAATGCTCGTTGGCTATCCGATGAATATTTACGTCATCAAATATCCAATGGATATGGGTTCATCCAATATCCAATGAACCTGTAACTATTAAAAAAATAATTAGCAATATGTGATGACGGTTTAGGTCCATCCTTTTTTCCTCCATCAGTAACTAAGATCATCCCTTTTGATTGATGTCCAATCACCAATATTTGTATCGAATCTCATTAAATACAATTAATAAATTAGATTCATCTTTGTCTTCCCCATATTCATACTTTTCATCAGCTCCCTGAAATTATTTGAAGATTGTGAGACCCTACATCAGTAAAATGATTCTCCAAAGAGTTATTCATATGAATATTCACATTCTTAAAGTACTTTATGGGATTTTGTCACAAAAAATCTTTAATTATTTCAGCCACCTAGAACATTATTAAAATAAAACTATAAACATCGAAAGATAATTAAGCTATTTAATACCCTACAACATCCTTGTATACAGTAGGCAAGTTCCAATTCTAAGCAATCAAAAAAATATTCATCCCACATGCACTGTATTGAGCATTGTACTAATGTCAATAAAAACTTAGAATATTTCACTCTACAATCCAGATAAAACACAGTCATCAATAAAATTCTAACTCAATGGAAACTGTAGAACATTTAAAAGTGATCATAATTTTACACTACAAACAGAAGAAAATGTAATCCCTTTTACACTAGATCCCTAGAAGTATCGATGAAAATATTTCTCATAGACATTTGCAAGGCATATTTCTCATAGACACTAGAGGCATATCTGGTGTCTCTCATTTTTAACTCTATAGAGCAGTTTTTATAGTGTAAATTTCATCTCTTTGATCCCCCTCACTCCCACCCCTCGCACTTTGCACCTGCCAACCCTAGTATTATTCTATATGTGAACCATTTCTTTGAATAAAACTATGCTTGGGGACTAGGAATAGCCACCAATAATCAAGCAAAGGAATGTACTCTGGTTCAAAGAATCAGATGCATTGATTCCCTTTGCATAAGTTCCATGGTGGGAATGAGGACTTTGGTAATTATATAAAGCGTTCACGAAAAAGAAACATATGCCAAGTGATAATTCCCTTTCTCACTCAATATCCAAAACCAATGAAGAAGATTCTTGTTTCAAAATTACTGAGGAGTTTTCTCATACTCTAAGAGAGCTTAATTGTCAATCAAATGTACAATCCAATCAAGCAATGTGACTAGGAGAAGGATAATTCGAAAAAATGAAGAGGTCTCATACTACCCAATCCCCTAGGTTTTGATTGAGGAAGAATGGTTGTGATCAATTTATTTAGAAAAGCATGTTCTTTGTCACATCGCAAGGGATTTAAGGCTTTGGATCAAGGCAAGAATAGGATATTTAAGGTCGAGTGCCATCCAATCCCTCATCTCATCACTTTAAACTCAAGTGTGTGAGATTCAAGTTTGAAGGTAGGGTAATGGAGCAAAGATGTGAAGCCCTTCCTCAAATTCATTATTTGATGCTCCCACACAAGCCTTGGTTGTTTGGCCCTTTCGATGTGACATTGTTTGAGTATCTCTTCTAATGATCACCCTGTCAATGCATTCCATGGCTCGATTGATTGCCTACTGAATACAAGGTATGGAATTCTTTGACTCTGAGGTTCCAAGGCATTCACATTGGTCATTTAGTGGCATTTCTGCAATGGTTATTTTGGTTATTTTGTGCCCTAATTGGTGGTTATACTCAGTATCTCTAGTTTATTTTGATGAGGAATCTTTAAGGAAAATAATTTCTTTTGCTAAGTAAATTTTTCTTGTTGGAGGACACTTGGAGTCTATCTATGTTCAAACCATTTTATCCTTTTTGTGCTTATGTACAATTGGTTAGCTACAGGAAATGGGCATCGGCTCTACCCAGTCTGCTTTAGTTTATTCATCTTTTCTATTTTCATTTCGAAGCATTAGCAATTCCATGTCTCAATGGACTTCCCATGTTGTCGTGGAAAATGACAACGGGATTTTAATGAAATTTAGAAAATCCTTCAAAAGAAGGAAGAATATATTAATGACAATGGAAGCCCAATACTCTCTTTAACACCTTTAACTCATGATCATGAACATCAATGCAGATCTCATAACTCCGTGGTAATGTATCCTCTAATGCAATACAAGAGGAAAATCAAAGCATTGGAAGCCGAAGGCTCATATCTCATAACCACAAGGCTCTCCATCTGCAGCTTCAAATCACAGAAATTCTTTAGGCTCGACTCCTACTCAATTAAAGAAAAAGACAGAGTGCATCAGCTGTTCAAAGACATGGAGTTATGTTTTGTAAATTAATTCTTATTTTAGATGTATTTTATCAAGTTTATACTTCTGGCAGTGCCACAAAATCCTCAGTGAAGTATTCAAGTTACTTTTTGAAACACTTGTATGGGTAAACGTTTGTGTTGAAACCTAATCTTAGACTCTATTTTGTATTACTCTAATGTACAACTAGATTGCAGTTCTTTTAAGACAACACTTTAACATGCCCTGGTTTAATAAAAATCTAGAAAATCACTTTGCTACATGTTTTATTTAAAAAAAGTCTACATATGGAAACATCAGTGCTACCCATGTTACAGCATCTCCCCAATACAAGGCTAGTCAACACTCTTTAAAATAAGGAAACAAACCTTAGTACATAAAAAATAAAAAATAAAAAAAAAATATATATATATATATATATATCATCACAGATCAACATAGTGGCACCTAAAATCCTTGACATCTGAACATGTTCCTCTCTTGATTCTATCAAAGGAAACACCAGTTAACATCATGAATCAAAAAAAAAATTGCAAAACCTTCATGTTTCAACACAGTTTTATATAGACCTCATCATGTATTCCATCTGGAGTATCCTTCTGGGCTTCACTAAACTAAGTGAAGAAACTGCATAGTTATCATAGAAAGGTTTAGAAACAAAAAGGGCATCTTAAACTTTTAACAAAAATATTTTGTATAGAGCAATAGATCGAAATACAAGTTATTTACTAATTCAGGAGCAAAATGACAAGTGCCTTGGAATAATGCAATTTCACAAGGTTTACAACAAACAAACATTTCTTCTTGATAAATTCGCTTGTTTCCTTCCTTCTCTGGACTAATAAGCCCATTGGTCACATCCTGCAGCAAACCAACGTTATAACTGGTTGCCAATGTCAATGCAAAACCAGGAAAACATATACAAACTGTGCTGACCAATGCAAAACATGTATCAAAGCTTAAACACAATAGCTGGTGCAAAATGGAAAACAATTTTACCATTCCATATTTCCGCTTTAGAGTAGTGTCTGCTATTTTTGTGCTTCCATCATCACAGAATGAAAACACTTTAACCAGCTTTGTCTCCTCAAAATAAAGATTAGGATGAAATGTCTGCATATAATCAGAACAAGTTCTATATATCAGTGCAAGACAACCCAGACAGTACTTGAAAATTTTGAAGATACATGGCCAAACTTTAAAACAAAAGCCTCCCCCATTGGAAATGATCCTGCAATTCCTAAGCAATAGATGGCACTCAAGCATATGAAGCATCGCATAAGCATTGTTTCTAAACTAAAAACATTTGATACTTTACAAAGTAATGGAATATCCCAACTTGACATCTTTGAAATCCTCAATATCAAGAAATTGCAAATACTTGAAAAACTGTACAGAATCAGAAGAAGAAAAAAATTATAACAAAAAAGGATGACTAAAATGATAATCAAATACCTACACATAGTAAGGGAAAATAGTAATGAAGTATATGAAGACATTCACGATCATCAGCAATATTACTAGTTTGACAGATTTCATCCAAATACCCCAAAAAGCAATGCACACATCACAGTTGTAAAATTATAACAAAAAAAGATGACTAAACACACCTTCTGATATTCTTCAGTCCAGACTCTAGAGCTCGGACAATGCATGTTGGCTTAGAAACTATAGTTAAAGCCAAAATTAGAAGCCAACCAAAACATGAATTGTCAAATAACAATGTGTCAAACTTCATACCAACTATAATCAATGCTACACAACCTAAACTACAAAGGTAACTTGTTAAATTTAGATAGACATGGAGTGTTCTATGCTTAATGCAAATTTACTTCAATCTTTCTTAGGCCCGATTCAATTTAGCAATCACATAAACATGAAAGTAAAATGCTGATAGAACACAATAATAGATCAACAGAAGACAAGCCAATAATATAGATCATATTTTACAATTCTTCTTGTCCAGCAAAGATATAGGATAGTGACCGTTACGGTAGTTAACAGGATGCATCAGCCAGCAAAGCCTTTCTTAGATCAGCCAACCCTTCAAGTGTCATACATACAGCCCTCAAAGACAGCTCATCAAAAGTCAACGCTGGTCAAAAAAAGTCAACGCAAAAAAAAAAGTCAACGCAAGACAGTCAACAGAAAGTCAACGCTGCAGATTTAGGGCTTCGGTCAAACTGCTACTTTTTCCTTGATTTTTGTGCCCAGCTGTACGGCCTTCAGAAATCGGATTTTCAGCAAATATTGGAGGTCAAAAGGTCAAGAGTAGACCTCGGTCAACGCTGGTCAACACTCAGCAAAACGGCCCTAAACAGATCCGCAGATTTTCCCCTGCTTCAGCTCCCCACGTGTGAAGGAAAGAGGCCTCCAAAGGCTATCGAACCAATCAGATCACAATAAGAGAATGTGTGATGAGTTGATGAGCAAATGACCTCCAAGTCTATCCAATTTATATCCATCAGTGAGGGTGTGTGACACATCTATTATGCTTGTGAGCCTACATTACAAATCTGGCTGACCTTGCACATGTGTGGAAAATAAAATCAAAATATATGTTCTGCTCATCCAAACAAGATAATCTTTAGATCAATCTTGCACCTCTCCGAAAGAGGAATCCAACAAAAATATGATCATCATCATATGAGCAGTGCAACATGGAGTTTGGACCTAGTTGCCCAAAATTAACACTCCCTCTCAACTAGAGAGAACTCCATCTGTCCACCTATGCCATCAAGAGATCAGTACCATCATGTACCATCATATAGCATCATGTGTCATCCTGTCGTAACTTGCTTTGCTGGCTCTTCTTCGCAAATAGAACAAAAGGTGAGTCACAAAGACATCACGCTTACTGACCCGAAGTCAGCTTAGAGGTTAAAACCTCTCTTGGACTCGAAAAGAGTCTCATACTAACCCGAAGTTAGTTTAGAGGTAAGAATCTCATCATACTTGATCCCAGATCAAGGTGTTGGACATGTGCCATCCTAGACATAGAGAGTATGGCAATCCCTGATGCATCCATCGGTCTTGCTATTGGTCTCTATCCACATTTCCCATCGCATTGGCCAAATGAGAGGTACTTCCCATGAGTCCGAAACTCCATGGGTAGGATGCGTGTGGGGCATAGATCAAAGAGAGGTGAACCAACTCAATATCGAGGCAGAAGCACAACCAAGGTTCGGCAAGCCTAGCCCCGTGTGTGCTTATAGCTCCAAGAAGCTATCCCCAAGCCCCCTGGAGCTCCCCGAGCTCATAGTCCATCTCAAGCAAGACCTTCAGAATAGGATCTTTCCACGATTCCAAGCTTCTCACCGGAAGGTTGAGGAATATTACACTGAGGGCTTCGTGAGAATACACTGACTTTGCTCATCGGTTCTATGATCGAGCCTTACGGCGCCTCGCTGTACCATATCCCGAATAAAGTGGTACCTGATATCAATATGCTTGGATCGATCGTGGAACACGGGATTCTCAGAAAGACGAATCCCACTCTGGTTATCACAAAGGATAACGGTGGTATCTAGCACATGCCCAAATAGCTCACTGAAGAGCTTTCTCAACCAAACAGCTTCACAACAAGCCATACTCGCTACAATGTATTCGGCCTCAGCGGTGCTCAAAGCCACCGACTTCTGCTTCCTGCTCATCCAAGCTATCGAAGCAGAACCCAAGGTGAAGCAACATCCAGATGTTCTCTTGCGATCCACCACATTGCCACCCCAATCGGCATCAGTATATCCATGGAGTCTCAAACTCTCGGCAGTGTATCTCAGCCCATAGTTGATTGTGCCCCGAAGATATCTCAATAGATTCTTGGCACCAATCCAGTGAATGTGATGAGGATCAACCATATGTTGACTCAAAGTGTTCACGGCAAAACATACGCCTGGCCAAGAGTTTACAAGGAACATCGGGGCCCCCACGAGTTGTCGATGCTCGTGGGATTCCCCAGCACGGGCCCAGCAGCGTTTCCACACAACTTCTTAAAGTTGAGTTCCATCGATGTCGACACAAACTTATAGTCCACCATACCAAATCTCTCCAGCAGCTTCATGATATATTTTCCTTGAGAAAATAAAATCTCGCCTGGCCTTTGCCAGACCTCCAAGCCTAGGAAGTAATGCATCAGTCCTAGGTCTTTCATCTCAAATTCGGAAGCTAGCTCCCTCTTACATTGATGAATGAGAGGGTCGGCACCTGTCAGGAAGAGATCGTCCACAAAGAACTAGAATGACAAGACTTTCTCTATCAACCTTAAAATAAAGGTTTAGATTAGCATTACTTCGAGTGAAGCCCAGCTTCATCAAGTAGCTATCTATCCTCTCATACCAAGCCCTGGGGGCTTGCTTCAGCGCATAGAGGGCTTTCTTCAACCTGCATACATGGGTGTCTCTATCTCGTACTTCGAACCCCAGAGGTTGCTCCACATACACCTCTTCCTTTATAGAACCATGCAGAAAAGTGGTCTTCACATCCATCTGATAAAGACTCCATCCTTGCGTTGCAGTAAGGGCAATGATAGATCGGATGATGGTATAGCGGGCCACAAGTGAAAATACATCATCATAATCTATGCCTTCCTTTTGAGAGAAGCCTCGAGCAACAAATCTTGCCTTGCACTTTTCATCACTACCATCAGATCCATGCTTGATCTTATAGAGCCATTTCAAGGTGACAACAGATTTGTCCTTTGGTCTTGGGACCACTTCCCAGACATCATTTTTTATAATGGACTCATATTCTTCGTGCATAGCATCCTTCCAAACTTGATGCTTTACAGCGTCTTCAAATGATCTAGGCTCAAATTGTACAATTGTACTCATGGCTGCTAGATACCCTTGGTATCTATTCGGCTTCTTGCTTTCACGGTATGTCCCCCTTGAGGCAATATCTCTCTCGACATCTGCAAAAGTATCCCCGAGCCATGAGGGTCTTCTCTTATTTGAAGGAGGTGGATCAATAGGATCCATGTGTCCTTCAACATCGGGCGTCGGCTCATCCTTCATCTCTTCTTGCTTCCTTGCTTCTTCATCTTCTTTGTCTTCCTTGGAGCTAGAAAGATTTCTCACTTTCTTAAGGGCAGCATCTTCATCGAAGGTGACATCGTGGCATATCTCCACTTCTCTTTGACTAGGCACATAGATTCTATATGCCTTCAAAGTGTCACTGTAGCCCACAAACATTCCCTTCTTTCTAGAAGCATCCAGCTTGCTTCTCTTTTCTTTCTGCACATGAAAGTAAAGAGGACAAGCAAAAACTCTAAAATGAGAAACATCAAGTTTCTTACCAAAGAAGACTTCTCCGGGAGTTTTGGAGTCCAGAGCGAAATGTGGGCATCTATTTTGAATTGTACACCGCAGTGTTCGCAGCTTATCCCCATAGAAACTTCGAAAGACCTTGGTCACATAGCATACCGTGGGCAGCTTCCACAATGGTCCTGTTCTTTCATTCAGCAACACCATTTTGATTAGGAGTATATGCAATTGTGGTCTCCCTCTTAATGCCAGCTTCTCTGCAAAAGTCATTGAACTCATTTGACTCATACTCGGTCCCATTGTCGGTCCTCAAAACTTTGATTCTCTTCTCAATTTGATTTTCCACCAAGGCCTTGAAGGTACGAAACCATTTGAATGCTTCGTCCTTCTTCTTCAAGAAATATATCCAAGTCTTATGGGAGAAGTCATCTGTAAAAGTCATGTAATAGTAACATCCTCCCAAGGATGTCACAGGCAGCATACCAGATAAATCAGAATGTATCAACTGTAAGATATCAGTTGTCTTTGTGACACTTGAGGGGAATGGTCCCCTTGTATGCTTCCCTTCAGCACAACCCTGACATATACCTTCATGATCATCTTTAAATTCGGGCATCCCTGTCACCACCTTCCTTACTTCAGGAAGGGCTTTGTAATGAAGGTGTGAAAACCTTCGGTGCCATAACTCTGTTTGAAGAGTTGTATCATATGACATAGCCCCCAATGGACTTCCTCCAACCTAGTAGAGTGTATCAACTCTAAAACCAATAGTAAGAGCTTCCTTGAAGTTCTTCTTCCAGATACGTACCTCTCCATCAACAAATGCCACCTTGAACCCTTTGTCTTCCATTGCCAAAATAGACACAAGGTTCTTCTTCAAATCAGGTATGTACAACAAATCTTGTAAACGGAGGACTTGACCTTGAGATAAATGAAGGGTCACAGTCCCTATCCCTTTCACGGGATAGGTGGCATTATCTCCAAGGATAATTTCTAGATTAGTATCCTTCTCAATCAAATCAGAGAGGGCTTCTTTATAACCAATGAGGTGCCTTGAAGCACCGCTATCAATCAACCATACATCCAAGGTGTCGAGAGGAGATGCAGCAGAGAGGGCAGATACAAGAATAAATTCATTTCTTTTATTATCAACAACATTAGACTCATTGTACCTGGAATTTCTTGACCTCTTGAAAGGTTGCCCATTTCCACTACGATCAGAGGGAGCCTTCCTTTTTCCTTTGAACCTATTGTTCCTCTGAATGCCATTCCCCCTAGAGTTGTTGTTGTCATCCATGGGAGAGTCCATTCTATTAGGGCACTCTCTTGCATAGTGACCAAACTTGTTACAAGTGTAACATCTTCCCTTCCTTCCTTTGGGCCCCGCTCTTCCATGGTTTTGATTTCTCGGACCATCATTGTTCCTCTTCTTTGCATGAGCGGTGAAGGCAGTAGGGTCACCTCCATTTCCATTAGAGAGATGATCTCTCTCCATCATTCTTGTCTCCTCTTGAGTGCATCTCGTCAAAATTTCATCAAAATCTGGAATCACATTATTATTATGAATAGTGGTAATGAATACATACCAATTACGGAGGAGACCTCCAAGCGCAATGAGAACCATCTCTCGATCAACTATTTCTTCTCCAATAGCTAGAATATTGTTCTTGATTTCAGTGAGCCTCATAAAATAGGATTGAATGGATTCATCCTTGCCCTTCTTAGTATTCTTCAATTGATTCTTGAAGAAAAGAACTTGATTAGCATTGCTAGCCCTGAACATGCTAACCAACTTATCATACATCTCTTTAGATGTGCTCAGCTCAAAAATGTAAGCAACCAAGTGCTTATGAATAGAATCCCAGATAATCATCTTTGCTTATCTATACTTCGTCTTTGTGGCAACAGGTGCATTTGATGGAGGCTCTTGAATCTTCCCCTGCACATCATAGTCCATGACATCTTGATCTTCTAATGCCAAATCCAAAGACATCTTCCATGCATGATAATCAGACTTATCAGTCAATTTATCATCAGCCTTGAAACCCTTGTAGGTTGAGGAGGCCATTGGTCCTTGATAGGATTTCTTCTTTGGTGATTGCTTTTCACACTAGCTTGGGCTTTGTCTTCACCTCAGCTCTAATCCCATGTTAAATTTTGATAGACATGGAGTGTTCTATGCTTAATGCAAATTTACTTCAATCTTTCTTAGGCCCGATTCAATTTAGCGATCACATAAACATGAAAGTAAAATGTTGATAGAACACAATAATAGATCAACAGAAGACAAACCAATAATATAGATCAGATTTGACAATTCTTCTTGTCTAGCAAAGATATAGGATAGTGACCGTTACGGCAGTCAACAGGATGCGTCAACCAGCAAAGCCTTTCTTAGATCAACCAACCCTCCAAGTGTCACACATACAGCCCTCAAAGATAGCTCATCAAAAGTCAACGTTGGTTAACCAAAAGTCAACGCATGATAGCATCAGAAAGTCAAAGCCGCAGATTTAGGGCTTTAATCAAATTGTTCATTTTTCCTCGATTTTTGTGCCCAGCTGTACGACCTTCAAAAATCGGATTTTCAAAAAAGACTAGAGGTCAAACGATCAAGGGTTGACCACGGTCAACGCTGGTCAATGCTCAGCAAAACGGCCCTAAACAAATCCACAGATTTTCCCCAACTTCAGCTCCACATGTGTGAAGGAAGGAGGTCTCCAAAGGCTATCGAACCAATCAAATCACAATGAGAGTACGTGTGATGAGTTGATGAGAAAATGACCCCCAAGTCTCTCCAATTTATATCCATCAGTGAGAGTGTATGACACATCTATTAGGCTTATGAGCCTACATTACAAATCTGGCCGACATTGCACATGTGTGGAAAATAAAATCAAAATAATAATATATGTTTTGCTCATCCAAACAAGATGATCTTTAAATCAATCTTGCACCTCTCCGAAAGAGGAATCCAACAAAAATATGATCATCATCATATGAGCAGTGCGACATGGAGTTTGGACCTACTTGCCCAAAATTAACATAACTGGAACAAATTTGCCCAGCAATTATAAAAATGCATACAGCAGTAAGCCAAGAATCTGGAATTGTCTTAATGATTTCATTGTGTTTCGTATAGACTGGACGCCATATTTCATTATATTTTTGCTCCACCCCTAGTACTTTGTCACTATCTTCTTCATTGACCTATTTAAACTTCTAGGAAATCAGGTAAATAAACAATAACAAGGAATGTGTCTAAAATGAACACAAAGTTATCCCAAGTTTAAAAAAAAAACTTTTGCCCCAAATACAAAAGAAATAAAAAATCAAAGGACATAACAAATTCATCCGCATTTCAAGAATTACTATCACTATTCAGCTGGCTTGAATTATTAAGCATACAAATAGCTTTGAAAACAAGTACCAAATCTTCATAATTCAAATATCAATCACATGTGAAATTCTACTGCAGTATCATGGTTTACTTCTACTTGATTTAAATTATACAAGTTATTTTTAGAAATTAGATTCAGAAAACACCGAAGAAAACACAACTAACTGTCTACACATGTAGATCATTCACTGAATACTATGCTCATTCAACAAAGTGACACATGGAATTTTGGACATAAGTCCCTGGAAAAACCCAAAGCAGGAAAACCGATGCAACAGATATGAGGGTTTATTTTATTAAGTAGATTTTGAGTATAGTAAATCTGGGTTTCAGATCTGGAAAACCTGACAGAGAATAAAAGAAATTTGCAGCTAACCTATTGTTCTAAAGACCAAATATCTGACTAATCCACACCCTCAAACGAGATTTACAAGACTCAGCCTGGATCTGGCCCTAGAAACCCCAGCGCTGCCCCTGAAGCCCCAATGTCAGCCTTGCTAGGCTCTGTGTGCCACTATGCTGCACAGAGAAGGACTACGTAACCCCAGAGAGGGTGACATAGGCCTTACACTCTAGGTTGCGGGGAAGCTTCAAACCCCCTTCGCTCCCGTTTCCGAAACGCGCTCCGTGCGGGGGCGTTTCGGAAACACTCAGAAACGCGCTCCCGAAAACGCTTCCTGAGGGGAGCGTTTTCGAGAGCGCGTTTCCGAACCTGTTAAACGCTCCCTGTTTTTTCGGGAGCGTTTCAGGAAGCGCTTGGAAGCGAACGCTCCCCCGAGCGCTTCCGACGTTTAAAAAACGCTTCGGGAGCGTTTTTTAAACGTCGGAAGCGCTCGGGGAGCGTTCGCTCCCGAATGCTCCCCGGATATATTTAATTAATAAATGAGATAACAAAAAACAAAAAAAAAACAAAAAAAAAAGACAACAACAACGTTTCCTGCCGCACGGAAATTTTTTTAGGGGAAAAATCGAATTGTTTAAAAGGGGGGGGGGGGGGTTTCATTTTAGTTTTTATCGTTTGTTAACTGTTGAGAGAGCGAGAACAAGAGTTGAAGGAGAGCAAGGAGCAAGGCAACAGGAGAATTGCAAGAAAGAGGTAGGCCTTCTAATCCAATTTAGTATTTTCTAGGATGAATTTGTAGATTGTTTAAAAATGAAAACTTCAATTTTTCTTGAATGTTGCATTTTATTGGATTTAAAACTTAAAAAATGAATTGTTTTTTTCCTATGTTGCATTTCCTATTCCCATTTGGCATTTTTCCATTGGTTTTGCAGGCTAGAAACTTGAAACTTGTTTCCATCATGGCTATATGGCTAGGGATTTTCCTCATGTTAGTTCCTTTCTTTGTGATAATGGTGTTGGAGAGTGCTAGAAGAAAGAGGCAAATCAGAGAAGAGGAGGATGAAGAGGAGGGTTATGGTGGATTTGAAGAAAATCCTGAAGAGGAGGAGGATTATGCTGAGGAGGAAGTGGGGAGTGGAGAACATGAGAACATAGATTCCCCAACTAAACAAGACCAAACTCCTTTGTGGAAATATGTTCAGAAAATGGAAGGAGGGAAAGGTGGTGGAACCACTAAATTTATTTGCCCCCATTGCAATAAACAATACCATGGTTCATACACCCGTCTGAGAAGGCACCTTTGTGGGATAATGCCGGGGGATGGAACTAAAAATTTTGGAATCAAAGTCTGTACTTTTGTGCCAGCACCACAGAGAGAGATATATAGGAAGGAAGAGGTGGTTGCCCTACAGAGATCATCTAAAAGATCTAGGGGTTTCGTTGATTCAGGCCCAACACATCATGGACAAACAAGTTCAACTTCCACCCATGCCAGTGGTTTTGGAAGCAGTGGCACTGGATTAAGGCATAGACGCATATCCGATTTCCTAGACGAAGGGTGTAGGAATGATGTAAATTCAAAAGTTTACCGGTTTCTATATGCATGTGGGGGGCCATTCAATGTTCTTCGCTCACCTTATTGGCATGAAATGGTTTATGCCATTAATGATGCCCCCAAAGGATACAAAAGCCCTGGGTATGACAAGGCCAGAACCGTGGGTCTTGATCATGAAAGAGCTAAAATAAACAATTCTTTGGCTAGAATGACAGGTTCGTGGAATGAGCATGGACTGTCCATTGTCTCTGATGGATGGACCAATGTAAAAGGAAAACCATTGATAAATGTTTTGGCTGTGTCGGTTAGTGGTGCAGTCTTCCTGGCAGCTTATGATTATTCAGATAAATTCAAAACCGGCATTAACATTGCAAAACCATTACTTGATATAATTGAAAAGACTAGGCCATACAATGTCATACAGGTCATCACTGATAATGCTGCTAACTGTAAGGCAGCAGGAGCAATTATTAAGGATAAATACCCCAACATTTTTTGGTCTGGGTGTTTGGTTCACACAATGAACCTTTTGATGCATGATATCATCAAAAACAAACAACCTCAATTCAAATGGCTTGGTGATTTGTACAAGAGAGGTAAAAAAATGATAGAATTTATTACAAATCATAACAATACCCATGGGCTTTTCCGTACTCACTCCAAATTGGAGTTGTTGAAAATAGCAAAAACTAGATTTGCTAGTTATTACCTCACCTTCAGGCGCCTTTTGAAGGTAAGAGAGTCATTGGTTGCAATGGTATCAAGCCCACACTGGCAGCTATTAAAGGACAGGGCGGCAACAATAGTTGACATGCAAGGTTTCGAACATGTGGAGGAGACCGCCCTTGACCCTCAGTTTTGGGCACGTATGAGGGAAATTGTGAGTTTTACCAAGCCCATTTATAACATGATTCGCTTTGCAGATACTGATAAACCAGTGATTGGAGAGGTTTATGAGCATGTTGGAATCATAGCATGTTGGAGAGGTTTATGAGCATGTTGGAATCATAGCATGTTGGAGAGGTTTATGAGCATGATGGAATCATAGCATGTTGGGGCAAATAAAAGATATTGTTAAGGATAATGATCCCAACTTGTATGCTATGATTCATGACTGTGTGTGTGCATGGTGTAATAAACTCAATGTTCCACTACATGCTTTGGCATATATCCTTACGCCAAAATATTACTCTCCATCTTGGTTGGGCCAACCTGCACCTGGAGGTGGGGTTAGGATGAAACCTCACACAGATCCAGAGGTACAAGAGGGGTACATGAAGGCATTGGACAAATTGGTACCTGACAGGGAAGAGTGTGCTAGATTGCGCCTTGAATTAGGCAAATACTTCAGTTGCACTGCTAACTTTGGTTCTTACCATGCAATGGAAGACAGGGACAGATTTGATGCTCTCACATGGTGGGAAGCATATGGCGGCATGGGACTTTTGCCAAAGTTGGCTAAAAAAGTTCTCTCACAAGTTGTGAACACTTCTTCTGCAGAGAGGTGTTGGAGCACCTACAACTTTATACACAATGTGAGAAGAAACAGGCTGAATGAAAACCGAGCTGAAAGCTTGGCTTATGTGCATTATAACTTGAGGTTGTTGAGCCATTACTGTGATCGGGCAAATGAGGATCAATCATATAGAGTCTGGGACAACAACCCAGAGGATGATAATTTGGAGGACGGCACGTTACATCTGGAAGAATTGGAAGCAGAACTTTCTAGGGATGATGATGAAGCATTAGCAGCACCGCCACACACAGGGCCAATCCCACCATCTACTGGTAGCAGTGCGGGTGCCAGTGCCAATGCCAGTGCCAGTGCCACTCCTTGATATCACACTATTGTTCCTTTGCAGATCCAACCTCCACCTTCTAGTCGTGGTCGTGGTACTCCTGAGAGTACTAGAAGACCAACATTTCCTCGTGGCTCACAAAAATTAGACATTTCTCGTGGGCGTGGCAAGGGGCCAGCCGGATAAAATATATTTGTTGTTTACTATTTTCTATTTGTTGTTGACAGTTGAACAGTTGAAACTTGACTCTTTCTGATTTCATATATTTAATGACAATTTAAGTTTGAAGTTTGAATTTGAAAGGTGAAACTTTGAAGTTGGCATTTATAAGTTTACAAGTCATTATGAATTATGGATATGATGCTTCATGAAAGTTATATGGTGATCAATGAATCAATGATGATAAATGTTATATAATATCAATGATGATAAATGTTATATATTGAATTTTGAAATCAATGAATCAATGATGATAAATGTTATATATCAATGATGATAAATGTATATTGAAATTTGAAATCGATGAATCAATGATGATAAATGTTAGATATTGAAATTTGAAATCAATGATGATAAATGTTATATATCAAATTATCAATGATGATAAATGTTATATATTGAATTTTGAAAGCTTGAAACCTTCAGATTGATGATTTGCAAGACTCAAGAGTCAATATGTTGTATGCTTCCAACTCGTGGGCGTGGTTGATGAAAATTATAACTTCTAGATGATTGATGTTATATGATTCAATCTATGTTTTTATGTTTTTTATGTCTAATTCATCATTCTACATGTTTTTGTTGACATATATGGATCAAAATATAAAAAATATTAAAAATATTAAAATATATATATAAAAACGCTCCCGAAAACGCTCCGGACCCGAAAACTTTTAAAAATGGCGCTCCGCGCTTCGCTCCTGCTCCCGCTCCCGGTTCCAAGTAACCTTGCTTACACTAGCCCTGGAGGCCCTCTGCGTAATTATGAAACCCTTTGGAGCTGCAGCGTTGTCCTGCGTAGAGGTTGCGCAGCTGCTGCTGTTGTTCTCTGCTCCTCTACATTGTCCTTGTTTGTTGCTCCTCAACCTCTTACTGACTCTTGGCTCCGGAATCAAATCATCCCCTTAGCTAATACTACCCCTCGCCGCAGAAAAACTCTTTCGGAAACTCTTAGCAAACCTTGCCCTAAAATTCCAGATCTGTTCTCTCAACTCTGCCTATGTGTGTGTGTCTCCAACTGACCCTCAAGCCTCTGTTATACTTTTTCATTGATCTCATCAACGGCCGAGATTAAAACACTCATCAACGGCTGAGATTTAAAAACTGCTTGATCCATGTCTTCTAGAACATTTCAGCACATGTGTTAATTAATTCACTTTAATTATTTAATTTTCCTAAGTTTAGACTTAGGAAATCCATTAAAATAATTAATTATTTAAATAACTTGAACACCAACTGAAATTTCTCAAAACACTTTTTGGGTTTTAGAGTTCAAGTGTGTCTTAGCCCCTCCAAAAAATTTCATGGCTAGAGCACACCCAATGCTACACCAACTATACAAAATCTCAACACGACAGTCTAGACATTTTTCACCAGGTGAACACTTTTATCCCCTATGAGCTTTCCCATGTATGTTGAACTCTCAAGGGCTAGACCCACTTGTGAAAGAAGTTAAAAGGTTCAATTCATAAAATCCATCCCATCTTAGCATTACATTTTTATGGTTAGCATGCCATTCTTGCAAACAGGAAGGTTTTCTATTGATAATGATTTGTGTGGACAGTTTTTTCCCTTTTCTTGCCTGTAACTCGTCAGTTCCTTGCCCCTGAATTGAGATGGTCGATTTCTTTCAAGATGAATCTCAAATTCACCCAATGAGAAAACCTAATGCAAACTGCCAGTGAAAATAATTCAGCATGGTCAATAATATTTCATACAACGTTCCACACTATCTGATCGCAAAAAAATGCACCCTTCAATGACAATCAATATCTCCGAAATGAGTATGAGCCGAATTCAAAAAAAATGCCTCTATTTATTCCCATATGTTGCAAAATGTTGAAAATATAGTAACACTTTACTCAAATGCTTCGAAAGGCCATGTTAGGATAAAAAAATATAAGTTTCTCAACACAATAAATTGGAAATATTTGGCCAGGACTAACCTTTCTTTTGATCTATATCACTGTGATGTTTATTTTTCCTTACACAGGCACTTTTAGAAAATCATTTTGGCGATATGATGCAAATTTGAAACCTATGTTCTCGAAGAATTAAATATATTTTTGTATCTTTCAATATGTAACTAACAGGACTGTTGGTGGTGATTCACAGAATTTTTTCCTTTTTGCCTCCAGCTATGTTTTCAACCTTTTAAAAAAGTTTATAGATATAATTCTGTATAAAAGTGAGTGAAAAATGGCGAGCAGTTTCTTGCTTTTCCTCTCTGTAAACTACATATGGAGATGATATGGCATTCACAGTGCAATGAGCACTTTACTATGATTTTTTTCTTTCTAAGCTCTTAAACAGACACTTGCTTTTTTCTTTCATAAAAAAATCAACTGGAAATTAAATATCATTTTCCCTTCACATATCTTTAAAGATTCTACATTCTATCAGAAGCACTTACTTTTTCAAGCCAAATTTGCAAAAAATCATATACCATTCACCTTAAAATACCTCTTGGATCAGAGCACACATTGCTCAGCCTATTAAAAACATATATCTCAATACAAGCAATAGCTTAGAAAACTAAGCGGCATCACCCTTCAAATCTACCAGAAGCAAATGCGCCTATCAAACAATAATGAATGTTAAAAACCCTGTAGTGAAATTCCTCCTTCTGCATACTTCTTAGCCTTAACAGGTTTACAATGCTGGTAGCCTTTGTAATACAGGAAATGCAGTTGTTTATATGGTCAGTGTAAGCCCCTTATCAGCTATTGAAGAACGAGCAGCTTGTTTGTTTAGACAATGCAGGGTAGTACAGTGGCCAATAGTAAAGACTGCAAAAAAAGTAGGAATGTAAAGAGCAATGTTGGATCAGAGTTACCATACTTGCAGTTTAACTCGTGCTAAGCCTCCAAACAGAGATCAGATCGGCCTCCAAACAATCCGATTCAAATCAGGGCGACTCAAACTTTTGTTGACCATACTTGACTCGAGTCAAACTTGTAAGTCCTGAATTTGACTCATCCGAGTCCCCAAGATGCCTTTAAAATCCCTTTTTCAGTGCAATTCCAGTCACTTTTTCAGCCTGTTTCAGAAAAATTTCTCTCTGCAAGTTGACTACAAGAGCCCTTTTCAGTGCAATTCTAGTCACTTTTTCAGCCTGTTTCAGCAAAATTTCTCTCTGCGAGTTTGTAATATTCCCAAATGGGAAAGCAGCAACATATGAACACAAAACTGGAAATAGCAGTGTAAATCAACTCATTAACATTAGAGACCAATATGGAGACATAACATCATCTATTAGATCAGAAAATAAATATAAAATAGTGAGACATGAACCATATACAACGAGGAAACAAGCCTCCCATAAGCAATCACTCCTGAATATGAACTGCTGCTACAATACAAAATGTCGGAAGACTGCTACAGCGCAGTTATAAATACACTGCTACAGCAGAGGAATGTACAAAAGATGTAGGGCTGTTATATGCCTCAAAAGATATGACAAATACAGATCTAGGCCTTATACAAACTCCTACATATAACCCGGAAAGGGTTTTCAGAAATACACCCTGTATAAGATGGGATCTAAAGCCCTAGGGCTCAAGATTCACTGCAAACTGAAGCACATGTGTAGAGGGCTGAAATAATGTAGATCTGATGTAGATCCCCTCAAAGGCCTCCTCCAATGAAAGGCTGAACCCTTCAATCACAGGAAAACACTCCAAAGGAGCCACAAGATCCCTCACTCAAGCTGCCCTCCAAAATAATGTAATTTTTAGCTGGAACAGCGCTGTAAATGATGGGAAATAATTGGTCTGGTGCCAAAGATCTGAAATATGTCCAAGAGCCCTCCAAACTGATCTCTCAAGAGAAGGAATCCTTCCTCCTATGAGAAACTAGCTCAGAAAGTGGGTTTCTCGACCCTCCACTGCAACACCCTGCAACACAGCACAATACCTTGCAGAAACTGCCCTGATGAAAAAAGTTGTAGCTCGGCCTAAAAACCTGAATGTGGAAATGAAATGCAATGCTCTTCCAAGAGGCCTCTCAAGGAAATAGGTGGGATTCCCGCTCCGGAACACCCGGTGCTAAACAGCACAGCAATCTCAACTAAACAACTGAAGAATGCCAGAAGCCTAAACAGACCACATACAAAATAATAATCCAAAAACATCCCCCATATGGTTGTCATCCTCTTCCTTAAATAGATTATGAGCTTCCTTGCCCTTGGCCCCACTCAATTAGGTCATTTCCTCTATGAGATCAATCTCCCTCCAAAACTGCGTTATTCCTCATTTAATAACCTCTCCTCCATAGCAACATTGTTGACTTGGTCAAAGTTGACTGGTTCAACATGATCCAACCCCTGTTCACACTCAAAGGTGCTTTATTTAGCTGCTTAGAGGGTCTCATTTCACCCTTGAAGTGTTTTTATTGCTGCTAAGGAGATTAATGGGTCTCCCTGCCCACTTATTCACCTACCTAGTGACAAAATGATCTATAATATTCCATTTAGCTAAAGGCTAAATTTTTGGAATATTACAGTCCTCCCCTCCAAAATGTTGTTTGTCCTCAAGCAACTGTAAAAGTGGAGCAAAATTCCTCCCCTCCTCTTGTGGCCTCTTCATCAATAGTCCCCACCACTGCTCAAAATAATCTGAAATTAATCTGCCCCGCCCCCAATGTCTCCTCCCAAGGATGCAAAACCAAATGGCTCACATCATGAGAAAGTAGAAGGTATAAATGGAAACCTTCTTACTATCCAATGGCCTCCTCAAGGTAGGAGTGATGACAAGCATAGGGGATCTCATTCCCAATAAGAGACTCCCATCTCCATGCTATCATCCAAATGAAATGAGCCATCCTAGGTTGCTCATCAAAGAAATCCTCAACCTCCAGTTCATGCAATGTATTGGGGTTGTATGGAGAGACTAGATTTTTCCACCCATGTTGTTTCTCTCTCCATTTATGATATTTATGGGGTTGTTTTTGATCTTGGGCTGAAATGTTATGGTCTCCAAGAATGTCCCAACTTACCCCCTCAATCAAAACATCCATGAAGTGCCTTTCTCAATAACTCAAGTTCTCCAAATGGCTCCTCCCACATGAAGACAAGACGTGCAGTGTGGCATTCATGGTTTTCCCATTATTTCTCCTAAAATATGTAACATATGAAATATGGAGAATCATACTCCCAATGGGCACCTCCAACTCTTGTGCCATTCTCCGAACAAAGCTTCTCATAAAAATAAGAGCATCACCAATACATGGAAGCAAAAACAAATAGAAATAAGTTGCCATATGACAACCGGGAGGTGGATCATAGTTCCACATGTGGAACCAACGCAGTGCATCCCTTAACTGCCTCAAAACAAAGTTTAACAAGTGTCCTTTCAGCCACTTGTTTGCTACCACAATCATCCTACAAGATGGGATCATAAAAGTGAAATTTGGTGCCAATGGTGCACACCAAGAATCATGTGGCATCTCCCCCCAACCACCAATAGATTGGCCAACATCAATGCTGCAAATGGCCTCAAGTACATCACAATACAATATACAAGAAGGAATGATCCTCCTTGGTACAATATGTTGCTCACAAAAAGTAAAGGAGTACAAATCACAATGCATACATGTACATCCTCTACTATGCACCTTGGTCATTGAGCTGAAATGGCTCAAATGAAAGTTCTCCCTCACTCTCAATAAGTAGGGAAGTGGTTATGACAACCTCTCCATCATCATCCAGGCTATGCATCTCTCCATATGCTAATATACATCCTGTTGGATGCCCTCCCAAGTGAACTCCTCCATCAAGGAATGATATGCATCAAAGTGCATGGAAAGAAAGTCCACATGTGATACATGTAACAGCTTCTCCTTGAGCTCAGAAGCTCTAGTCAAGAAGACTCCACCATAAGAATAGATGACCTCATCATCCACCATGTATCTATCATCTCCCTTTGGGTCATCAAGAATCATGCAAGCACCAAGATCCTTGGAGTACTCTACCAAAAGTTGAGACCTCCAATATGGATCAATCCTCCTAAGAGACAACGTTGCAGAACTGAAATGTGAAGCTCCCCACATGCTGTTGTCTTTTCCTTTGACATCCCTCATGCCAAAGTCATCCTCCAAAATGCTGCTATGCCCATCGTGCAGCTGCTTATGCTCAAGTAGAATTGGTTGCCTTTGGAAGTTGGCCTCCCATGAGAAGCTATCATCCAAAAAGAACCTCCTGATCTGGGCCAATGTAAGCATGAGTGGTCTCCATCTACTCCAATGTATGGAGGATTCCTTCCTCAAAGGAAGTACCCGTTGTTTCTCCAAATCCATGGAGCAACTCCCTTGCACCATGGTGGTGCCATCCTCCATCACTGCAACAACTTCTGTCAGCGTAGAATATGTAGTGAGAGTGGGTAATGCTGAAAAATGGGAGAGTGTATCCCTCCTCCTTGAGTCTAGCCCAAACTCTCTGTGCTGCACCAAGTCCTCCCAAGGTCCTCACCCCTCTAGAATCAATGAGTGGTGTAACCAAATGTGAAGCATCTCTCACCATCCCCTGATCTAGTGGTCTCCCTGGTGGAATGTCTCCATGCAATGAGACATCAATATCAAGAGTAGACTGCATATATGAATGGACAACTTTGTCCTTGCCCTCACTGCGCAAATCAGCCTGCCTCTTCTGTGCATCAACCTTCTGAAATAGATAGGGGTGTGTGCTCCTAGTCATATGATGTTGGCCATCCTCCCTACCTTCTCCTTTCATCTGCAAGGTTTCACAATCTATCAATAATGGCACATGTTGTTCATGGAGTGTGCCTTGATCTCCACACATGAGATCCTTTGGAACTCCTTGTGAACGTACAAGAATCCCTCTTGTTGGAGCAAATGCTCCATCTTCCTCTACATGAGGTACTAGATATGCTCTAGATATGACAGTGCTGTTACCTCTAGCCTTCTCTTTCTCTTTAATATGAATGGGAAATTTTTCAATAAGAGGATCCTCTTTTGAAAAAGGGATCTTCATGCCCTCTTTTCGAGAAGTATGAGATAGAGATCTTGCCTCTAGCAAGGTTTTATGCAAGATGTTAGCCTCTTCAACAGTTTTCAGAAGTAGAGTTGGGTTTATAGATCCTTCCAACCCATGCAAAGTTTTTGTTTGTTTTGGTTTGTTTAGCTCCACCAAAGGTGTTTCAGAATGTTTCTCATCAAACCTTTCCACTATTTTCTTAGTGAACTTTGCATACGTAGATGTATTTGCATTTTTTAATGAACAAGATTCAAATATCCACCAAGCATAGGCCTTCCCTTCAAAATGCAGCGCTGCTACTTTGATGGCTTCATTCTCTAAAACTTGGTGTTGCTGCAAATAGGTGTCTAGCTCCTCCACCCAAGCCTTAGCTGAACATTTAGGTGAACCATCAAAAATAGATAGAAAGAATCTACCCACATCATGTTGCTTGCTCCTTTTGCTTCTTTCCTCCTTGATCTTGCAAAACCCTTGAAAGTTTAGATGATCTTTGAACCTCTTAGATTGAGATTCATACTCTTGCAAATAATCACCAAGAGTCTCTTTCTTTGGCATTCCATCTTCTTCCATCTCCCTCATAGTAAATCTGGACATAAGACTGCGCTGTGAATCATAATGTGTGGTTGCATGCTCACACTCATCATGTAAAAATCTAGAGTTTGCTTTAGATTCAAACTCTCTTGGAGATTCTCTACACATCTCCCTTCTCATCTTCTTAATATCTCCCTTGATGCTCTGCATAGTTTGAAAAAGAAGCTTTGAGAGCTCCTCTTCCCCTCTTCCTCCAAATAATGGAGTCATGACCTTGTTTTCTCTGTACATCTCATCTTCTTGTGAGAAGCTCCTCCTTATGGTGACATATTGGCTGAATGCACAAGCTGAGCCAAGATTATGCTGTGATACCACTGTAATATTCCAAATGGAGAAGCAACAATATATGAACACAAAACTGGAAATAGCAGTGTAAATCAACTCATTAACATTAGAGACCAATATGGAGACATAACATCATGTATTAGATAAGCAAATCAATACAAAATAGTGAGACATGAACCATATACAATGAGGAAACAAGCCTCCCATAAGCAATCACTCCTAAATATGAACTGCTGCTACAATACAAAATGTTGGAAGAATGTTATAGCGCAGTTATAAATACACTGCTACAGCAAAGGAAGGTACAAAAGATGTAGGGTTGTTATATGCCTCAAAAGGTATGACAAATACAGATCTAGGCTTTATACAAACTCCTACATAGAACCCGGAAAGGGTTTTCAGAAATACACCCTGTATAAGATGGGATCTAAAGCCCTAGGGCTGAAGATTCACTGCAAACTGAAGCACATGAGTGTAGAGGGCTAAAATAATGTAGATCTGATGTAGATCCCCTCAAAGGCCTCCTCCAATGAAAGGTTGAACCCTTCAATCACAGGAAAACACTCCAAAGGAGCCACAAGATCCCTCACTGAAGCTGCCCTCCAAAATAATGTAATTCCCAGCAGGAACATCGCTGTAAATGATGGGAAATAATTGGCCTGGTGCCAAAGATCTAAAATATGTCCAAGAGCCCTCCAAATTGATCTCCCAAGAGAAGGTATCCTTCCTCGTATGAGAAACTAGCTCAAAAAGTGGGTTTCTCAACCCTCCACTGCAACACAGCACAATACCTTGCAGAAACTGCCCTGATGAAGAAAGTTGTAGCTTGGTCTGAAAGTCTGAATGTGGAAATGAAATGCAATGCTCTTCCAAGAGGCCTCTCAAGGAAAGAGGTGGGATTCCTGCTCAGGAACACCCGGTGCTAAACAGCACAGCGATCTCAACTAAACAGTTGAAAAATGCCAGAAATCTAAACAGACCACATACAAAATAATAATCCAAAAGCATCCCCCATATGGCTGCCATCCTCTTCCTTAAATAGATTATGAGCTTCCTTGCCCTTGGCCCCACTCAATTAGGTCATTTCCTCTATGAAATCAATCTCCCTCCAAAACTGCGTTTTTCCTCATTTAATAACCTCTCCTCCATAGCAGCGCTTTTGACTTGATCAAAGTTGACCGGTTCAACATGATCCAACCCCTGTTCACACTCAAAAGTGCTTTATTTAACTGCTTAGAGGGTCTCCTTTCACACTTGAAGTGTTTTTATTGCTGCTAAGGAGATTTATGGGCTTCCCTACCCACTTATTCCCCTACCTAGTGACAAAATGATCTATAATATTCCATTTAGCTAAAGGCTAAACTTTTGGAATATTACAGAGTTGACTACAAATAACAAACAGAGCCACAAGAGTATATGTGTATCTCTTTATTTTTTGGTACTTGCTGAATTTTTCCGGATTTATTCCTGATCCAATTCAAAATCTTCCTCTTTTGCCAATTCCGAGTCTGGTAACATTGTGTTGAACATCCTTTCTATAATATTATTTTAATATTGATAAAGTCTCCCATCTTCCCTTGGCGAAAAAGCACTGAACATATTACATTAACAGGATGCTATCCAAAATGGCACTATTCATTTCAATTTGTCATTGTTTAATTGTGTGTGCAAAATGAAATGGCCTTGCATTGTGTCTTTTTTGAACGACTTATTCCAGATTTTTAGAGTATTACAATTTTTACTCGCATGATTATAATTTCGCCTGCAATTCGATGAAATATAACAGTAACTATGGGTGGTAGTTATGGTGAAACACCTTATGAAATTGCAGAGTTGGCACGAGTACTTAACTAAAGAAAATTGAACTGAAGATCTGTGTCGTCAGACTCAATTTAAAATACAACCCCCACACACAGAAGATCGACAGAATAATAAAATTGTCATTCCCATCATGTGCTTTAACAAGTCGATTGCATTGAGACACCGAATTAAAAAAATACATGTCAACAAGGGTGTTTAGTTAGGAAAGAGGGGTGTTACATAATCCTACCAACGTTCGAATCTCAGAGATGCGTTTCGCCCCTCGGAGTCAGGGAACATCTTGCGAAGCAAAACATGACAAGCAACCGAAGGCTAGATTGAACGTTAAAATTTCCATATTGGCCATGGGTTCGATTTCCACACAGTGATGATAGTAAGCATCTTGTCAAATATAAATAAATAATTATCAGCACTATAATTGAATTAAGAAGAATATTGCCTCTAAAAAACAGAGCTTTCTAACGGGTAGAATCTCTACCTCTCAAACCCAAGATGGAGGCGCCAGCAACAAAGCCACCAATGGCTCCGTTCCAGAGGTCCTCTCAAAATTTCTCAACCAAATGATCGGTCAATGCAAAAACCCATCCGATTGCACCAATTGTGAGACCACAGTTTCACAGTCCTGATCATACCCGGAAGGGAAACGCTCCTTTCAACCTTGGGCACATCGTACCATATGGCCACCACAGCTCCCCAGACATACCCCCAACGAAACCACTCATCGTGCCACTGAACGTCTTAAACGTTAAACCGTAGGCGTCTTCCATCCTTATCTTCTCTATAGGATCCATTTCCACCGGTATCTTGCCTTGCAAAATCCTCAAAAAATGAAAGTCTTTCATATTAAAACCCTAGATAAAGATTTAGGTTTGATTCCCAAAAAGGACTATATAGACAAATCCTTTTGATTACACAGAGAGAATAACGTAATCTGTCCACTGTTTCTGTGAATTTATAGTTTCGAAACAAATTTAATGTTTAAGTCGCTCCTGCACAGAGCTTTCCAGGCTGAAATGCTACTTACCGAAAAGCGATCCTGAAAATAATTGAAGTCCTCGGCAGTTCCAAAGAGGGTTTGGTGGAAAATATTGTACCTGGCTTATTTTTCATTTCTCACCAACAATAAATCTTATACACTAATTTAATATTTAATTAATTTTATATATCAATTTAATATTTAATTTTTCATAAACAATAAATTTTATACACTAATTTAATATTTAATTAATCTTATACACCAATTTAATATTTAATTTGATTATCATTTTCAAAAAAATTAATATCTAATTTAATTGTCACTTTAAAATAATAATAATAATATGAAAATCAATTTTAAATTTAAAAATTTATATGGATTAAAATTAATATCTAATTACGGTCAAGCAGCGAACGAGGGTTTGAAGCCGACGAAGTTCCTGTAGATTTCGGGTGATCGAAGTACAGGCAGCCACAGTGGACTGGCCTGACCATGGCGGCCTCATCGGGAGGAGGGACGCCCCCCTCCTACCGTAACACTGTTAGCGGCGACCACTCTCAACGACCATCTCAGGCAGAACCAATTCAACAACAGACAGCCCCAGTACTGGGAGCAGCATGGCAAGCGAAGATGAAAGGAAACTGTTTACCAAGGGCGGTTAAAAAACCAATATTTGTCATTCCGGAGAAGAAATTGGACGAGTATCGTGGATACATGAAGAATCATGCTCTAATCTGTAAGTTCATAGGTATTTGGCCCTCAGAAAAAGAATTACTGAAATGGATTCAAACAAAATGGCAGCCCAAAGGTCACATTGATCTGAAATTAGGGGTGAAAGGTTTTTTTACAGTTATTTTTTCCAATTTAGAAGATAAAGAACGCATTTTTGATGGAGGGCCCTATTTTTACAGCAATGCAGGGCTTTTCCTCCGACAATGGGAGGAATGTTATAACCCTGAACAGGAGCAATTTCTGGCTGCTCCCGTCTGGGTTCGGCTTTTTGGGCTCCCCATGGATTTTTGGGACCCAGAAATTTTGGAGGGAATAGGAAATTCTTTAGGTTCTTTTGTTAAAATTGCAGAGTCCACTACGCGTGGCCGATATACATCATTTGCAAGAGTTTGTGTGTACATGAATATCTCTGAACCCTTACCAGAAATGATCGAATTGGAATACGAAGGTAAAGTTTGGCAACAACTTTTAGACTACGAACATATCCCCTTTCGCTGTCGTCGTTGCCATGAATATGGGCATTTGTACAAATCTTGTCCTGTAAATGGCCCCCAGCAACAACCTTCTAATGTTAATACCCCTGAGAAGTTACCACGGCAAGATGAGGAAGGGTTTGTTATGGTCTCCAATAAAAAACGCCAAACGCGTCCTGTAAACCCTCGCCCAGGGCCGGCAACAAAACATAACCCCCCTGGCTCAGTATCAATGGAGAACAGGTATGAGGTCTTACAGGAGGAAGGCGAACCGGTAGTCCAAGCAATTGCAATGGAGGAACAGATGGCTGGACAAACGGAGACCATACAGAAAAATCAATCTTCGAAGCGGAAAGCAGGATCGAAAGCGGAAGCATCTGAAGAGACCCCGGTGCAAGACCTCACTCCAATGGAGGTAGAACAATCCAAAGAAGACTTAAGTGCAGAAGAGAAACTGTTGAAGCGCCTTTTGTTTGAATGGCAAAATCTTGATGACCGTTTCATACCAGCCGAGGAAAAGAAATTGTATAAGGAAACTTTTGAGCATTACCTTTCAGAACAAGCCAAGAAAGAAACTCAAGAACAACCAGCAGGTAAAAAGGCGCCTCCCCCTCCAAAGCCAGCAAAAAAGAGAGGAAGACCAACCTTGCAGGAATCAATACAGTTAGTTGGAGAGATGTTGATCAATACGGGCAAGATAATACCGTTAACAACGGTATTCCAACAACTACCCAAGAATCTTTAATGAAGGTACTCTCCTGGAACATCAGAGGTCTAAACAGCAAGGGTAAATAGAGACATCTGAAAGAGAAATTGCAAGCAGAAAAACCTCAAGTCATGTTATTACAAGAAACCAAAGTTTCGGGACAGAAGCTGCAGTTAATAATGCAATCCCTGAAAATGCAGTATGAAGTTATGGCAATTGATTCGGAGGGCACCTCAGGAGGCATCGCTGTCCTATGGAACGCAGCAAAGGTCAGTGCAGAGGGATGGATAGGCTGCCCCCAAATATTATCGGCTACCTTCCGGCAGATAGGCTCTGAGACCAGAATTCTAATCTCAGCGGTTTATGGACCTCCCATTCCAGGAGAGAGAGCAGACTTTCTTCAAAGCATTCGAACTCTGAGTACAATGCATGATGAGAGGTATTGGCTACTAGGGGGGGATTTCAATATGATATTGAATCTCTCGGAAAAGAAAGGAGGGATACGAAGGGAAGATCCAGAAATGGCTCTTTTCCGCGAACTGCTAAATGACTTACGTTTAGTAGACATCCCCACAGTTAATGGACAGTACACCTGGAATAATCGCAGGGGAGAGCGGCACCAGGTTGCTTCCAGGCTAGATCGATTTTTAGCAACAGAAGATTTAGTGACTTTGGATATTTACTATGAAGCTACTATTCTCCCAACTCTAGGTTCTGACCATTGGCCGATTAGACTGGAGATAGATGTCAAAGCAAATCGCCCGAATCGACCTTTTCGGTTTGAGCTGTTTTGGTTACGAGATCCTGGTTTCATGGAAAAAGTTAAAAACTGGTGGAATTCAAATCCAGTCAGGGGACACAACAAAATGCATTCTTTTCAGCTAAGGTTGAAACAGTTAAAATCAGAAATAAAACGCTGGAACATTGAAGAATTTGGAAACATCCATCAGAACCAAATTCGCCTTAAAGAGAAAATGAAAGATATTCAGCAATTAATTATTCTTCACGGTAGAACAGAGGAGTTGGCTCTAGAGGAAGGGCGCATTGTCAGTGAACAAGAAGAGAGAAGAAAACAAGAAGATATTCTGTGGAAGCAAAAATCCCGGGTCAATTGGCTGAAAGAAGGAGATCGTAACACTAAATTCTTTCATAAAGCTATGCTACAACATCGCCAGCATAACAGAATCTTTTCACTTAAAGCAACAAATGGAGAACTTCTAATTAAGCATGAAGAAATGGAGCAGGAATTGACGACACACTTCAAAGACCTCCTAACGGAGCCTATCCCAAATAGGCTTACAGACATACAAAAAATAACTCAGCACATCCCTCGGCTGATTACAAGAGAACAAAATTTGGCCTTGCTACGAGAAGTCACTCCCCAGGAGGTTGAAGAGGTGGTCCTGCATCTCCCCAAGAACAAAGCTCCTGGACCAGATGGATTTACAAGTGAATTCTTTAAAGCAACCTGGACATTTATGGGACCTGATATTCAAGAGGTGGTTGAAGAATCCCGCAGGAATAAGAACGTATATCCAGCCCTGAATGCAACTTTTCTTACGCTTATCCCTAAAAGCAAGGACGCAGATACTCTAGTGGGCTTTCGACCGATAGCACTGTGTAATGTAATTTATAAAATTCTTTCCACAATCATGGTCAATCGCCTAAAGCCTTTGCTTCCTACTATAATTTCTCCAGAACATACAGGCTTTGTCAAAGGAAGACAAATCCTTGATGGAATAGTGGTTGCCCAGGAAGCAATACACTCTCTTACGAAAGAGAAAAACAGAAAGGATTGTTAATAAAACTGGATTTGTCTAAGGCATATGATCGCATCAGTTGGCAATATCTCATAGAAGTAATGCGCGCTTTTGGATTTGACGACAGATGGCTCCAATGGGTCAAGCCTTTTATCTCTACGCCACATTTTTCAATTCTGCTGAATGGTAGTCCCTCTGCTCCGTTCAACATATCGAGAGGCCTTAGGCAAGGAGACCCCCTATCTCCATTCTTGTTTATAATTGCAGCAGAAGGTTTGGGAAGAATTATTAAAGCTCATCTAGCCGAAAGAAGGATCCAGGGCCTAAAACTGTGGGGACCTCACCTACCTCTAACCCATCAGCAATTCGTTGACGATATCCTGCTCTTTTGCATGGCAACGCTAAAAGAATGCAAAGCGATCCTTAGAATCTTGGAAATCTTCATGGATGCGTCAGGTACTCAAATCAACAATGATAAATCGAATGTTTATTTCTTTAATTGTAATGCTGCAGTGCAAAATTTTTTAGCAAGAACCTTAGGATTCCGAAAGGGATCTTTGCCTATGAAATATTTGGGAATGTATCTAAATTCAGGTCCCATTAGACAAGCAGATTGGCAAGACATTCTTACAGGAGTGGAGAAAAGAATTCAGAATTGGGCTTTCAGAGCCTTGAATGCCCCTGGGCGCCTCATTATGCTGAAATCGGTCCTTCAAGCCCTACCAGTATACCAACTATCTGGCAGAGCATGTCCGAAAGGCATTTGCTCTACATTGGTATCCATGTTCAAAAAAAATTTATGGCAGGGAGCACAAGAAAAAAGGAAATGGGCTCTTGTATCGTGGGATAAACTACTTCAACTAAAGATAGCGGGAGGGCTTAGCCTTAGAGACCCTTTCATTTTGAATAATGTGCTCGGAGCTAAGTTATGGTGGCACTGGCTATTGGGAGGGCCGGATCTATGGAAGAACATCTGGCAAACTAAATATGTTATGCCACACACAATCTCTGGCAGATTGAAGATAGACACAGTCCCAAAAGGCTCTTTAATCTGGAATTTGGCCACCACAAATAGGCATTTAATCAGAATGCACAGCTTCTAGGAGATAAGAGAGGAGGTACAGCCCTATTTTGGGAAGACTCATGGCAACAAAGAGAAAAATTGTTTACTCGCTTAGACTTGGGGGAAATCTTCTTATACACAAACACACCAACTCAGTGTTTAGTACAGCATTATTGGTGTCCAAATAATAATGATGTCTGGAGAAAGTGGAAAGATAAGAATGGATGGGAGGTAGCCCCAGCCACACAACAATGGGACAATTTCACCAAAGAACTGAAAACAAGGAAACTTAGACGAGTTGCAGGGTCAGATATATTGAGATGGGGATACACAACAAAAGGGCAGTTCACAATTAAAAAGGGATACTACATCCACTCCCAACAACTTCAGAATATTGCTCGGCCGCTGTGGAAAAACATATGGGCACTAAAACATTGGCCTAAAGTAGAATACTTCTTGTGGCTTTTAAGCCATCGCAGGTTCCTCACTTGGGAGAACCTACAGAAAAGGGGTATGATAGGACCGTCTTATTGCGCGCTCTGCCATGCGGAGAGTGAAACGACTAAACATCTTCTCAATACTTGTCCTTTGGTGCAGCCGATCTGGAGAAACTTGGAGCTTCTGTTCCACCAAACGGATAAAAACAATGATAGTATTGTTGAAACCATTACTAACTGGAGGAAAGGACGGTATCACTGTCAAGTAATTAATAGAGCATGGACCCTCTCATTAGGTTTCCTCCTCTGGAACATTTGGAAAGAAAGGAACCATAGAATCTTCCAAGAAACAGCCCAACCATTGCAGCACATCTGGCAACGTTCCATTGAAAACATCCGTGAAACAATCCTTGTTGAAAGATGGTCAGATGAAGACTGGCAAACGGTGGGGATAGAATCCCAGATTTTAGAGCAACTCAACTTAAAACCTCAGATGCTTTATAAAGGACTCTGGAAATATAAGCCCCCGGAACAAACTATAGAGGAACACTGGTCACCCCCTCAACCAGGTTTTGTCAAACTTAATTACGATGGAGCCTCCAAAGGTAACCCGGGTCAAGCTGGAGCAGGTGGGATATTCCGTAACTCCCAAGGAGCAGTTTGTCGTTTTTATGCAGTTGATTTGGGCCATGCCACAAACAATGAAGCAGAGCTTATGGCGGTAAATCAAGGCATCCTCATAGCTGTCAGAGAAAACTACCAGAGAATTATTGTTGAAGGAGATTCAGCCATGGTAACTGGAGTTATCCAGAAACTCAAACAAGGCACACCTTGGGAGAAAATATCCCAAAGCTGGAGGACTGCAGCACTCATCGAAGAGGTAAGTAAATTGCTCAATCAAATTCAGTATTTAATCCCCAGCCACATCAAAAGAAAAGGAAATGCTGCAACGGATTACTTGGCTAATTGGGGATGTCAAAATACAAAGCGATCCATTGACGCTCGTCCTAACGATGCAATCTGGGATGTTGAGCTACACTCTCTCCAACTGATTGTGAACAAAGACCTCCAACCCCCCGATCGGGGTGAACATCTGGCGAACAGGAGAATCCGTGGCAATTTGACGGCACACCACCCTTCAGACAATTAATAACTATGATGATGCACCGCCAAGCTCCATCAATAGTTTGGGTGTTCACTTGCGTTGGTTTAATTATGCAGCGATCATGTCATGCTGGCCTGTCAGCGCCCGGGACAGAAGTTATGTTTAAGGTAAGTTTTCGCACTCCCTCGCCCAAAACGCTCATGCAAAGCTTGCTGCATGCAAGAGCTTGGGAGACGAAGAGGAGGCGCGCTCATCCTGTCAATTTCGCAACTGTGGCTGGGTATGTATCAGTCTCTATCCTCATTTCCATGAATCATCTAATTCATAGTAGGACCTGGCTTGATTATTGTCGGTTTGTCTGGAATTCAATATCGTTTTTTTGGTCTTTTACACCACCAAAAAACCCTGTCCATCCCTGTTTTCGGGACCCTTGTTTATATCTCAGTCGCTGTATCTGTAATGCCATACCCACAAATAGCCACAATTTACAGGAAGCTTTGTGTGTGATGCGTCTTCATGGTATAATGGGTCTGTTCCAACCCTGTTTTCGGGACCCTTGTTTATATTTTAGTCTCTGTATCTGTAATGCCATACCCACAAATAGTCACAGCTTACGGGAAGCTTGGTGTGTGATGCGCCTTCATGGTATAATGGGTCTGCAAGGTTCTGATTCTTGTCTGGTTATAGTTTTGGAGCCTACCGGATGCTCTCTTCCTTACAATTTTCATGTTAAAATGGGTCTGCAAATTCCTTGTTTTTGTTTGGTTATAATCTTGGCGCCTACCGCATGCTCTCTTCCTTCCAGACTTCGCTGCAGTCGCGCTCAACCCCGTATTCAAGCACCCCATAAGCTTGCTCTCTGGCTTATCAACTACCTAGTGTTTGTGGTTAACATTTTCCGTGTTTCTTATTCTTTGTTCTGCTCGTTCTCTGTTTCGATTTTGGAAACGCATGTATTCAAGGCTTTGTGGCGGAAGATGACCCAGGCTGTTAGGATTTACTTCGGCTATGGCTCTAGGGATAGAATCATTCAGTTAAAGTCTACCCCTCAGTCTAGGAATCGCTCTCAGTTGAAATCTATAACAGAAATTAATGAAAACAAAGGGTCCATCTGTACTCTGGTTATTACTTGTCTGTCCGTTCTCCTGAATAGGAACAAAGTCATCATGGGGAAACGATGTTTACGTTCTGAAACAGCCAAGGGTAAGCAAAAGATACAGTAGGAACAGGTGCCAAAGAAACGAGGAAGACAAACTAACCAGGAGCATTTGGAAAAGCTTGTAGTGAACTACATTTTAGGCAATTCCTCTCCAACCCGTAATCAAATTCGTGGTTGGGAAAGAGATCTGCAGACAGACCCTGAAGACAACGAAGCTGAAGCTGAAATTCTTGATTTCATCCAGGATCCTGGCAACACCTGAGGCCGCCTTACTTTATTTAACCAAACCATTCATACATATTGGTTAATTAAATGTCTTCTGGCAAAAGCAATACAAAGTGCACATCCTCCAGAGTTCAAAGTTCAGCCAAAGACAGAACTGTTCCTCAAAGATCTGTTGGAGAATATTGAAAACAACCTGCAGCATATTAAAATTACCCAATATCAAGCAACTGACCGCATTCAGAGAATGGACGACAGGATGGGACGTATGGAGAAGCTGCTCCAGCAGATGCAACAGGTTGACATGCCTGGGTCTCATGCCAAGGACCCAACCCCAGTTTCCTCTTCAGATGGCTAGTTTTTTATAGTATTATGCTTTATGGTTTTTTTGGAAGTATGTGAACTTATTTTATGTTATATGCTTGAACATGTTGAAGTAGTAGGACAGTTAGCTAATGCGCTATATAGAAGAAAGAGACAATTTCAATTTTGGCAAGCTTTCAATGCACTTAGATGGCCAACAGACCTGGTTTCCTACGGGCAGGTTGAGGCCAAAGTATGAATATTATATTGTAGCCTGTCCTTCAATTATAAATAGAAAATAGAAAGGCACCACCTAATTTATAAAAATAAAAATAAAAATAAATATCTAATTTAATTGTCACTTTAAAAAAATAATAATAATATGAAAATCAATTTTAAATTTAAAAATTTATATGGATTTCCTTAAAGCAGCGATTATTATTTATAACTGTGAGTAGATGATTATGGTTTCGTTTCTAAGTAATTGTGAAACCATTCTTATAAAGTATTTTTGATCATTTGTTTATGGCTTACCTGAGATGTTGGATTTTATGATTAATCCTTTGAGTTGGGTTTTAGTTATAATTTACAATATGGGATGTTTCATATAATTATATAAATAACATTTTAAAATGATATGAGTTTTATTTTCACTGGTTATGTCACGCTTTATTTACCAAATTATTTTCACTTTACAACTTATCTAGTTAATGAATGCTAGGTATTTGTCAGTTTTTTGAGATTTTGAAAGTAGGAAGGAAGAAAATTGGGATTTATATGGTTTTTACAATAATATAATTTTTATTTATTTTTTATTTTTATCATTTTAGAAGAATTTAGAGGCTTTATTTCAATTTTATATTTTAAATTTTTGTTGTAGGGTGTTATTGGTGTCTTTTACTGAATGTGAGGAAGGTTTTATGGTTTCTCAATAAACTTTTATAGGGGAAAATTATATTATATATATATAAGGCTCAAGGGTTAGTTGAAATTATTTAATCTGCTATATTGAAGTTGTAATGACTAAGGGAGTCATGAGGTCAAACCCACTTGGGTTCTTTAGGGTTTGGTGTACATGTTGTCCATCAATGGCATTCCCCTCAAGTGTCATTCATGGAATGTGAGCATTTTCTTGGAGACGTTTCCCAGGGAATTTTCCCATAGGATGTATGATTTTAAGGTCATGTCCAAGCCAAACACCAAATTGGTGTATTGACAAAGGACCCTCCACACGTTTATTTACTACTAAGGTCTATGGAGATGTAAATTCTCTTACCTCCTTAGGATTTGAATCTATAAACTCTTATGAGAAAACACATCTCTCTCTCTCTCTCTCTATATATATATATATATATATATATATATAAGGTCACTTCTAAGCCAAACTCAAAATTCATGTATGAGTCCCCCTTTTTTGTGTGACAAGGGACCCTCCACATGTTTATTGTACTACTAAATACTACATAGGTGCACATACTCTTGCCCCCTTGGATTTGAACCTATGACCTATTACGAAAAACACATGTTCTTGAAATTATATATAAGCCCCAATAGTGAACTCAATCAATTGAATGCTAAATTAAAGTCATGTTTTTTTTTTGGTCAATTAGGTTTAGCTTAAGAGGTTGGGAGAAATGTTGTTATCTTCCCCACCCAAGTTCAAGTGTCTCCTGTGACAAGTTAAGCTCATAATGAGTATTTCTTGTAATGGCTTCGAGCCTTATAATTTGACAATCCCTCAAGGACCAAAACATGTATATTCCTCATGTGGAATATAAATATATTTATCATCAAAAATACAAAAAAAAAGTGTTATGATCTTATTTTTGTCTTTTTAAGAGGAATCAGAAATTAGGTGAGATCACGTAGGCAAGACCAAAATCCAAATCTAGTTAGTTGCTACTATAAATGATGTGCTAGGCGTAATAACCTACAAGCCACACCTAACTATAAATTCAAGTATCAACCTAAGGTCAAGATGTCTTCATCCAAGACACAATAGGTCGATGTCTCATTGGGGATTTGAACCTAGATGAGGAGTGTGTGAAACTTACCTTCCAACCATCCAAGTCATTTTCCCTCGATGATTCACCTAAGGCATGTTATTAACAAGGAGGCCACAGGTCCCAGGGAAAATCTAATCAAATCCCTATGAATTAGGTGCAAATGTTGTCTACCAATGGCATTTACCCTAAGTGCATTTCACAAAATGTAGGGAAGCACTTGAAGGTTTTCTGGAAGGATTTTTGAAGGAATTAAATAAATAAGCCCTAAGGGTTAGCCTATTTAGTTGAACCATCCACCCAACTCACTTTACCAATGGACAGGGCGCAAGTCACATGGTCTATCTTGTGAAGTCCCTCAATGTTACCAACCACTGTTGTGGATGGCGGTTGAGTCATCCTCCATCCAAATATTACGGGAAATAAGATGGAATTCCATGAGATTTTCCTTGGAATTAACTTATATATATATATAAGTTAATTTGGTATAGATTGAGTGATTAAGAGGAGAAGTTGTTATTCTCTGTACCCATGTACAAATCATGTTTGTGACATCTCTTTGGTTTTTTGGGGGTTGGCATGCTATCAATAATCTCACTCACACTTGAGTGCTTGAGCATGGGTTAAATATTCTAAGCAATTTCTAGCCCAGGGGGTTATTTCAACCTATTGTCACTAGTGTTTCTAAGCATTTGGTTAGTACTCTACGAAAAACTGTTTGGTTTGAATCCCACTAAGGTAGGTGCACTAGTCTACATCAATAGGTTTACTGGGGAAATTATCCACAAATGAGAGCTGTAGAAATTATACAAACACTATGTATATCATGGATTCAATTCGATCTAACAATGTACTAAAGTTAAATACTGAATTGCTTCTACAAATCAATTGTGAATTAAAAACACAATCGCCAATCACATGAAGCAAAGAATAATCAATCAAACCACAACACAGATAATTTCCCGGGGAAATATTGCTACTCAAAACCCCTCTATCATATATTGTATATTCCAAAAGGAATCATGAAACAATTACATACAACTCTTCTCACAAGAGCCCTCTTGTATTCAGCTAATTTTCTCCCACTGATTCAGACAAAATCGGGCCAATTCTCAGCCTGTCTTTAGCCTGCCTTCCTCACACAATCCCTGATGAATGCAATCCCTATTCTTTAGGAATTTCAACCTTCCTCAACTGTGCTGAGTATCATGGTCATCCCATGGTGTTTTAACTGCACCTGGGAAGTCAGCTAATATCACAATTGATAGTCACACTTCCCTTTCACCTAGATCTCAACTATGTCTCCACTGGAACTGACATCCATACAGCTAATAATAGTAAATCCTCGGTTGCATGTGATATCACTGATTGTGAATTAAATAATATTTAATTCGCTTGATCTCTCACTAGTGTATTAAACAGTTACAACTAGCACACCTAATTTAAATTCATTTAACTGAGTTAAACTGATTACAGCCTGCATTAACTAATGCACCACTGCACTTCGAACTTTGTTACAACTAGAATTACTCTGTATGCCTCACCAACTACCCTCAACTCGAAATTCATGAGTTAACTAGGTTTATCACACTCAGTTAACTATTACAAGTTATTTTGAGATTAGATTACATTTTATTGCCCATCTTAATTAAGGGATAACTAAAATAGACATGCACCAAATTTAGCCCACAGCAGTGTAGGTGTTGCTTGGACCTATGGTCCCACACTAGTGTAGGTGTTGCTTGGACCTCCTAGTCCCACACTTAGTGTAGGTGCTTCTTGTTGTTTCTAGATGCCAATTTCATTGTTTCTTGTTGCAAACTTCAACATTCCCTCTCAACAAGAAAGGAATGTCCTTGCATGCGACATGCACCTCTTACATGCGACATGCAACCCTTTCATGCGACATGTAACACTTCTCCAGTGTTTCTCGCACATGGAACTCTTGTATGCAACACTTCACTAGTGTTTCTCGCACATACAACCTTTGCATGCAACACTTCCAAAATTGAATAGCCTCCAAACAACTGAATCAGTATAATGCATCTGTCATCAGAGTCTTCTGACTGCTGCTAGCTACTGCACATGTCTACTGGACTCTCTGCGTTGTTGACATCTACATCCATGCACTCTGCACTGCTGCCAACTCTGATCTGCGCTCCAGAATCCAACACTTGTCACTCTGATTTCTGTCCTCCTAACTGAATCAATCTAATTGATCTTACTACTGTTGTAATGTGGGCTCCTCGTAGCCAGGTTTGATCCATGAGACGCACTATCTCTAGGACCCTGCCCAATTTTCTTATTGGGATTAATCTTGCATGTCGCCCCACCTCACACCTGGAGGTATAGTTGCATGCACTCCCTCTACCCATCTGGCTCGAATTTTCTCTTCTTGAGTGATTTCTGCCACTCCATGATCATCCACATGTGGTTACTCCACATCTCGAGGTTCATTCTTTGGAACCAAGAGTTCCTCATCTGCATGTAAATCAAGCTCCCTCTCAAAGGACAATCGCATGGCTTTCTTTTTTTTGATTTTCCTGAGTTATCTTTCAGTGCCAATTTCCTGTGATCACTGCTGCTTTGAAATAGATCTGTCAAAGCCTTCCACATTGCATATGGAGTTGCTTTGCCATGGATACTTGAGACAATGTGGTCTCGTACTCCCTCTAGTAAGATCATCCTCACCTTTGCCACTTTTTTTTGCCATGCATCAAGATTTGCAGCATTTGTCACAACGGGTTTAGGAACATCATTGTTAATGAATTCCTTCAAGCCATTGTCTTTGAGTATTGCCTCCATCCTGTCCTTCCAAGCAATATAGTTAGAGTTTCCCTCGAGTGCATACTCCAATCTCAAGCCATTGAAAGCCATTTCAATCCTGAATCAGCTGTAGCGCCAAGAAAGTCTTTCTGCAAATTCAAATTCTATTCAGTCACAAACTCAACTCCTTCGTCACTATTGTGATTTCCTGTGCTCTGTTACCATGTAGAAATTATACAAACAATATGTATATCATGGATTCAATCTGATCTAACAATGTACTAAAGTTAAATATTGAATCGCTTCTACATATCAGTTGCGGAATTAAAAAAACATTCGCCAATCACATGAAGCAAAGAAGAACCAATCAAACCACAACACCGATAATTTCCCGGGGAAAGCTTACTGCTCAAAACCCCTCTATCATATATTGTATACTTCACAAGGAATCATGAAACAATTACATACAACTCTTCTCACAAGAGCCCTCCTGTATTCAGCTAATTGTCTCACACTGATCCAGACAAAATTGGGCCAATACTCAGCCAATTCTCAGTCTGCCTTGCTCATGCAATGCTTGATGAATGCAATCCTTATTCTTTAGGAATTTTAGCCTTCCTCACCTGTGCTGAGTATCATGGGAATCCTGTGGTGTTTTAACTGCACCTGGGCAGTCAGCTAATATCACAACTGATAGCCACACTTCCCTTTCACCTAGATCTCAACTGGGTCTCCATTGGAACTGACATGCATGCAACTAATAATAGTAAATCTTCAGTTTCATGTGAGATTACTGATTGTGAATTAAATAATATTTAATTCACTTGATCTCTCACTATTATATCAAACAATTACAACTAGCACAATTGAGTTTAACTCATTTAACTGAGTTTAACTAATTACAACCTGCATTAACTAATGCACCACTGCACTTCAAACTCTATTACAACTAGAATTACTTTGCATGCCTCACCAACTACCCTAAACTCGAAATTCATGAGTTAAATAAGTTTATCACACTCAGTTAACTATTACAAGTTATTTTGAGATTATATTACATTTTATTGTCCATATTAATTTAGGGATAAATAAAATATACATGCACCAAGTTTAGCCCACACCAGTGTAGGTGTTTCTTGGACTTGTGGTCCCACACTAGTGTAGGTGCTACTTGGACCTCCTGGTTCCACACTTAGTGTAGGTGCTGCTTGTTGTTTTTGGATGCCAATTTCACTGTTTCTTGTTGCAAACTTCAACAAGAGCAAGCATACCCTAGGTTTTCCTTAGAATAGATGTGTGTGTGTGTGTGCACGCACACACACATGTCTGATTTATTATTAAATACTTTGTTCTTACATGGTAGAGGTGTAAATTTTAAATCTCATCCCAATGTTAAGGAAGTATTAGTACCACATCAATATAAATTTTGTGTTGCATGAACAATAGAAAGGAATTCCATGGTTCTAAACAGGCACTTGTACAACCATGCCTTCCTCCACAGGTAGTGCCCTATGGGGTCATTCTTTTATAATTACAAACAATCGAGCAATATTAATGCATATAACAAATATTAGAGTGATACAATGTTTACAAAGAGAAACAAAGACAACAAATCAATGATGAAATATTTGTTAGTTTCTATAGCATTGGAAAGGTGTTCTAGTCTTGATTTGTGTTAAATTGGCCAAGAACACGACATCTCTGCAACCCAGAAAAGATTTCGTGAGATAAGCTTGCAAAACACCTTAATTAAACTAATTAACCATCATTTAAATTTTTACTAAGTCTAACTTAGGAAAATCGGTTAATTAATAGTAATTAATTAGGGAAAGGCGAGAAAGCTCTAGAAACTCACATGGATTGAGTTTGAGAGGATCTTAGTCATTCATAACGATTTAATCATGGTTGTTGGTGATCTAATGAGAGATTATAAGACCAGGTCGATGGGGTTGGAGAAAGACACATGGAGGGTGAGTTCCTTGGCAGATCAAGCTATCTAACTGCAGAGGCAAAGCAGGGAAGAAGAGTTCGAGCTAGAAGGAATGCAGAAGTTAGATAGAGGGATCAGTAGCAGAGTATTCCAGAAGATATTCCCAGATGCGGAGTAGCAAAGTAGGGAGGCTGAAATATTTCTACAGAAAGGCCGTACAGCCAATGCGAGTAACCAGAAACATAGTGCGAGCTGTTGGAAGAGGGTTTGTAGTGTTGTCGAAGGTCAGATCAAGCTCCAGAAGGACAAGAGGATTTATTCCAGTGATAGAGGGAGGAAGGATGACTCATTTGGAGCCAGGTAGCAGGTTGTACAGTTTTCCTAGGCCAGGCGGTGCGAATTTCTAGAGGTCGAGTTTCTCAGTGGGGTTTGAGCAGGTCAGCGGGAGGCCGATATAATATGTAGAAGGGAGAAATGTTTTCCAAACTATTTTGGTTAGATTATTTTGTTGGAGGATTTCCAATGAGGCATCCAGATATTGTTCTCAAATTTTGTTGTCGCATATAATAATAAAACCCTAATATGTTGCACTGGTTTTCCCACATTGGGTTTTTCTAAGGATTTTTTTCCAAAAATAATGATGTCATTTTTATTGTGTGTGTGCTCTATTTTCTTAGATCCAGTTATTTTCCGAAGTGCATTTTATTTTTTGGTGAAAATTGCAATAGTGATTTTATTCTTTGTTTGTTGTAGTATCAAATAAATTGCACATAATAATATTCAGTTAGAAAATTAATTTTTAGTTGCTGCAATAGTGAAAATTTCACATCGTATCAGAGTGAGTTTGAAGACAGATCAATGGCTTAGTAACAAGGGAGAAATTTTGCAGCTTCAGAGGGAGTCTCTAGGAAAAATTTCCAGATCTGCGCAGAGGCCAGCCTGGAGTGTGAATTAGGAAAGGCAGGGGTTCAATTTTCAGTTTGCATGCAGCAGAAACTTCGAAAAGCCTCAGTTGTAGTAATTTGTAGGTAGTGGCATTGCCAGGAAGCAGTTCCGGTGAGCATATCAGTAATTTTGTTGAGCATATATGGGTGCAGTTGGCTTGTAGTAGTTTTGCAGTAGCAGTTCAGTACTGGGAAAAATAGAAAAAGCATAATTAGAAAGGAATTTTCCACAATTTCCTTGAGGGTTTCCATATCCATTTTTCTAGAGGAAAATCAAGATTTCCAGTAGTAGGGCATATATGCACATTCCATTAGGGAGTGCGAGTAGCAGTGCAGGAAGGATGAATAGCTAATGTGAGTAGCCAAAAACCCAATGTGAGTTGTCGGAAGAGGGTTTTTAGTGTTTTTGGAGCTCAGATCAAGCCCCAAAAGGCCAAGCGAATTTCTTCCAATGGCAGAGGGAGGCAGGAAAACTCATTTGGAGCCAGCTAGCAGGTCACACAACATCAGATGTGGGTGGATGTCATGGTAAAGGAGTACAGCTCTATCATGACAAATGATGTTTGGGAGGTAGTACCAAGCCCCGTGAATAGATCAGTTGTGGGTTCTCGATGGATCTATAAGATAAAATACGTTGCAAATGGCAGTGTGGAGAAGTAGAAGTTTGGGTTTGTAGAAAAGGGGTATGCGCAGAAGGAAGGGATAAACTATGAGGAGACATTTACCCCAGCTTCCAGATATAAATCTCTCCTGTCAATTATATCTCTAACACCATAGATGGGATGGTAAATTCACCAGATGGATGTATATATAGAACATCCAAATGGCTTAAAGAAACATGAGATGGGAATGCATGTGTGCAGATTGAAGAAATATCTAAACAGGCTTAAATAGACTCCAAGGGCATGGTATGGTCAAATTTATAGCTACTTGCAGCAGATGGGATTCATCAAGGATGACGCAGATCCCAACCTTTACTTTTTTATGGTAAATGGTGAGCCACTCATTCTAGTGTTGTATGTGTGTGACATCTTCTTGACTGGGTCATTAGGGCTCCTAGAGGACTACAAATAGAACCTGGAAACATAGTTTCAAATTAAATATTTGGGTCTTATGCATTATTTTCTAGGTCTAGAAGTGTTGAAAAAGGAAGGGGGTATCTTCCTTGGTCAAGGTAGATATGCTACAGAGAATCTTAAGAGGTTTAGGATGTAGGACTGTATACCTATGTCTACACCCATGATTATGAACTAGAGGAAGATGGATGCATCAGAGGACGAGGACATTGACCCAACCTTGCATAGACAACTTATTGGTTTCCTCATCCATCTGGTCAACACTAGGTTAGATATCTACTTTGCGGTCAGCACTCTCAGTCAGTTTATGGTGGGACCTAAGAGAGTGCATTGGAAAACAACGAAGAACATTCTGAGGTATTTGTGTGTGTTTTCAAGATAAATCCCCTTTGCAGAAAAAAGGCGGTCTCTCTAGCCCTAAAGTGGGTCTAGCAACACGAGATACTTTCTAATGCAAAGATATCTTTACTAACACTCACAATGCGACAAGAAAAGAGATAGAAGTAACTTTTTCCCAACGCTACATTTGAATTCGTTGATGATGACCATGATCCACGATCCTTTTAGGCTCGCTCCCTGCTACTGATGGTACACGAATACCTGGGGATGATCAAGAGGCAACAAAAAACCTAATCCAATACATAATAATCATAAACATTAGTCATCTAGCAGATCAAGGGGTACCAGAATATCTACATAAACGATTAGTCAAATATAGAAAGAAAACATCAGATGTTTTATTGATAAAAATAAAAGGAAGAGCTTACAACCCAGGCCTTGATGTTGGAGACCTCCTTTGGTGAAAAGTTGAGTCATTCACCGAATCTATAAAGCATTCCTTCTCTCGAACACTTAGGCGTTATCACAATTCGAGGATGCAAAGGGAACGAGAGTTCAGACTAGCCCAACCATGACCAACCAGACTAAATTTATTGGAAGGAGGGGCATGAATTTATAGGAAGGGAGAAGAGGTTGGGAGCCCATGAAAGGAGGAGAAAGGTCCACTTTCTAAGGGATAAACCCCCATGGATGAGATCAAAGCTCTAAAATCAGAGAGCTTAACTCTATCACCACTATTTAACAACCAACTCCTTGCCCTGGAACTTCTAGAGGTCGAAGCTTCTCCTCCATTTGAGGAAACACTGCCATAAATGGATCAGCGTGGTTTTCCAAGAAATAAGGGTGCTGGAAGCGTTAAGCCAGAACTATGAATATGACATCAGCGCGAGCATGACACTAGGAAACATGCTGACCCTAGAAACTAGGAGTTTGACCAACCTTCTTTAGTAATCTTCCATGGCAGTTTTCTTTGGATCTTCAGGGTATGTCTTAACATATCTCTTCATGGTGGAAACATTGCACAGGATCTGTCACGGGGCATTTCAAGATCAGGGATGGGAAAATGAGCATGGTGACAAATTACTGTGTAACAGGTGCCCCCTAAATCATGAAGGCAGAATGGGGAGTGATGGTTGAAATGCTTTATCAATCAAGGCAAAGAGCTCAGACCGCCTTCGGAAAACCTGCCAAATCAAACATATTACAATATATGACATCTATGGTATGAATATGGCTAACCACATAACTCTGCACTAAGCATCAAATAACACATGAAACCATGACATGGTCGCGACCATCCGTCTAAAGAGATCATAGAAATGGATCTGCAATATGGACGCAACCATCTGTATAGATAGGATCATGTATACAATTATGAATAATTAATAACTCCTCGCAGCTTGGATAAAAAATCAGATGTGACCCAGGAGGGTCTTCACCGCGATCTCAATAAACCCAATGTACGAATCTAGCCATGCGAATAAATGTGTAGGCGTCGAACATGGTAGAAACCACCCGATTACTGATCAATAATGAAAATCATTAACAGGTACGAGAGAGACCACCAATAATGACGATGGATCTCAAGGTACAACAACATAATATACAAGCATGAATGAATGTGTTGAATTCGAACACTTACAGAATCATTTGATCGAAGGCCAATGATGTGAACCTGTCGTCGAACACGAATAAATTTCCATTGAGGCATACAAGCTCCAAGGTACAGAGAAGAAGTTTCTAAATCACATTCCCGGATAATGAGCTGAAGTCGACAGGAAGTGATTTGTCCAAGGAGGGCCATGATGATTACCACATCATCGACATGAAACAACATATATCTTAAGATTATAGGAGTGATTCAGGATTTTAACAGAGGAGGTCAGATAAGCAAAGGATGTTTGACAAAAAGGACTTCTATTGAACATATTGACAACATGACTCCAGAGTGTGGCAACATTTGACTCAAATAGGATCAGAGGTCATGTTGAAAAAATGTAATCAAATGAGAGGCAAATAGATTTCCCAAACCCATAGAGAAAAAGTGACGAATGTAGGATGTCCCCAACCCGACACAAACTGCAGATGAGTGTCGTGTTCAAGAGTGACAAGCTGCCCAAAATACACATAGGATGTTCACTTTCAATTTCCCCCCATTATTGCTAACAAATAACTCTTTATTTTTTATAGTCATTGTGAAGAGGATAACATATGCTGAGCGTGTAATTCATTCTTCGAATGAATCCATCCTAGTAAGTTTAACAAGCCCTAGGAAGGAGGAACTCGGTCTCGTCATGGTGACAAGTCTTTCGTCGTTTAATATTTAACGAGTCCAACGAAAGGGTAACTTGGTGACTTTTAATGTTTAAGGATTTTGAAAAGAAACAAAAAGAAAACTCCATCATGTCCCTTTTCGTAAATCGTCTCTCGAATCCAAAAAGGTAGAAAACAATATTCAAGAGAACCTCTTGACCATGTTCAATCAAGGTATTCTTTTTTCATAAATAGTATATCTCAGCCTGAAAAAGGGGTAAACATATACTGAGATCACATCAATTCATTCACTTTAACGAGTTCAAAATGACAAGTACCTGAAAATCTTTTCATTTTTCAAGAGTAAAAAAAGAGTTGAAAGTTGACTCCGAGGGGGTTCCTTTTTCGTAAATGTTTACCGAGCCTGAAAAAGAGATAAAATACAACTTGTTTACATCAGAAATAATCAACAACAATGTGAAAGTCCTTTTACTACACAAAAACAACAAACATCACTAATATCGAGGAAAAATAATAAAATAATAGCGAAAATATTTCAAAAATATATAAATATACCAAAAAGTAAATTCATTTTCACCTTTCTATTTTGAGAAGTGCATTTTACCCATTTTCCCTCTGAACTTCAAATCAGTGGTGCGGTCGATCGAGGACACCAGTCAGTGATTTTTCAACGTCATGTAAGAGCTCTAAGCCTCCTCTTCATTTTAATTCCATTAATTTATCATTTAGCTTTATAAATAGGAAGATGGGGGGAGGATTTCAAACCTCAAAATCGCTCGCAACCAGCGCGGTTTTGAGCTATCGGACCAACGTTGGTCACGTTAAGCCCGTTAGGGCAGTGCGCCGCCAGCGACGAATTAATTCAGACAGTCGCTCTGGCTACGGGGAGGATTTTGAAACAATAAATCCATTCATCTCTATGAACAATTTCCAAAATTACTATGGTGAAAGCTCCTAAAATTCCTTTTAAACATGTTTTGCGGGTGTTTTCCTCAGGGATGTCAATTGAATGGAAATAACGAGGCCACGAGGTGGAAGACCACCATGCACTGCAAGACCAAAATTACGTAAATGCATTACGCAATTGTGGTTTGTTGAAAATTTTCCAGACGTCAGGGTCGAGAGCTAGGCTGGAGCTGCTCCAATATTTGATTGGTTTATTTGATGTGGACTGACAACTATTTGTCATCGGGGACCAGGAATTGGAATTAGATGTGATGGAAATCTATTTCATTATAGGATTTTCCAGGAGAGGGGAGAGAATCCAACTCTTTGGATCCTACACAGGGGGTGAGAGTACAAGTATGCTCATCTAGAGACACTGTCCCAGGGCTCGAAAAACTGAGAGTGGGAAAATATATATTTCCTCTATCAGAGTGCTTCCCTTGCGCACAATTCTTCATTGCATAACTAGAGTGGCAAGAGCCTAGGCATTGCATGAGGCAACATAATCTCAATTCCAATACACGGTGGTCTGTCTGGTCCTGCCGATGTTTAAATGGTGCGAGGGGTTACTGACCAATATGAAGAGCCAGTTGACCAAGTGCAAGACAAGGCGAATGAAACAATTCGGGTACGGGTCCATCCTGGTGACCTTCTTCTTAGAGAGAGTACCTTGTTTCAGTACCAGCAGTTGGAGATCCATGATCTAGCCTCGAGGGACCCAAGGGCGATGAGGTGGTGCAAGATCATGCCCCGATAGGGTGGGGCCAACAGATGAATTTCCTGACATCCTTTTTCAGTTGTCTGCGTCGTCAACTTATCGTGGTTGAGGAATTTTCATATTCCGACATCGAATTCAGAGGAGATCTAGATCTTCCCATTCCACCAGGCACACAGTGGACTGATGTAAGTAAAAATTGTTTTTTTAACTTTTTTTACTTTTTGAATGTTTTTGTTATGTATTCTGAAATGTAAACTTATGATATTTTTACAAATATGGGTCCTCAGATACCACCCGATATGTCACCGATTGCGCGGAGGGTAGTCCGCCCTGTAGAGGATGCTCCTTATGAGGAGGGAGTATATACACTAGCCGAGTTAGAGCGGAACTTGGTTGGCCTTACGAGAGGCATCCCAGTGTATACTACCTTTGATGAGATTCCTCTGTGGCTCTAGAGGCATACGGTTGGGGTTCCCGACAGACTACGTCGGTTTCTCTGACGAGTGATTCGAGCAATCACCTGCTATCATGAGAAATATGTGGGCGAATAACAACCTTGTTTTTACATTTTTTTGTACTGATGTAGGCTCAGAGAGCCAATTTTGTAACAGAACACATATTTTTTGAGATTTCGAATGTAGCACACTTAGACTTAGACTTAGCAGCAGTGAATTCCAATTCGAAAAGGATGAAAATCCATTTTGAGTACTTTCCCCCAAGAAAATGACGCGTGAGAATGTAATTCATGGGGTTACAATAAAAAATCACCAAAGTTTTGCATAGGAGGATGTAGTCACGGAAACGTTGAACAATGTAGACAACAGCGAGTGCAAGCTTCTCTACATGAGCATAACGGGTCTCAGTATCAAAGAGGTTGCAACTCAAGTAGTATACTACATGCTCTTGACCATCATCATCATCCTGAACCAACACCATGCCGATATTTCTGTCAGCGGCAGCCAAATACAAGCAGTATTCGCGGTGATAATTGGTAGGATGCAGTAGAGGAGAACTGATGAGGGCTCATTTCAACGCATCAAAAGAGCTTTGGGAAATTTGATCCCATATGAAGAAGATTCCCTTTTTCAGCAAGTGAATAAAGCCTTTGGCAAGCTTAGCATAATTCAATACGAAACAATGGATTAAATTGGCTTTCCCCTGCAAACTTTATAGTTCTTCGTATGACCATGCGAAGACATTGTGAAATTCCTAAAAAAACTTAGTATAGACCTTGATCTCATCGGGAGAACAAGATGAATCGATATGAACATTCTAAAAAATCCCTGGTTTGACAGAGATGTCAATCAGAATGGTTGGAGTAATATTTCCCATGTTCCCTTCAGATTACACTTCATGAATCAAGACTGGATTCTGAAATGGGCTAGTCGGTATGGACGAAACATGGGAGTCTAGATAAGCAGATATGTCACCTGGGATTGGGAGAAATGAGGAACGATGATGTCCATCATCCCACGGTGTTTCTTCGAGAGACATTACCTCCACGATAATTTCATCGGTGGGGAAAATTTGATTCAAGGGATAATCAAATTCCCAAGAACCAAACCAGAGAGACTGCACATAAGTGTCCAGAGAGGAAACCAAACGGTAATTGGTCTCGGATGCAGCCTTAGAAGCCGTGAGAATCCTTTGATACATTTTCTCAGTTGGGCTTAGGGGCATAATGCCACCAAAAATCTCGAGCTAGTCAAGATTGGGAACAATCCATGGATCGTGAACAAACGAAATCATATTGATGGAGGCGACATTCGGAGGTGGGAGTGGAAAAATTCCCATAAGGTACTAGTCTTTGAATAGACCCAACCTGATGTTCTCACAGGGGGTAGCGGTCTTCCCAACATACAGACTATTGGCCATTGAAGAATCAGAGGAAAAGAAAGCCAACTCATCGACAGTCACGATCTTTCCCTCGTAAGGGAAACAAAGGACATGAAAAAGGGTGGAGACCACACAAACCATAACATGCGTCCAATTGTGTCCAAGAAGGAGATTATAGTTCAAGTTGGCGTCTACCACTTCAACTTCCAAGGTTACCGTTTTTCCCTCCAATGGGATGGGAAACACTTTGAGAATACCGTATGACCATGAACCTCTACTGTCGAAAGCTTCCAGGGTATTCAGGGACTGACTCAACGGGGGAGAGCCAATGGATTTCTAGCATGTGACAAACATGCTGCAGGTCGAAGTGCCTTCATAAAAATTAGTCTGATGAATATTATTTCCCATGATGGTAACTTGAATCAGAAAATCCACCTGAGATGGGAGGCGAGGAAGGAAATCCTCGAGATTGAAATTAATAAGATTAGAATCTATGAGATCAATCCCTCCAATTGCGAAGAGTAGTGTAATTGTGATGGACATGACTAAAGGACCTCCAAAGTCGACATTGACGAAGGCGCTTGAGCTAGATCCTCTACAATAATATAGTGTTGTGCAGCTCTCGCATTCAACTTATAGGATTATTTTCGAAAAACACCTTTTGGGGGTGGTTGAATGATGGAGTCATTACTGGGTCTCTCAATATGGAGAGGACCAGAGGTAGGAAGCATGGAAGAGGAAGGGTGATCTGTAACTTTCGATTCCATAGGAGCCTTGGATGGATTGGGGTAGTCTTTCGATCTCATAGTAATGGTGATAGGTTCTGTTCCCGCCATAAAAACCCGAGAGTTTCCAGACGATTGAGCTTGATATACCATTTTTGTTTGCTGAGAAGGTAAAGGTTCTTTAAAAACAACTGTAGTCCTGGGTGCGCCCTTCAGAATATGGGAAACTTCAGCATGCCACGGACAATCCTTGGTGTAATGATCATCATCACATATCAAACAAAGATATTTAGGCTTATGTGTTGAAGAATTGTCAACAAATGACTTCTTCAAATCTTGTTTAGGGTTATCGGATTTGGACTTTCCTTTACCCTTTTTCCTACCTTTCAAGGATTTATCTACTGCGGTAGATTGAACAACATTTACCTCAGAGGTTTTACCAAGATTCTTCTGGTTACTAGAAGGAGTGGAGGGCGCAGCGACAGTAGTGGATTTAGACTTCGAAGAAGTTTTAGGCACACTACTATCAGTATGAGCCACTGTCCCAATAACACCATCCACCAGAGGCGCAGCAGGATACTGAGATGATGTGGGATCAATTAAAGGTTGTGGTGCATCAGGAAATAACTCATATAGAGTCCCATATTGGGAATAAACCAAATCGAGGTATTGAGCCCTGGAAATTACTTCCTCTTCCGTGACACATCCACCCATGTCAATATATTTAGTAATCCTGGGATGAATGATTTCGTAAACCATTCAGTCAACATATGATTGGGGATCTCGAATTTTATGAGGTGATGATGTCGTTGCCATTCGTGAATCTGATTCGAAATGTGAGTATCAGTTGACTGCTTCAATGAGGTGAGGAGGTGGGTGTCAATTTCATACCAGACAGGTAACTATAAGTGAGTAAGGAAAGCCATAGCCAAGGAATTAAAATCGAAGAAAATTCCTCGAGGGACTTCAATATACCACTTGGCCACAGTACCGGTCAAAGTACGCTGGAAAAGACGAATACGAATAGAATCATCGACCCAAGAATTAGAAGAGCACCACAAGTGATATGTCATAACATGGGTTTGGGGGTCTTCCCCAGATTTGCCTTCAAATTTTGGACAATCTCCTGGGATTTTAGTTGGAATTAGCGGCCAATGCAACTGACGTTGGATGGGGTCATTTGTAAGCTTTGACACATCCGAATGTTAATTTAGGTTGTAATTGATGTCATATGGCAATAAGATGCTAGATGATGATGAAGAAGTGTCAGTCATGTACCTTGATAATTAATGATCGATGACCATACTTGTTGAAGGACTAGATGATGATGGAAGAATACATAATTACATATATCACTATGGCATGGTAAGCTTGTGATGAAGAAGGCAAACATTGAAGGATCAAACCATAAAGAATCCCTATACATTCTTCCCTACCTCATTTCTGCACCAATAAATGGGCAGTCACATTAAAAATGATTTTTTCTCTACCTTAGAGGCAAAATTTTACTATGAGACCTTCACCATGCTCTAGAGCATAATTTTAGCTTTCCAATGAGCCCTCACTTGCCTCCTAACTCCAAATATTTTAAGAGAACTTGAATTTTTAAGGTAGAATATCATATATGTTACCCAAGCCAACTTATGCCTAGTTATGCTAGTTGGCCTCACTTCCAAAAGTTGTGTCTTTTCATGTGTATGACAAATTTGTATAAAAATGAGTTTCAGTCTTCTAGTTTGGACAGAACATTTCGGTCAAAAAAACATCTCAGAGCATAAGATATAGTTCACATCTCGTGAACTAAGGGAGGAAAAAAAGGAGACATGTTTTGGTTTAAGAAAATTATATGTGATATCTCATATCTATAAAACCTCGGACATGTGACAAGGAAGGGCTTAGATCTATTTGTGAACTTGAGTTAAAGGGCCAGATCTATTGCATCAGCTACAAGACTTCATTATGACTAGGATATTGTAATTGAAGACTTGTTGTGATCATAGATGGATTAGGACCTAAGTGATAACTCAAATTTCAAAGTGTTCGAAAGTGAGTCGAACCTGAGCGACCCGATAGATCTCGTCTTCCTAATTTTGGCGTTGTGAACGGTTCGAAAAACTGACACCGTATGAAGAAGTTATCGCGTTTTGAAAAGTCCAGTAAAATGCAAATTTTGACATTTGACTAGGGTTGACTGGGTTTTTGAAAAGTTAAATGAAAAAGAATATTCCATGGAATATTCCCTAAAATATTCTAGGGAATATTCCTCTCAGGCGAATTGCAGGGTGACAAGTGTCGAATGGTTATTGGGCATACAGATTTGTGGGCCAATGAAAAGGTGCCACATGGCTATCCCTGAGGCCGCCACGTGGCCCTTGAACTGTGTAACAAAATTTTGGTTTAGGTCCCTAGAGTCGACCCTGCAATCTCTGACTGCGCACACGCACGACTTAACCGTCTCTGCTACCAGTGTTTCTTAACATGTATAGTTGGCGGGTTTATTATAAAGTTTAATGAAGTTTGCATTGGGGGTTGGGAACCGCCGACGGTCCCATAGATCGCATTCACATGGTGGACTTTAAAACAAAAAGCCAACTCCACAACCGTTTCTGCGGACTTATCACGTGAAATTGCTACAAAAAACCGTAACATATAACGTCAACCCCAACTACCAGCACTCCAATGTTAAATCTGGTTTCGAGGGTTCACATGCCATGGTCTATTGCAATGTTTCTGCACGGTCAACAAACTTACTGGGGTTAACACTTATCCAATCACAGTTTCATGCGTGGTTTCCGCCAACGGTCACCATAACTGCGAAGTTTGGGGCATGTGCCCAACCACCAACCACTAAATTTTAATGCATGGTCTTTTAGGCGGAAATTTTGGCCAAATGGGCCTTTTGTAGCGGAATCACCATTTTTGACTCCAGCTAACTGAAGTCCTCCACAATTCCTAGGGGGTTACTGGACAAAATTGATTATGCCCTATCTTGAGCATTATTCGACCATTCTGGGAGTGTGAATAGTCAATTTCGACTTTCTTGGACATTCCAGAGCCATTGGTGAGGTTTTCAGAGCCATCAAAGGACTTATAAGTGTGATGTTTCTTCAGAGGAGTTCTAAGGGCCAATAGGGCCATCAGGGGTCAGCAGGAGAATAAGGCGTATCCAGGGCAGTCAGTGACCATTATCATTAACCCAATAATCAATTTTGACTATATTGAGAATTATGGATCTAATGGTGAGTTTTTTAGAGCCAGTAGAGGACTTATGAAGGCCGATATGCTTCAGATAAGTTACAAGGGCCAGCAGGGGCCAGTAGGAGAATGAGGCCTATCCAGAGCAGCCATTGACCATTCTCAGAAAACTAGTAGTCTATTATGAATATTTTGAACCTTATGAATCCAATGGAATTATTTTCAGAAGCTTTTGAAGACTTTTGAAGGCCGAGATGCTTTAGGGAAGGTTTCAGTGAGCCTAGAGCCACAAGGTGCCACCAGGTGTTGGGGGCATAACCAGAGCAGCCGGAGGCCTTTTTCAGCAAGTGAATAGTCTATTATGACTATTTTAGACATTCTGAATCCAATGGAAGGATTTAAAATCCATTTGGACACTTATAGAGCTGAAGAAGCCACAGGAAATATTTGGGCATCCTAGGGCCAACACTAGATGGAGGCCTAGATTGGGAAGCCAAAGCTCATTTGGAGAAAATGATCAGTCTATTTTGGATGTCTGACATATGCTGGAGACAGTAGAGAAGGATTTAGGGACATACAATGATTTCTTAAGGATTTAGTGCCACAAAGAAGCTCAGGGAAGCTTAAGGGCACTGATATAAGAGGTCAAGTCTAAGGGAATCGAGATCCATATTTAGAGAGATAGTAGCCAATCTAGGGATATGATGATATTCTAAACCCAATGATATAGTCAAAATAACCATTGTAGTTGAGTTATTAACTTGTAAAATAAATTTTCCATCATAATCCCAAAGAGCCAAGTCAAATTGACAAGGGCTCAAGGAGATGTAGCCCACGACATGCAGGTGAACTCTTTTATTAAATTTGTTGTTATGTGTTGATGCTTATTTGATGCATTTTATGGTTTCTGTACATAATTAATATTAGAAAAAACAAATGTTTAATTCCTCACACTTAAATCATTAAAATAGTTTAAAGCACATACACCTGAATCAAGAGTTCAATTCCACACAGTCAAGTATAAGCTAGATCTTAATTTGTTTAAGTGAATGGGAGGTGCTTGCAAAGCACAACAAGTTATCCACCCATTTCAGATCATGTTACAACACTAAAGATCAGACCTGGTGGATAAGTTCTGTGTCATTTATAAGTACGAAACTGAGGCAAGAATATAGGACTGTAATTGACCCTGTCCTATAGCCAATTACAGCTCAAATCTGTGACTGTAATAACACAGAATTTTGGCCTAAAACCTGAATTCGGACCTTGGAATAAGAGTCTCAGTATAGTGGGTTGATTGGAGTTAATCTTGTTGCAGAAATTACAATCACATACAATCTCAGCATTACAGTCTTGTGGAGGAGATAGCTACAGCGCTAAGAAGGTGTCTCATATCATTATACCTTCAGACTTGTGACTGTGGTTGACATGTGAAGGAAATTATTGTGGAGGAGATAGCTACAACACCAAGAAGAACATTCAGTTTAACACTTTAAAGGTTCAGTAATTCAGTTACTATGATGGCATCATCAAGCCTACTGTGAGGACATATGAATTCAATGATGGAGACATATATTGGACAGTCAAGCACAGTCGTGGAGCTGATTGATTGAACAGTGAAGAACTTTATTGAAAACACTCATGTAAGTACATCACATCTAAAGAATTCTGAAGGATTGGTGTCCCTGGGGTATGAGCCCCTAAACATAAGGTTGGTGCCTTGGAGAAGATAGGGTCGAAGCCCTAGAGGTCAGAGCCTCATAATGTCCAAGTTGGTGCTTGGAAATCATTGTACTCATTCATTTCTAAAAGGATCATTATCCTTCCTTCTATAATAAATTATTCATTTCTCTAATTTTGTGTAGAATCTAATTCATTATAATAACAATTGAAAATAAATAATGATTCACCCCCCTCTCAGTATTTCCAACAATTAGTTTCAGAACCAGCTTCTTCATTATCATCCTAACAATTGGAAAAATGATTCTTAGACACAATGAAGAACATAGAAGCAACAGGGAAGCTGCCTATGTTCGACGGAATGAACTTTGATTTTTGGAAGAAGAGGATGTCCTACTATTTAATTTCCCTTGGTCCTAAAGTATGGCATTATGTTTTGAATGGGTACAAAGATCCCTCCACTCTTCCAACTGATCCAGAAGAAATAAAATCCTACATTGCTAATTCCAGAGCTCTAAATTCCATCACTAGTGGAATCTCTAATTCTGAATTCACAAAAGTCATGAATTGTGACTCAGCCAAAGTACGGGATAAACTGATTGGCCTATATGATGGGGACTCCAAAGTTAATAAGGCAAAGCTTCAAACTCACAGAAGTCAATTCAAAAGTTTTAAAATGGATGGCGAAGAAGATATTGCATCATAATTTCTCTGAGTAGCTGAAGTGGTTAATGCTCGTAAAGGGTTAAGAGAAAATGTTGAAGAAAGCACTATTGTTCAAAAAAACCTGAGATCTCTTTCTGACAGATTTGACTCCAATATAAGTGCCATAGAAGGAATGAAGGACCTAGGTACTCTCAAGATGGATGAACTTCATGGAATTATCATTGCCTATGAGATGAGGAAATGAATTCAAATTCCAAAGAAGCAGCATTCAAAGCCTCAAAATCAACAAAAAGAGGAAAAGGATGGGATAAAAATAGTGATGACTTTGATGCTAAAACCGAATTAGCTCAATTTGTACAGATACTAAATAAGGGATCTAAGCTAAAAGGTAAGTACCCTTTTACTTGTTTCAAATGAGGAAGAATAGGTCATTATGCAGCAAAATGTCCTCATAAACATGATAATGATGATGAAGAGGATTCTAAAAGGATGGTGTACAAAAAAAATAGGTTTAATAAGAATATATTCTTCTCCAAACAAGATGCGTCTGATGAAGATGAATTTGTAGTCATTAAGAAGAAATCAACTAGAAATATCCCTCATAAAAAAGGAAGTCAAGATGAATCAGATGAAGAAAATGACTATGTTGGAAGCAAATAAGTGTTATTCATGGCATTCACAAATGATGATGATTCAGAATTGGAAGACAAAGGAAATGTGGATAAATTGCTTATAAGTGCCATTGAAGAAAATGAGAATTTACGAAAGAAGATCATTTCTCTCAAAGTAGAAAAGGAGGAAGAAAAAAAGAAGGGAAGACTTCTTGAACAATAAGCTAAAAGAGAAGGAATATATCTGTGAAAAACGTGAAGCTGAAATAGTATCTCTAAGAAAGGAATTGGAGCAAGTCAAAAGAAGTTGGAAAATCTCTCAAGCACTTTATAACATTGTTAATACTCAAAAACCTCAATATGAAAAATATGGGATTGGTTTCAAAGGAGAATCATAAAGTATGAAGAATAATGCAAGGAGTTATGCCAACATAATTTCTTGCCATCCAAAAGTAGAAAAGTCATCTCGCCAAGAACAAAGCTCCATCTCAAAACCAAGAAATGAAGAAAGAACAACTCCAAGGAAGAATGTTGATTCAAGTTATGGCTATTACAACAAGTACCAAACTATATTTCTTAGGTATTGTTACTATTGTAAAAAATTTGGTCACCAAGCTACACATTGCAAGGCTCATAAGAATGAATCACCAAGATTGAAGATCAAACAAACAAACTATGTGGTCCCAAAGAGCAAGGACAAATCAAAACTTACAATTCTTTTGATCCTTTGGCTAAGTTTGATCCAACTTGCTCAATATGCACTATGATCATAACGAAAAAAATTTCCCTATGTAAAGAAAGGAAGCCAAAAATGTAAATGCCAATATGGATAAATGTGGCCTAGATCTATGTGCTCATAGTGAAGAAAATTATTGGTTTGTGGATAGTGGATGCTCAAGACATATGACAGGTGCTCAAAAGAAGTTTGTCTCATTGAACAAGAAAAATGGAAATGTATCCTTTGGAAATGGATCTGCTAAAATCACTGGAAAAGGAACTGCTACCCTCATTAATGGACAAGGAAAGGCTCAAAATACTTTGCTGGTAGAAGGGATCAAACACAATCTCTTAAGTGTTAGCCAAATTTGTGACCAAGGACATAATGTTGTCTTTAGTACTAAAAATTGTGAAATAAGAGACTCATCCTCAGGAGAACTTGTGGAAAATGGGGTAAGAACACCAGCTAATGTTTACATTCTTAGCAAGAGCCAAGGAGATAAATGTTACTTGAGTCAAACAGATGAAAGTTGGTTATGGCACAAACGATTGGGGCATGCAAGTTTTGATAACTTGATCAATATCAGCAAAATTAATGTAGTAAGGGACATTCCAAAGATGTTCAAGCCAAATAAAGTTGTATGTGGCCCATGCCAACATGGAAAACAAACTAGAACCAACCACAAAACTAAGGAGTTCTCAACATCAAAACCTCTTGAGATAATTCATGCAGATTTATGGGGGCCAACTAGAACTCCAGCTCTTCAAGGTGAAAGGTATTTTGCTTTATTTGTTGATGACTATACTAGAATTATGTGGGTATATTTCATAAAATATAAATATGAAGCATTTGGATGTTTTAAGAATCTTAAAGACATCATTGAAAATGAGAAAGATTCTAATATCAAATGTCTTAGAACAGATAGAGGAGGACAATTCACCTCAAAATAATTTGATGAATTCTGTAAAGTGCATGGAATAAAAAGAGAACTCTCCACTGCTAGGATACCCAAGAAAAATGGAGTAGTTGAAACAAGGAATCGAACCATTCAATAAATGGCGATGAAAATGCTATTATTAGTTGATTTGCAGCCAAAATTTTGGAGAGAAGCAGTTGGGACAATATTTTATACCTTAAATCAAACACAAATAAGACCAAATAATGAAAAGAATCCTTATGAATTATGGAAAGGAAGACCTGCATCAGTAAAATATAATAGGATTTTTGGAAGCAAATGCTTTATAAAAATCAATGATGACTCACCAGGAAAATTTGATTCTCGAGTTGACGAAGGAATATTTCTTGGATATTCCACTAGGATCAAAGCTTACAAATGTTACAATAGTCGTCTATGGAAAATAGTGGAAAGCATTGATGTGAAGATCGATGAAGCCCTTCCAGAAAATGAAAATCATGAAGTTCAACCCTTCCTTGAAGAAAGCGAAGAAGAACCCGAAAAAGAAGAAAAGGATAAAGAACCTCAAAGTGAATCGTCACAAACTCCTTCTAAAATCAAATTCCTTCAAAAACATCATCCAGAAGAACAAATTATCAGGAATATAGATGAAGGAATTCAAAATCGAAGAAGAATGACAAACACTCCAAGAAATAATGATGTTGCTCTCTTATCTCTAATAGAACCTGGAAATTTTTCTCAAGCAAGTAAAGATCCTCATTGGATAAAGGCCATGGAAGAAGAAATGTCTCAGATCGAAAAGAATGAGACTTGGGAGCTAGTATCACATCGAGAAGAAAAAAATATAATTGGAACAAAATGGGTATTCAAAAACAAGATGAATGAGGATGGACAAATTATCAGAAATAAAGATAGACTTGTTTGCAAAGGATACTCACAAATTGAAGGAATTGAATTTGAAGAAATTTTTTCTACAATAGCGCATTTGGAAGCTATAGGAATGTTTTTGGCATGTACTTTCTCAAAAGGATTCAAGGTCTATCAAATGGATGTAAAATAAAAATTTCTGAATGGAGACCTCAAGGAAGAAGAAGTCTACATGGAGCAACCGGAAGGATTTGATCTAGCTGAAGGGAAAGACTTTGTATGCAAGTTGAAAAAGACCTTGTATGGGTTGAAACAAGCCCCTAGAGCTTGGTATGCAAATTTGGATCACTATCTACAATAAGAAGGTTTCAAAAAGGAAGTAGCAGGAAGCAATCTCTACAAGAAGATAGACAAGGATAAACTTTGATCACTCTTGTATATGTTGATGATCTAATCTTTGTCAGAAATGATGATGGGATGAGCCATGAATTTTATCTAAATATGTACAAAAGGTTAGAAATGTCAATGATTGGTGAGCTATCTCACTTTCTTGGGCTACAAATATCTCAAATCACTGCAGGCATGTTTATATCCTAAGAAAAATATCTTAAAGACATGCTCAAGAGATATGGGATGGAAGATTATGCCCCTATGAGCACACCAATGACCACAGATTGTAAATTAAGAAAAGATGATGATTCCCCTCTCATCGATGCAACTCTTTACAGGTCAATCATTGGATCTCTCCTATACTTAAGTGCCACAAGACCAGACATTATGCCAACAGTTGGAATGGTAGCAATATTTCAATCAAGTCCTAAACATTCTCATCTAGCAGATGTGAAGAGAATACTTAGATATTTGAAAGGAACTACTGATTTGGGTAATTTGTTATCCTAAGAGCTCAACTCTTACTGTAACATCTTACTTTGATGCTGATTGGGATGGAAGCGTGGATGATCGAAAAAGTACCAGTGGAAATGCATTCTTCATGGGAGATTGTCTTGTATCTTGGCTCAACAAAAAACAATCATCTATATCTCTTTCTACAGCTGAAGCTGAATACATAGCTGATGTTGATTGTTATACACAAATACTATGGATGAAGGAATATTTGAAGGATGTCAACATAGAAACTAAGCAACCAACCATTATTTTTTGAAAAAACACTAGTGCCATCAGTCTTTCAAAGAATCCAGTGATACACTCAAAGAACAAACATATTCCAATCAAATATATTTTCATCCGTAAACAAGTTGCTGAACAAAATATCAAGTTGGAATACTTCAATACAAAGGAGAAAATTTCAGATATATTTACAAAACCCCTTCCACAAGAAGCATTTGAATATGGGAGTTATTGCTCTTGCATCACATTAAAAGGAAACCAAACAAAGGAGCAACGTAACAGGGGGAGAAGCATGACAGGGGGAGTATGTTGGCATCTAATTTTCCATTGATGTCAAAGGGGGAGAAAAAGGTGGAATATTTCCATCAATGACAAAGGGGAAGATTATTAATCTAGGTTGTCATTGATGTCATATGGAAATAAGATGCTAGATGATGATGAAGACGTGTCAGTTATGTACCTTGATAAATAATGATGGATGACCATAGTTGTTGAAGGAATAGATGATGATGGAAGACTACATAATGACATATATCACTATGGAATGGTAAGCTTATGATGAAGAAGGAAAACATTGAAGGATCAAACCATAAAGAAGCCCTAGACATTCTGCCCTACCTCATTTCTACACCAATAAATGAATAGTCACATTAAAAATTATTTTTCTCTACCTTAGAGGCAGAATTTTTCGATGAGACCTTCACAATCCTCTAGAGAATAATTTTAGCTTTCTAATCAGCCCTCACTTGCCTCCTAACTCCAAATAGTTTAAGAAAACACAAATTTTTAAGATAGAATATCATATATGTTACCCAAGCCGACCTATGCCTAGTTATGCTAGTCAGCCTCACTTCAAAATGTTGAAGATTGCAACAAGAAATAGTGAAGGAGGCATCCTGAAACATCATCCTTGATCCTAGTTCGAAAATAATCACCTAAACTAGGTGGGGCCCACACAGGCTATTTTTAGGTGTATTTCTATTTTTAGACATGGTGAGCATATTCTATATGTAGCAGAAGGCTATTTGTAGATGGTTGGTCAAATGTGAAAAATAGATGAAATTCTGTTTTTAGACATATTGGGCAGAATCTATTTTTTGATTGCCAGTCTAAAAATAGATATGTCGAATATTATTAACTCTTAATAATATTTGGACTCTAAACATTATATTATTCTCTTGGAGCACTTCAGTTAAGTGCACAGATGTGGCACAACAGCTGACAGAAGGAATTATGTTATTCCTGAGGGTTTACTGGAGCTATTGCATGGAGGACTTGATTTAGAACTCATGTGATAGAGTTTGGTGGAGTTGGAGAAGTAGTTGGTGGAGTTGTATTTAGTTTAACTCAGTTAGACTCAGTTGAGCTATTTGTATCTAGTTTAACTTATTGATACAATTAGTGAGAGTGGTGTGAATTAATTATTAATTAATTCACTAATTATAAACTCATTAATCAACTAAAGAATACATTAGTTAACTTCAGTGCATGGACAGTTTCAGTGGAGACCAGTGCAGAGATAGGTGAAAGGGCAAGTGTGACTATCAGTTGTGACTATAAGTGATGCATGGTTTGCATCCAACACTTAGTAGAGATGCCTATAAATATTGCGTGAGCAAGGCTGGGGTAATACAATTCTCATCAAGAGGCATTCTTCAGCAGGGATTGCGCAGTAGAGGCAGGCTATCAAGTGGTAGAGATTGGAGCATGTGTTTTGCTAGATCTAGCTTGATTAGTGTGTAGCAAGTGGAGATTATACTGAGAGCTTGTGAGGAGATTTGTATGATGATTGTTACATGATCTCTATGACATATATAATATACAGATAGTTGGGGGTTTTCAGCTTTAATCTTTCCCATTACATATTGTGTTCATATGTGTGAATTTTTTATGGCTTTAATGAGTGCATGCAATTGATTTTATTTCCGCATGTAATGATCAATGGTAGAAGAGATTCTGTATTGTGCATGAAGTAAAATAGTGTGTGATCAGGAGAATCTCGGTGAATAATATATCAGTTATTCAAATTTATACATGGTATCAAAGCGATATTGATCATTGGAGCAATTGCTAAGCATTGAAGCGGTTGAGTTTTAGGATAAACTCAGGAAAATAAAAATGGAGAAGAATGACACTATTCCGGTATACTTGAAAAAGTTTGTCCACTGCAGGGATGAGCTTGGGAGTGTAGGAGTTAGTGTGGATGAGGAAGGACAAGTCAAGAAGGTTGGGATTCGAGCAAAGAATCTCTACAGACTTGAAGTAGATGGGATTTCTACGGAGCTTCCTACTGTTGGGAAGTGCAAGAAAGACATGCAATTGAAGCTTGAGAGGGAGCTGGATTTGCATGCAAGTAGGATTGAACCTCAGGATGTGGAGCAGCCACAAGATGAGGATCATGGAGTGGGAGAAACCACTCATACAGAGAAATTTCGTGTCAGATGGGCAGAGGGAGTGCATGCAGCTATACCACCAGGTGAGAGGTGGGGCGACATGCATGATTAATCCCAAGAGGAGATTTCTGGGCAGGATTCATGAGATGGTGTGGATATCATGAATTGAACCTAGCTACGAGGTGCCCACAGCACAGCAGTAGCATGATCAGTTGGATTGATGCAGGCAGATCAAAGTGACAATGTTGGATACTGGAGCGCGGATCAAAGTTGAGAGCAAGTGCAAGAGTGCATGGGTGCAAGAGTTCAACAGCGCAGTGGTTCCTGATGACATCTGCAGTTGGTACCAGCAGAAGTCGAAGACTTTGATGATAGATGCATCATATTGATTGAGTTGTTTGGAGCCTATTCAGTTTCAGAGGAGTTGCAGAGCAGATGCATGGAGTTGCATGGGGCTTGTAAAGGTTGCAGGGCGAATGCATGGAGTTGCATGTCACATGCAAAGACAATCCTTTCTTGTTGAGAGGGAGTGTTGAAGATTGCAACAAGAAACAGTGAAGGAGGCATCCTGAAACATCATCCTTGATCCTAGTTCGAAAATAATCACCTAAACTAGGTGGGGCCCACACAGGCTATTTTTAGGTGTATGTCTATTTTTAGACATGGTGAGCATATTCTATATGTAACGAGGATGCTATTTGTGGATGGTTGGTCAAGTTGGAAAAATATATGGACTTCTATTTTTAGACATATTGGGCAGAATCTATTTTTAGATTGCAGTCTAAAAATAGATATGTTGAATATTATTAGCTCTTAATAATATTTGGACTCTAAACATTATCTTATTCTCTTGGAGCACTTCAGTTAAGTGCACAGATGTGGCACAGGAGCTGACAGAAGGAATTATGTTATTCCTAAGGGTTAAGTGGAGCTATTGCATGGATACTTCAGTTAGAACTCATGTGAGAGAGTTTGGTGGAGTTGATTGAGGAAGTTAATGGAGTTGTGTTCAGTTTAACTAATCTAAACATAGTTGAGCTATTTGTATCTAGTTTAACTTATTGATACAATTAGTGAGAGTGGTGTGAATTAATTATTAATTAATTCACTAATTATAAACTCATTAATCAACTAAATAATACATCAGTTAACTTTAGTGCATGGACAGTTTCAGTGGAGACCAGTGCAGAGATAGGTGAAAGAGCAAGTGTGACTATCAGTTGTGACTATAAGTGATGCATGGTTTGCATCCAACACTTAGTAGAGATGCCTATAAATACTGCGTGAGCAAGGCTGGGGTAATTCAATTCTCATCAAGAGGCATTCTTCAGCAGGGATTGCGCAGTAGAGGCAGGCTATCAAGTGGCAGAGATTGGAGCATGTGTTTTGCTAGATCTAGCTTGATTAGTGTGTATAAAGTGGAGATTATACTGAGAGCTTGTGAGGAGCTTTGTATGATGATTGTCACATGATCTCTATGACATATATAATATACAGATAGTTGGGGGTTTTCAGCTTTAATCTTTCCCATTACATATTGTGTTCATATGTGTGAATTTTTTATGGCTTTAATGAGTGCATGCAATTGATTTTATTTCCGCATGTAATGATCAATGGTAGAAGAGATTCTGTATTGTGCATGAAGTAAAATAGTGTGTGATTAGGAGAATCTCGGTGAATAATATATCAGTTATTCAAATTTATACACAAA